>OX388305.1:35747625-36347625 GCA_947579605.1 Athripsodes cinereus
TTCCCTGCGAGGTGGAACGAACGATGTACAAAATTCATAATGCGAAAATTTTTATATTTCACTTTATTGTACTGGTACACCGATATTCAAGTAAGAATACAATGTTACATTTACCTACATAATAACATTTTAGGTTTCTCGGTACTTCCCTTTATTTCATATAAGTTATAGTTAAAGAAGACCTTTTATATCCAATTTTTAGGTAATTACGTAAGATAGCATTCAATTGTAATTAAATCAATCAAAGGGAAATGACGTAGTAAGTTTTATAAAGGTTTTTGGGCAAGTATTTAAGCTGCTGAATATTCTATAACATCATACTAGTAAGTAGTTGGTCCCTCTCATGAAATATTCAGATTAATTTCTAAATATTGCACGCAGGTAGTGTTGAGAAAAAATAATAAAATTACTAGTTGTAAAATTGTTTTAATTGTCTCGTAGGTTGATCGTAGAGTCAAGAGCTTTTAATGCGAAAATCCTGTGACATTTTCCGCCTTGAAAATCCTGTAACTGCGGATGTATTAGTATTTGTGAATTATCTTTAAAAATAATAATGAAAAATATAAGACCAAATACTATTTAAGTGTCATGGATACAAAGATATAAATTACTATATGGAAGAAAACAATTGGTTTTAGTTTTACTTCATATTACTTATTTGAATAGTGACCTGGTTTCGACTTATAAAATCATTGTCAAACTAAACCGGATCTTGTTCAATAAATATTAAGTAAAACTAAAACCAATTGTGTTTTTTTCCACATATAAACATGGAGTTTTACAAAATAAACATCAACTCAATAAATGCAAATTACTATGGATAGATAGATTATATTCGTGTCAATGGAGTGATGTTGCAGCGGTTAGCAAGCAGCTTCAAGTTTGTAAGTTCGAGATTCCAACATACAATAATAATTTAATTACAAAGCTTTTAGTAGCTTACTGTGAAAGGTGTATAAGGTTGTATTTGGGTTTATAACAAAACCCTGATATATCTTTTTAAAAAAAAAAAAATTATTCTTCGATTTTTTTTATGTTAACTTCTAACTAAACTATATGCTAAGCTATAATATAAATTTCACTAAAACTCATTCCGGAACTCAGTGATCTTACACTAATTAATGTCTTTAATAGTTGTTCTTAGGTAACGGTAGGTATAGTTGAAGAATCCTTATTAATGCACGTAGGTACCTATTTCATAATGTTAGCTACAGTATTAGAAAACGTGGGGCAGACCTTTAGTCACGTAATCACTTGGAGTACAACGTTAGTACCAGGATACTTCCTAGGCTGTATAATTCAAATGAACTATTGTTGACGTAGGTATATAAAATTAGTAATAAAGTAAGGAAAACTAGAAAATAAGGCATTTCACGTATCTTATACTGTTTTTATTTGTAATGTTTAACCGGGGTTTTAAACAAAAAAATTAATAAGAAAATCTTTTATTTTCGAGAATATTTTCTTTAAAATAAATTTCGTAAAAAATAAATTAGTTCGTCGGTAGCCTGGAGTCTTGAACTCATTCACATGAGGTTCTCGGTTCTTTCCCACTTGTCGGCAAACTCCCCTTTCACGACACAAGCTTTTAGCTTACTGTGAAAGGTGTATAAGGTTGTAATTAGGTTTGTAACAAAAACCCAGATACAACTTTTTTTTAAATAAATAAAAAATAAAAATAAAAGGGGCCTCTCAATTTTTTAAGGTCAATATCTACTGTAGGTTATCCAGTAGTATCCAGTTAGAAAAAATATAAAAAATATGTTGATGATCAAAGTTGTATTTATTTTTATTATCTTTCACTGTACACTGTTACAAGATATCATTGGGCATCCAGATATGAGATGGGAGTGGGGTACAAATTATATTTATAATTTTATTCGTATTTGTAATGATTTATTCCTCTACATGAATTTCATGGCATAATTATGCATTCACATAAAATACGAGTAGCAATCGATTGACAAGATCCACCTTCTCGCCCCATATGGCTTCTGTGATATCTTGTTACAGTATACAGGGAAAGATAATAAAAACACGTAAAACTATGATCATCGATATAATTATATTTTCGATATGGGAACTACCTACTGGATAATCTATAGTAGAAATTGACCTTTTTTAATAATAAAAAAAAATCTAATCTGACCAATTCTTTTCTATATTATTTCTTCCTTTTATAAGTTAAGTGGATTAAAGAAATATAGTTATATCATCTGTTTGAGATTCATTAACAACTTCCTTATATCAGTCGCTTTTCTGATTAGTGTCATTCATATTCATCGATAAACTAGCTATTAACTCGACAATATACAGGAAACCAAAAATATTAAAAAAATACATAAATTTAATTTATTGCTTTGTACAGAAAGTTGAAGTCATTACATTGAAGTCATTACATTAACAAAACATGGAGGTAGCTACTTATATGCTAATGCCGAAAACTATACATCGATATTGTTTTAATATTATTGTTACTGAATATTTCAGACAAAATTTGTTGTTGCTGTATCAAGAAAATGTTGATTGTATTTAAAAAGACTAATTTTTTTCATCCACGTTTAAAGAATATAAGTTATCATTAAATGTATTTTTTTTATATATATTTTAAGACGTTAATTATTTAGTATCGAGTAGTTTTGGAACATATTAGTGTTTACATTATACCTAACATGTCACTAGTAAAAAATTACTTATTACATTCTGATTTAATACTTTTTAATGAGTATTAATTTCCTAGTTGCCTGCCTGTTAAAAGTGGGTAGGTATGAATAAAATTTAGATAATAAAAAAATGAAACACTGTATAACTTTCACACAATAAGTGAAAGTTATACCGTGTTCCATTTTTTTATTTTTTACTATCTAAATTTTAAAAATGAACTTTCATAGTGTTTCCTCTTCGAAAATAGAAAAGTTCCTATAAATGTTATACTAACAATTTTTGTACAAACAAGCAAACTTACTTATACAGGAACATAATGATGTTGTGATTGTGTTATTTTATAGATTTTATTCCTAGATGTAGATGGTCTATTTAGATTTTATTCACATTAATGCAATAAATTCTATTTGTTCCTGGTATGATAAATCTAGTATTTAGGTATGCTCGTGCAGTGTTCCTAACCTTGTAATCTACAGTATTATTATAATTGCATAGCATTATACCTACGTAGACACGCAGTAAACATCAGTTAACGTCATCGTATTCGCTACGTCATCGTCTGACTGATAAGCAATAAATTACAGGTCTAGGTCTGCTAGCAGTGTGAAATTAAAACACGGCATCTAGGTTTTATTAAACTTGACATTTCACAAGATCATAATGTGACCTTGAAATATAGTTAGATTTTTTTTCAAAATAATTTAATGCTGTAGGTATATTTTTTTTACTCAAAGCAAGAATTCTGTTCAAATTTGAATTGTTATGTAATATTTGTACCTATCTATAAAGGAACTAATTACAATAGTTGTAAAAATAAAGTTAAAAATTATCTATTATATTGTCAAAAATTAAAGTATCCGTGAAAACTAAAGTACAGATTTTTTTAACTATATTTACATGTAATATTTCAGAACAAATAAAAAAAATATTCTATAAAAATAGTTTAGTAGACTTTAAGATAACATTCAGATAATGTTACAGAACAAATAAAACAAATTTTCTAGAAAAATAATTTAGTAGACTTTTCGATAACATTTAGATAATATTCCAGAACTCATTAAAAACTTCCTAGAAAAATAGTTTAGTAGACTTTTCAATAACATTTAGATAATATTCCAGAACTCATTAAAAACTTCCTAGAAAAAAAGTTTAGGAGGCATTTCGATAACATTTAGATAATGTTTCAGAACAAATAAAATAAATTTTCTAGAAAAATAGTTTAGTAGACTTTTCGATAACATTTAGATAATATTTCAGAACTCATTAAAAACATCTTAGAAAAATAGTTCAGTAGACTTTTCAATAACATGTAATTAATGTTTCAGAACAAATAAAAAAAACATTCTTGAAAAATACTTTTGTAGACTTTTCGATAACATTTAGATAATGTTTAAAACAAATTAAAATAGAAAATATTCAAGAAAAATAGTTAAGTGGACTTTTAGATTACATTTAGATAATATTTCAGAACAAATTTAAAAAAAATGTAGAAAAATAGTTAAGTGGACTTTAAGATAAAATTTCAGAACAAATAAAAAAAAAACATTCAAGAAAAAAAAAACAGTAGACTTTTAGATAACATTTAGGTATGTAATATTTCAGAATTCATTAAAAAACATCGTAGAAAAATAATTCAGTAGACTTTTAGATTCAATTTATATAATATTTCAGAACAAATCAAAAGAAAATATGTAGAAAAATAGTTTAGTAGACTTTTAGATAACACATTCATAAAACAAACTAAACTATGAGATACCACGTCAATGTTAAAATGTCATAAATAAAAAGAGTTTTCTGGTGATGAAAGTGGAGAGAATAATATATATGTACACCTACACAGAAAGGAATAACAGTAGAAATATAATATATGTACGTACGTATAGCATACTGTAGTTATTAGGTTACGATGGGGTGATTCATTTATCACATTTTATATTACACGTAGGTAGGTATATAGGTAATACCAACTGTCGTGTACGATGTTTTGTTGGAAGAAAAAACTCACGTTGTTGGCAGCATGATCAGAAGATAATAATGATTACGTAGATATTCAATAGATATTATTTTATATTTACCTATATTACAATGTTATTTTGTTTGCTTCACATAGTGGGTGTAAAACCAACAAACTTTTTTTTTGTTCACTTATTCAAGAGGCACTTTCTATGTAATATGTGTGGCAAGAGTCTGAGAGATCGTGTGCGTAACAGTGATATACGAAAGGAATGTGGAATGAAAGTTGGTGTAATAACAAAGATGAATGTAAATAAGTTAAGATGGTTTGGGCACGTGGAAAGAATGAATGAGGACAGAATGACTAAGAAGATATATTTGGCTGAGAGGAATGGTGCTCGGAGACGCGGACGTCCGAGGATTAAATGGCAAGATCATTTAAATCAAATCCTACAGGACGGTCACGTGTTGAGCACGTTGAACAGGAGAGCATGCATGAGGAATTGTATGACAGTGACGGAAGCGAAAGATGTATGCAAGGATAGAAGGAAGTGGCGCTCGATCCTTTCTGCCTACCCCGCGAGGGAAGCGGCGTGATGGTATGTATGTATGTATGTATGTACTTTCTATGTAACAGTTTTTAGAATTTTTGAAAAAAATTGTCATATTTTTCAATATATAGAAGGGCGAGTGCCTTCGTTGCGTCTCATGAATGTGTAGCAAGGGCACTTATTCGGATATTTCATCAAAGAGTGTGGTTATATTTTTTTAATTGTGTTATTTTTCTTAGTTATTTTTCTTAGTATTGCCCCAGAATAGATTTTGATCTAGTGGGGCAATATATTCCATAATGTTATTTTTGTATGTAATATTTTTGGAAAATAAATAAATAAAAAAAAAATACGGCGACAGCATTCTACACGTAAACAAAATGTATATGATAGACATAAAAAGTAAATTCAACAAGACAGGAGTAATCACGACAAAATATAACAATATATAATCAACAACAACAAAAATATAAATAAATAATAATATGAATAAATTATTCAATAATACTGATACTAGATGACTTGAATGACTATGTATGTATGTAGATATACATATTTGACAAGACTTGAAAAGCTCGACAATGGTGTAGATACACCGAAACCGCGATAGCGTATCTTTAAATTCAAGTATATTTAAATCCCGTGGAGAAACCGGTAAAGAATTGGTCTTCCACTGTTCTCCGTAAGTTTTGGAGTGTCCTGTAAAAGGCAGCTGTTCGAAAAAAATAAGACATTTCACATATTAAATTTAGCGATAAGGTTTGCCACTCATCCTGATTATCTTGATTTTATATTGGCACGGAGAGGACAGCTTGCATGTTTGTTATATAGAGCTGGTTTGTTGGCTACTGTAGGGCATAAATGGAAAATCGTTTCATCATTAAAAAAAAATTTTTTTTTTTTAAAGATATATCTGGGTTTTGTATTATATATATTTTGTAAACCCAAATACAACCTTATACACCTTTCGCAGTAAGATAAAAGCTTGTGTCGTGAAAGGGGAGTTTGCCGGCACCTGAAATACTTCGGTATCCAGTAGATTTTTCCAATGACATAATCATTCAAGTAAATAAAATTAAAAATGTTTTCTTTTGTTCATGTAATTTTGTTTCAATACCTGAATTTGGATTTTAAAACATTCACCAACAATAGATAGGTAGTTTTTATTTTTGTAAACTTGCCACCCAACAGAGGATAATTTTGCCTAAATGTGTGTGTTTTTGATCTATAGAGAGTAGGCATATATTTTATTTTATCAAGGGTAGCTTTATAGGCGTTTTATAGACTGTGTATTGTGTAAATTATATCGTAATGCGGGTTTAACAAGTATTATGTTTCCAAACTGCCTGAAGCTATAGATGACCTTTTATGTTTTTACCTAGGTCGATGTTTCCCAGTTGCTTTTAATAATAAACCGTGGGTAATGAATGCTTTGAAGCAAAAATATCTCATTGAAAATAATGAAAATCTGAAGCAAAAATATTTCATTGAAAACTTTTTCTCGCGCGGTTTTATTTGAAAATTTTCTTCTATTTGAAATTTTCTTAGAAACGTTTGAAAATGAGATCAATATACCCATTTATAAATTTATGAGGGAAAGGTGAGAGTATGTTTAGCTTTACATTTTATTATAAGCTTTGACACCCATAGCTGAATAAGCTTCTATTTATAACTATGTTGCTGATATATCTCAATAAATGGGGTAGCCAGCTATACACTTAAGATAACTGTTAATAATATTTTCTAGTCAACTAGGAAATGGATACAGAGGGCACAGGACCGCAACGATTGGAAGAGTTTGGAAGAGGCCTATATCCAGAGTGGAGAGATGGCTGACTAAGAACAAGAAGAAGAAGGAATAATGAAATTAACCCTAAATAAACTGAAATTGGGAAACTTCAATAGGTCTAGGGCAAGAGATATTTTATTTCTAAATGGATTATACTGACACATATGAAAAATAAACGAAAGGTATTTTAAAGGGTATGACTGATATAGTCTTGAATATGAGAGATACTATTAGGGGATTTAGGATTACGGAGATCTTGAACTGAAATAAAATATATGTCCTGCTAGCTACCCCACTTGTGGGATGTGCCTTGATGGTGTTGTAGTAGTATTAGTATATATCTTGGAACTCGAATATGTCTTCTTAAATTTAAATAATTTGTATTACCCATTGAAATATATTTATTTATATATTCACCAAAAACTGAAAGCACGGTTACGACTTTGATACATTTTTAAAAATAATTTAAGTAAAAAAGCAATGCGGTGATTTGAAAAAAAAAACGTTCTCGTGTTGTTTCAGCAAAACGTATTCAAAATAAAAAATAAAATTATAACTAATTAATTTGTTTGTTAACAAGAATAAACCAATTAACCATCGATTTATGTATGAGAATTAAAATGTTGCATTCTAGGAGTATCCTAAGCATGTGGTCCGTGGATAGATCCGGATCACTAGTGTCGTCAATACGGCCTATGACAACTAATTATCAGTGTTATCAATTCGACGCGTGACAGCTAATGACTTACTGTGATGAATCGGATAAAAATAAACAGAATGATAATAGCTCGATTTTATTTACTTGGTAGGTGAAGCTAAATACATGTAGGTATAATACGAAGAAAATTTAACTGAAATAGATTAACTTATAGATTCCACTAACATTATGAACCGGTGTATATCCTGGGTTACACCCTCGGTAGTCGTGATTTAATAAGTTAATCTATCAAGCATACATGCCCATTAACGGTGCGTATTCTGCGACAAGCAATAAAGAAAATGGAAAGAAAATTTAAACGGTTTTGGTGTTTGAAACTTACTGAAGTAATTAATTTAGCCATAAGGCTGGAAAGTTTGGAGAAAGCTGCTTTAGATGATAATAGTAAAATCATTTTTGATTATATAATCATTCGAAACAGTTGCATAGCAATGTAACCCACTTTGTTCAAGATATGCACATACAATAAACATGTTTATAGATTAAATTTGGAGCTTGATAATTGATGATCATTTCTGATAGATGCTTGGTTACTTCATATCATTATACTAAGATGCTTGGTTACTTCATATCATTATACTAAGTAATGAGTAGCAGCATCAGAGAGAGGACTGGAAGAGCTGCTCCAGCTAATACAGAGAAGCCTACGCCAGGGTGATAGCCGACATCTGAGGGAACTGACATGGCACTTAAAGAAGAAGAATGATAACTAAGGGAATGGTGCAATATTCCTAATTGAAAAGGAGCGTTTTAGGATGATGTTCGATATTTAGTAGTTTTATAATCATGTTTCAATAATGAGACTGTATATACGTATACTCTATACCCATCAAGGTACATGGTTTATGAAATCAGGAGGAAAAGGTGGGTCTGGATTTTCCATGTTCATAGAATGTCCAATGGATGAAAACATTTTTCATCCCCTAAATTCGTTACTTTACTAGGAAATTCAGATTCAGTATTCTGTATATTATTAACACTGTAGAAGAAGAAGAAGAAGGTTTGCATAGCGGTCAAACAACATTTGTTAAGGGTGGTTAAGATTTATACGGGAATTGAAAGTTTTTTCAATGGATAATTTATATATTTCGTTCTTTTTAATTCTTCAAGTGAATTATAATAGTTTATACATAAAAATCAATATGTCTAGAAATTATTGTATAGTTAATGCTGAAAATATAAACAAAGTGTATGAAAAAGTGTTTAACAAATAAAGATAACAAATTATTGTCGTGGAAAATATTAAACGAATGTCATTAAACGTGAGCGGCTGAAAACACATGGTTGCAGAAGTTGTAGGGAAGTGGAAAATTCCCCACAGTGTAAGAATATATACAAATGATGTTGCATAAAAAGGGTAGCAAGGAGTATATCTAATACGAATCAAAGAAATAGGGGCGTATGGCAGAGAAGCAAAGTTGAAAAGTTTCCTTTAGACATCATAATTATTTATTTATAATTTAACATTTGAGTAATATTATTTTTACTTTATTTTCTATCGCGAACAAACATTTTTAACATTATTAATAATACACAACTAAATTAAATTAAAAACTAGAAAACCGGCAAAGTTTGCAAACATTGTTCAGTATTATATAATGCAACTGCACCTACATGTAGTTGATAGGATAAAACAAACATTTCACACACAAAAAAGAAAGTTTTAAAGCACATGAAATCAATCATCTCCAATCAAGAAGGAAATAAAGGAATGGGACAGGAAATTGGAGTAGAAGGGAAAACATCAAATGATGAGACCCCGAAGTCATTGTTTAAATATATCCACATATTTGGCTGATTTTGATGATAACACAAAAACTTTATTTTTGAATCCTGCTGAAAGATAAATTTTAGAAATAAGATAATAAGAAACAGCTATTTTGTAAAGATTTTTTTAAAGATATATCTGTAAACCCTAATACAACCTTATACACCTTTCACAGAAAGCTAAAAGCTTGTGTCGTGAAAGGAGACTTTGCCGGCACCTGGGATCGAACCACGGACCCCTTGTTCACGAGGCCGAGACTCTACCTCCAGGCTACCGACGAACTCAAAATAGTATTTAAAAAGAAATTTTATAGACAGAAATTTAATGATCTTACCTGCAAGGATATTTTTTTGAAGACAATGTGTATCTCATTCTATTCGGCTTTCATCCTTTCTCCTCCAGAGAAAAAAAATATTTTGACAATTATTGTACGAAATTGTAAAATTTTAAAAAACTAACTCCATTCCTACAGGAAAAAATTTCACAAAGAATTGGAGAAAGAGTCCAACACAACTTTTACGAAATCAACTTATTAATTTGAATGTAACACTCAAGTCTATTGAAGTCCATACTAATTAAATAATTATTGCACACAGTTATGCAAAATTAATTAATTCACACAAGTTTTTTTACTAATTTTTATTTTGATAATATTTTGTATCGGGACAATTTTATTGACATGTGTTATTTTAATTAAAATAAAAATATCTTCGGTACACTTGAAACAGAAGGGACTTGCTATCACATCCAAGTAAGGAATGATAATAAATAACAAAACCGAGTTATCACAAATATCATGTACCAGTTGATACAGTTGTATGTGTAATAGAAGCTGCTTGATGTGGGTGTAGTGGTAATTCAGTACTACAGTACATTAAGTACTTATCAGAGGACTAACTGCGCATGACTACATCACATTTCTCAGATACTAGTTGCATCAACCATAATTAAATTTTATGAAATAAAATATAAAACATATTATTGAGCACTGTTTAATCTCCACTTTGTTAGGTTAGATACTGAACGTTTTCGCCTATACTTGTTGGCATATCTTCAGGGAAACTGAAATCTGAAAAATTGTAAGAGAACGTTCATGTGGTGAGAAGGGTAAAGGTAGTTCGGTATCTAACCTAACAAAGAAGAGATTAAACAGTGCTCAATAATATACTTTAATATTTTATTTAATAAAATTAAAAATGGATTTCCACAGCGTAAACACAAAAACTTTTGAATTAATATTTAAATTTACTGAAAAAAGTAATAATTTTAAATATTTCAATCGAAAATTAGAATCCTTAATTATTGAATTGAGAATAATAAGTTTTAAAAACCTTTGTCAGTTAATACATATTTTTTGTTTTTTTTTCACAGTTTTCATATGCATATACATGTATTTATAACTTTTTTATTTTTATTTTCTCATTATATTTTTGTGATATTTGAATTTTATATTTTTGTTTTTATGTGTCCAATGATTGTGTAAAATTCTAATGGTTTATCTGCTTACTTATAAAGACAATTATTGCCGTGTATTTTCGAAAATAAAATAAAATAATGTTAGTTATAATAGAATTACGAAGGGAGGTTGGTGCAATGTGCGGCGTTGCAGTAACTGAAGTATGTATTGAGAATACGTAGGTACTCATTGCCGCGGGTACTTACTCACATTCAAATGTCATTGTATTGGTAACACGTGAAAATGCAACGTGACTGACGAAGATACTCGGACGTTGCGCTGCTGTCGCGTCGGCATAAGGTAAAGGCGCGAAGTTTCGATGAAAATAATGTACGTACTATGACCTATTAGGTCTACGACTTGTTACATGGGTAACTCAATATGCCTACTTCTCTACGCGTAGATCACTTTTAATCTACGATACACATAATTTCATTCATTCGTGATCATAGTTCATTCCATTTGGGGTGCTCTGCCATAAAGATAGAAATAATAATTTTCTTTTAAAAATTCTAATATATAAAATTCTCGTGTCACGGTGTTTGTTATCATACTCCTTCGATACGGCTGGACCGATTTTGATGAATTTTTGTGTGCTTATCGGGTAGGTTTGAGAATCGGCCAACGTCTATTTTTTATATCCCTAAAAGTTAAGAATGGTCCACCCCAATTTTTTTAATTTATTTTAATTTATTTTTTATGGTGAGGCATTAAAAAATACATACAGTCCTAATTTTTCACCCTTCTACTATCAACCCCTATTTTTTAATAGCGATATTTGTATATGGCATAATGTATATGGCAAGACAACGTTTGCCGGGTCAGCTAGTATTTAATAATAATCGCACCTTTCTGAATACGCAGTATTACGTGTGTTTATTTATTTATACACATTGTGTATTTGCATATACATAACTAAGCGATGAAAAAATTTGGATAGTATTCTAACGAGAGAAGGAAAATTCCAATAATTGTTTGTGAAAAATACGGAATTGAGCATACATAATTACTGACAAAGATTTTTTGCTTGTTTACAGAACCCAAAGTAAATTTATTTTACTCTTTAACCAAGATTTAATACGTCTTTTATATTTATTAAAAAAAAATATTAATAAAAAATATTTCAAAAATAACAAAAATATCACCTTATTCTTATCCTTGGGCAACTATAGTTACACATGGTGGTGGGGTCTGCCTAAGCAAGTATATCATCATGAAACCTAAAAAAATGGGCAAATGATATTCCAAGTTGTGGGGAAAAAATGAGTTCGCGTCACTCAAACATTGAAAATGGAAAAGCCTAGATTTTTTTTAGAAAAGATACATCTGGGTCTTCTTATAAACCCAAATACAACCTTATACACCTTTCACAGTAAGCTATTAAAAGCTTGTGTCGTGAAAGGGGAGTTTGCCGGCACCTGGTATCGAACCACGGACCCCTTGTTGACGAGGCCGAGACTCCACCTCCAGGCTACCGACGAACTAGATAAAGTCAATACCCAGCTGTTAATGAAGGCTATGAGAAAGTAAGTGGGGTAGGTATATAGTGCAGTTTTAGATCTCAATTTGTATAAAATATTTGACTGCATTATAAAATATAAGACTGTTTTACTTCTTACCTAGAAAAATTAAGGACACTAGTTCAACAGAAAGATTTAAAAGTCTGGTTTCTGATTTTTGATTGGTGTGGGTAGAGATAGATGTAGGGAAATGTTTTCTTTGTTGGTTTAGAGTTGTGAGTGTTCTTGTCTTTGATGTGTCTATGTGCTATTTCATTTGTTTCCATCATCTTTTTTTACTATTGTAGTGCATTAAACTTATGTAGTTCGTTTAGAATAGTGGTCATATTCTTGTGATTTAGCTTAACAGACGTCCTGTGGAAAAAGTAACTTTCTAAAATCATATATTATAATATTAATTACCTACTCAAATGTTAATTAAACATATCTATAGATAGCACTTCATGTAGGCTTTCGATTATATATAGGACAAAAAAAGCATTGTTCTAGAAACGGGACCATTTACTTGAATACAGTATGTTCTTGATTATTCGATAAAAATATTTGTGTGTGAATACCACAATACATAGATTGAAAAATACAAACAAAAATAAAATAACAAATTTTGTAGTAGGTACAGAAATTACAATCGAAACAGCAATTAGTACTTATATGCCTACGTCATAGACACATATTTTTATTTTCATGATTTTAAAATATGGAACACGCTTTTAGCCGTGAGTGTTTCAGGAATGTGTTATAGTTTCCACGTAATTCACCTTTTCAGAGATTGTTTATTTCATGACAACGAACCCAATCGAGTGAATTATTTATGGCTTTATTAGATATTTTTTTTATACGCGGCGGCAGAATTGTCATCCACACTTCTCAGCATTATACAACCAGATAAGTCTTCATATGATCAGTCATGGTCACACAAAAACTTAACAGTCTAATGCCGGCAAAAAATCACCTATCCAGATATACAGGATATCAAAGGATTAGGCTCAGAACGCGGGTTCAAAATACCAGCATTGTGCCTGAAATATCTGTGTTCAAAAACTTTTTTACAATATTACAAGTGTTTATTATAATAGATTTTTGAATTTTAATGTACAAATTAACCGGTAAATCTAATTTTTGTAAATTATTTATTAAAGATTTCGGAGTAACCCCTGTAGCTGACATGACTAAAGGTATTATATAAACGGACCTAGAATGCCAAATATTTTTTATTTCTTCTGCTAGTTCTGTATATTAACGTATTTTTTTCTGCGACGGTTGTTTGAATATTATGTGTAGGTATTTGGGACAGCGATGTCTATTAGGTACGTTATTTTATTACGTTTATCATGTAATACTAAATCGGGTCTATTATTAATAGTGAATTCAAAATTGATCATTGTAAATAAATAAGCATTGTATTTAAAATATTCCGTGGAGCTTCCTGCAAAGAATTGGTCTCTCACACTTTTACGTAAATAATAAAACTAAATACATTTTACATCTTCTATTCAGTAATAATATTTCCACCTATCATATGGGTGTTTAAATTTCTTGTTGACACGGACAGTACAGCTGACACGTTTATTACATGAACTGGTCTTCTGACTACTCCACTTGTGGAATGTGTTTTTTTTAAAAAGATGTAGGTTTTTGTTTCCAGCCCAAAAACAGCCTTTAACAGTCAGCTTAAAGCTTGTGTCGTAAATGGGAGTTGGCCAGCACCATCAATGTTATGAAGTAAGTACATAGTATAAGTAGTTATTTAAAATAATTAATTTACAATACGACCATAAAAATATTTACCCATTTATTTTTTGATATATTTCTATTTTTTCAGTTATTCGTATTACTATTTTTTTTTTTTTTTTTATTAATAATTTTTTTAAAACATATTTACATTGTTAACAAATACATATACTTAAATAAAACATTATTTTTCAATGACTCAACTTCAACAAAAAGAGAAAATCTCGTGTTTTGAAGTGAGTTACATTGTTACAATATTACAAAACAATACAAAAGTAAATAAAAAGAAAACACTATCAAAAACATAACCAGAATAAATCCTGAAACTTTCCATAAACTTGAAAAGAAAAAAAAACACATCGTACAAAATAAACATGTTAATATAAATGAAATAACAATAAGGTACAATATTTTCAATCAATAATCTATACCCAAAGAAAAGAAAAATCTACTTCATTATGTAACTTTTTTAAAGCTAACTTAAACTTAAACTTAGCTATACCAATTTTTTTTCAGGTATATTGTTATTCGTGTTCAGCTTCCGGGGCGAATAAAAGTGAGTTTAATGTGTTTTATTTGAGCATCCATCCACGGCACACGACCATCCCTCCTCCTACTCAGGAGGAGGGGTGGTCGTGTGCTGTAAGGAGGGTGAGCGTCTATTAATATAACAACCACAATACTGCGAACGAGTAGAACATCGTGACTTGAGTAAATTTCGTTACATGGTTTTCCCAGGCACGTGCCGGATGCTGGACATGAGGCAGACCCATGAACAAAACAATGTATTATTCTAAATTTATTTATAAAACGACCTGTGCTAAATATAATATATTATATCCATGTTATTACTAATTAAAAAAAAATCTACTCGGTAACAGTTTGAAAACTTTTATAAATTATTTTTATATCAAAGAAATTCAGGTATACCTACTCGTGCCTTTTAAAACACTAATAAGTACCTACTAATATTTATTTTTTCCTGTACATTGTAACAATTTTAAAACAAATCGACACTAAGTATTTGAACCCGTTCGTAAATATATGAGTTTGTATGTTTGTCCTCGTTGGACTCTGAATTAGGAAAGATTGACATAATATATATTATATTCTACACGAGGCGTCATCCTCTGGGCAGGCTAAGTATATTTTAATTATGTTTTATTTATTCATAAATATATTTTAATTTCAACGAGATTATGTTAGAAAATTGTCAAGATAAATTATGGAAATTTATGAAAGGTATATTATTGTCAAATATTTTTCATTGAATTGAATTTATTTTTAAATGGATGTAACATATTAAAATACAACACACTGAAATGATTTTTTAACGGATTAATTTGGTAATAAAATATAGTGCTTATTACTTATAAAAACTAAGTCTAAATAATACAATGCTGCTCTTTGGTATTCCAAAAAAGCTAGTGAGACTTGTACCGAGTGACATGCTGTAGGCTGTAGACTCCGATATTCTCTTTTATAAACCCAAATGACAATTTATTCACTGTGTCGGTGTTTAGATAGTAGAATTCCATATCGAAATAAATAAAACAAGCGTTTTATTCTACTAATGATTTAATTTGGGAGAGAGACGTCTTTCGTCTTATGGTTATGAGGACATTGTCAATGTCAGATTGACAATGTCCTCATAAGACGAAAGACGTCTCTCTCACAAATTAAATCATTAGTAGAATAAAACGCTTGTTTTATTCTTCCCAATGACAATATCTACTCGTGAAACAAAACCTAGGAGTCTACAGTGACTAGATTTCTGTGGTCTGTCATGTAATCGTCTTCATATCTCGAGATATCGAAATTCATATACATACTTTACTTACTTACTTCCGATGGCCGAACAGCCCTTGCAGGACATTTACCTTTTCTATTTTTAGCAATGCAATGCCCGTCGTTTTTAGTATTTAGCTCCTCTAGATCGCGTCGATTATATGAAATATAGAAGTTTTTTTGAGGGCAGGCCTACGCAGCATGAAAACTCTAGACTCGCCGCTGGTTTTTATTTGTTTCTGTTCGTAATTATAGCCCCGAGTGATGCCGGGTAATGAAAGTTATTTATAAATAAGGGTATAAACAAGCACAAAGGGTAAGTATCAATGATATTACTGTATTATTGTGATTTGATATTGCTGGAATACCTAAATATTATTTATTTATTTTTTAAATAAACGGCTAATGCCTTTAACAAACATAAAATATAATAAAATAAAACAGAACAAAAAAATACACATTTCACATTAAATCAAAATAGGCTAATAATAAACAAACTATGTAAAAAATAACTTAATAATAAAACAAGACAATACATATTGCCATTTTAAAAAGTATACACTAAATAATAAAAGTAATAGTCTATATAAGTATCTAATAATAAAAAAGCAATACTAATAGTTTCATGATTAACAAAAAATAAACTAAAGATATGTACATTATGTATTTACTTATTTATACCGCGTACTTATTTCAATGGTTTGCTGTAAGGTAATTATTATAACGCTTGTAAATAATTTCGCCTTTGGATTGATTTGTAAACATTATGTATACCTAAGTAATGAAATAAACAAAATATTGGTTTTATTTATTTCGATATGGATTTCTACTACCTACTTAAACACCGACACAGTGAATTACAAGTAATTATTATAATTTAGGTAGAAAATATTTATGTATTTGCGTCAATTTGATAGGAAGAAATACGCTGGGAATCAGTTGAGTTTCAATGATTGATATTATGTTGAACGAATGCATGATGATGGGGGTGTATTTATCTGAAAGAGGGTGCGTGAGAAAGCGCGCCGAATGTCCAAGAACTCATGGTTTGATCATGTGGAGCTAGCTCTCAAGGAAACCGCATGTAGAGTAAGAGAAGTTGCCGTGAATGTTAGAAATATTAGAAACCGGATGAATGTAGAGGAAGCGAAAGTGTGGAAAGATAGGTCAACATGGCTTTTCATTCCCTCTACTTACCCCATAAATAGGCCACGGCGCGAGGGTGTAGATAGACAACTCCATTATGTCTTCAACACCCATACAATTACTCGAGCACTTCAGAATTAGATGTACCTAGTCCATCTCTATTTTCAGATGCAATTTTTTTAATCATTCATTTACCTATACTCATAATTAAGTCCAAAGTATACATGATTTAAAATTATATATTGAAATAGTACATAAATACATTGATTTATATTACTTTGCTATATCTGCCATTCAAAATTCTATCAAAGTAAAACATGAGTAAATAAAAAAAGTTTTTATGGGTAGATTACGAAGACATTTATATAATTTTGTGACACAAACGGTTTTAAATTCACATATGGCTTCGCTTAAGCTCACGAAGAAGTTCAAACACTTGACTTCATATTTGTTTAACTCTAAAATTATTTTTCTCTGAAGAGAGATTTACCTAAATAAAACTTTTTCTCTAAAAATATATTTCTACTTTTGATCACAAGTTAACTTACGTGGGGGTTTTCATTCTTCTTAGAAAATATTCTAAAAACGTTTATAGAAAACCATGGAGAAAATTGAATAATGCTCGAAAGTTTTTGTGTTGTATAAGGTAGGTGTATAAAAGTTCTAAGACATTTATATTAGCAACTCATTTTCACGAGGTTTGTTTTGTTTTTTGCATTTGATATAGGTAGGGTAAGTATATGTTATAACTGTTTACTTGCAACGTGTTCGTCATACGCTTCGGTAATTTGCGGGACCTTGATTGGTTTGTTTTCTGGAAAAATATGACTGTTAAACTGTTTGTGTCCCTTAAGAGGAAATAAATAAATATCTTAAATTTGTACAGAGAGAATGTGTGACACATTTGTTACATGCGGCTGGTCTGCCGGCCACCCAAACTTGTGGGATATGCCATGATGTTATAGCAGTAGTTTTTTCCTGTTTACCTTTTTCTTTTCTTCCTGGAAGAATGCATATTCCAGACAACAGAATGGTTCGGGTCCATAATGCTTTGTTGTGCTTCAGACTGGCGACATATCCTTCCCATTCTCTTTTCCTGGAATTTATGATGTAATCTATCATGACAGACCTTCTTCTTTTTGTGTCGGTCAGCAAACCATAAAAATAACAAAACATTAAAATCTATATTTCCATTCCCTCCCAGAAAGCCAAAACTCTCTTGCAGCCCCTCCTTCTATATCAAATCTGTGCTCAGAAAGAGAGAGCTGTTAATAGGAAACTAGATTGGATTACCATTTGTGTAGGAAACATAGTTCCACACATCAACAAGTAGAAATGTGTTATAATTTCGAGAAATCGCCAATTTTGGTATATTTAGATTATATTTTAAAAAACATCATAAAGTGAAATATACCACATAATAATCCCACTGCTCGATGCGTTATGTTGTCGTTGTTCTGATCAATAGTTAAATAATTCGAAATATTATTATTTTTGGAATCGAAAATTGGTACATTATTATTTGTTCATTTATGTACTTAATTATTGATATACAAAGGGAACCGTGTATTTTTTTTAAAGTTATTTGCTTGTGGAATTGATAGAGTGGATTTGATTTTATGAATTACCAATTGAATCAACATTTTCTACTTGTTGATGTGTGGAACTGGATCGTCAATATGGAGGAGTCTTTTCTATTTTGAGTAACTGCGCATCAACATAATGAATTGCTTTTGCAACAAATCTTAAGAGTTAGGATTTCATTATAATAATAATAACATTAATTGGAGGGAAGGAATGGTCCATCTATCTTAAACTAAGTGGGTTTAGAACTAATAAGAAATTTCTTATAACAGAATTAATTTATTTTGTTAGTACAAGGATAATAATAATTTGAATTAAGTAATTATAATATTGATATATAACTTTGTAATATATTTAAAAAGAAGAAATAAACATTACAGTCCAAAATAGTTTGCCATATAACATGAACAACATATTTTATTATACTTAGGAGACAGACTAAACAAAATAGACTAAATGAGAATTACCATTGAGAAAAGTAATGCAAAAAGGACTACATTTGCAAAATAATATTATGATCATACAGCCCCCCAAAAGAATATTATTGTACATTGAAAATATTGATGGTTTAGACCACAGATGTTGTAAGTATGATTTTTGGTAAATCGAGATACAAAGATAAGTACACAAAAAGATTGTAATATCTCAAATACATTATTGTGCACGAATATTGTAAGTTGTAAATAATAAATCAGTGATTATGATAATGTATTAATTACTTTTCTGCCCTGTGCTCCCGAGAGGAGCGTTGAGGGCGATGATGATGATGATGATTAATTACTTAAAGGCGTCTGGACTCAGCATCAGGACAAAATGCCGCTTGTTAAATGCGTGCATCATCCCAATCCTTCTATATGGCTGTGAGTCTTGGCACTTAACCAAGGCTCAAGAGCGGAAGATACTCGGCTTTGAAAACAAGTGTCTTAGAAGGATTTTGGATGTCAAATGGTATGAACATGTTATAAATGATGCTGTGCGCCGGCGCACCCAGCAGAGACCTGTAATCTCTGTAATACAGCAGAGACGATGGTCCTGGCTGGGACATGTTTTGAGAATGCCTAATGATGGTTGGCCAAAAAGAGCACTGTTTTTATGTCTGCAGGGGTTCCGTCGGCCCGGGCGTCCCTCTTTCACAATACACCGTTCCTATGACAATGATATCAGAGCGCAAGGAATGTCGTGGAAAGAGGTGACGCAATTGGCACAGAGACACTCTGAATGGAGGAGGCTGGTTTCTGCCCGGTGCTCCCGAGAGGAGCGTTGAGGGCGATGATGATGATTAATTACGTCTTCGAATTCATAAACAAAGCAATAGTTGAAGTTTCAAAATGCTCCCCTGTGGCACTTACAACATCTGTGCACTAAGCCATCGATTATGAGGATTTGATACTATTTTTCAAACATGAAAGTTCTTTGAAAGAACATATGTTTTAACATCACTGTTTACACTATTTATGGTTATTAAATCATTTGGGTAACTGACACAAATGATTTCTCAATATAATAACCTTTTTAAGTTCTTAACATGCTGGTTATTCTTAGAATGTCCTGTTTCATTAAACGCCTAATTTTAAATATCGTCACTGCATATTCAAAAAAAGGTATGTGCGAACATTTTATTAAGGTATACTCTTTAAATATTGCTCATTAGGGCATTAAAATTGTTGCTTGGAATTTTTATTGGCATGTGATATTATTCTTTAAGTGTTGAATTTTAATATTTGATACTAAGAATCACTTTATAAAATGGTTATAGTGTCATTATAATAAGCAGTTTATTCCAGAAATGTTAAAAAATTTATAAATTCACATACCCCTTTTTGAATATGCAACGACAATATGTAACAAGATAAGGGGTTTTAATTACAAAAATATGTGGGGGCTGATTACTTTATGCATTACTCTGCTCAATATGATAATTGTTTATAACCTAATGATATATATATTTAACGTGGAATGCTAGCATATCATTGCATTACATTGGAGAAGATGATGCAGACATCTCTCGTGCGGTCCCAGTCACATGACAACATAAATAAATATGCATAAACAATGGCTATTCACATTTATTCTTCACAGTGTATATAATTTGGTTGGTTTGATGTATTAAACACAAGGCACTAACAAACACAGCATTTGGTCTGAAACAAAAATAATAAGTCACAATTTAAGAATTTTTGGATTGGGTATAATAATTCTTTGGTATTTGTTTATAAAAAAATAATGGTTTATGTGGCATTGGATGCTTTACTTAAAAACGAAATAAGAATGTTCACGGAAAATATGGTTGAAGAAACTATATTAAAATATGTGTTTGAAGAGTTACACCATGTAAAAAAAGTTGAATGAAGTATGGCAATAATAATATGATTTATACAGGTTGTTCACAAGACTATTTCTCCTAAAATTCATTTGAGGAAAACCTTTTGACATCTGTGAGAGAACTAAATTGAATATTCACCATAGGCAGCTAGTCTTTTCACTTATTTTTCAATACTATTTTAAGTCTTTAGTCTTTAGGCAAATCAATTTTATGTATACCAACTTTCAGAGGAAGGCTATCTCTCTAAAAATAATGCTCATCTCTGATATGGGTTTTTCTGGTTTCCCCGATATTGTCAAAAGGCAAATGCTGGAGATGACTTATTTAAAATCTGCCCACAACGGTACTCTATTTCAATAGTTTGTCACCACTATTGTAATGCTATCCAATAACATCTATATATTTTCATCACCAACATGTAATTTGTTTACTTTACGCAAGTTTGATGATGAGAGAGGAAGCTCTTGAAAGCAGCTTGCGACCAATAAAGTCACAGTAGAAGAACTAAATAAGTATTTTATTCATAATTAATTTAAATAAATCCTTATCCACATGTGCTTAAACTTAATACAGCTAACATTTCAATAATCCATCAATCATTTCTAGCATTACTCATTATGGTTAGCATTATGAAGGATAAAATCATATATCGTATTATTAATAAAAAAATATGATTGAAACTCACTGTCCTTCTTTGAAGTACTCTTTGAGAGTATTGGAGAACCTTTTTGAATACTTGACAAATTCCCGTTTCCTCTGTTCTAAGGCCTGTTTGCCCACACCTGGGGTGAATGCTGTAACTTCATTTACTGCATCTAATAACTTCTTAATGGCTGATGCTATTTCTCTGCAAGAAACAATATAAATTGTACAACAAATAATTACCCGAATTTAAGGACAAGTTTTACAATAATCACATAATATAAGGTTAGTTTGAAGAGATTGCACCTTTGTGATAAACTCGCCCTCTGTATATTGATTGTATTTAATTTGAATATATGCCTTCAATGAAATTGTATGTAATCAACATACAGTAAAGAATGAATAAATAAATAAATAATATACTCACTTAATAGTCTCCAAAAATGTCTTCCTATCTGTAATTTCATCTGGAATACGACTCAGGATTTTTTTTAGGGCAGCAGACTTTTTATTTAATTCTTGGAAAGCATCTTCCGATCTAGTTAGACGCAGTTCGACCGCTGTAAAATTACAAAAAATTGAATAATTACTAATTAGATTGAGCGAACACATGAAATAAAAAAACTTATGGCCTGGTGAGATTAAGCCAAAGTGAAATTAAAAATTACTACATTCTCCTTTAAATGGGACAAGTTCAAGAAGTTGTCATTATTTTCACATGACAATATGATATGTAATAAGTGAAATAGTGAGGACTAATGTTGTCGGATAATAATACAAAAAATCTTGGGGGCTAAAAAGGCCACTTTACATGAATCATAATAGGATCATGTTAGGAATTGTAAAACAATTTAACGGCAACATTTCACATAATATGAATTGTAGATGAATTGCTCAATGTGGCCATTTTAGGAACCCTCATCCAGATTATAAAGTCCGATGAAATGTAAGTACCATTTCATTTACTATTTATTTTACTGATAAGAAGACACCAGCTGGCTCACGTTTATGAGGAAGACCACCAAAAAGATGAAAGCATAGCTGGTCCTCGGTGTCACAAGAGGGAACAACTTCTGAAGCAACAGATCAATGATCTACTACAAGAGGAAGAAGAAATTGTATGATAAATGTATAAAAAAAAAAAATAAACGGCCTTCAGAACAAGGGGTCCGTGGTTCGATCCCAGGTGCCGGCAAACTCCCCTTTCACGGCACAAGCTTTTAGCTTAGTGTGAAAGGTGTATAAGGTTGTATTTGGGTTTATAACAAAACCCAGATATATCTTTTTAAAAAAAAAAAAAAAATGCTAATGTATTTTGACTACTTTATTTATTTATTGATTTTTTTATTTATTTTGTATTTATTTATTTGTTTTTACCTATTATTTATTCATTTATTCGTTTATTCATTTATTTATTTATTCGTTTATTCATTTATTATTCATCCATTTATTCATTTGTTGATGTGATTATTTTTTTTTTGTTGTGAGATGTATTAATCCCTGTTAATTGTATTTTTTTAAATGTTTTTTATACGCAGCACGCCTCGATACAGGGCAACCTAGTGAGGCTGCTGCAACTTGGTGATATATTGTCTCAACGTTTGTACATTGATGTTGATTGAATAACGTATTTATTTATTTATTTACCATCTGTTTCACTGATAGCACCCTGAAGTCTGAGAATACTCTCATTCATGTTAACAGTAACATCTGCCTTGCGTAGAATCCCTGTGACCAAGTCGTAGCTGATCCCAGGTATGGTGGCCTCAGCCCTAGTCAAGGCAGCTCGAAGAGTCTGTGAAGCTCCTACGTCACATCGTTCAAGCTGAAAATGAAAAAAAAATTTAGAATAAACACTGCTTTATTACTAGTTAGATAATATGTAGGATTAACAAGCTGCTTATATGGAATACAATGCATGTGATGAGAGCATAAGCATCATTGATAACAAAATACCTACGTACTCAATCATAGGATTATAATAATCTATCAATAGTAAATGCAAAGAGAATGATATCCATCACATTTTTTCTAATTGAGTGAGGAATACTTTTGTTTAAAATAAAATTATGAAAAATTAATCTAAAATTTATATTTCCATAACTACCTATACAGTTTTTCGCCTGAGAAATAATAATCTGTCTAAATTTGGTCAATTTATGAGTATCGTAACATAAAATAACACCTAACCTAAGAATATACAGTATAATTGTGATATGTTAAACGTGCTCGAATAAAGGAAATAATATTGTGCCTAAAAGTCAACAAAGAGCCACGGGATTCTTATTATCTACTACATAAAGATAGTTCAAATAATATACGAATGACTGTATTATCTAACTTTTGTCCGAATCTTTTCGACAAATTCAACCAGTATATTCCGGTGATGGGCCTGAGTCTTATATCATGTGCAACGGCATGAGCCAAGTCTCTGCCCAACTGTATACAGTAAAATGGAGTAAAACCTTCGAACCTTATATTATCTCCTGGGTAAAATCATACGATCTTTTGTTCATGGAACGCATGTTAATTTTCCGCATGCATTCGGGACATAAGTTTGATCATACAGTCATTCATAATATGCGATACTCTTTGTATTAAGGATTCAATGTTGTGTTGGCCACTATACGAGATGGTCTGATGAGACACTTGAGTCAATGTAGAAACACAACATCTTTACAACGAATCCTAACTGTATTTTTTGACGATGGGCTGAGTCTCGTACCTTATGTAAAGACATAAATCGAGTCTCCATTTCCCAACTGTACGCAGTGAAATGGAGTAAAACCTTCACTTTATGTTACCTATAGATGTTCAGATATTTAAAGCTCTCATTATAGACTAATAGCATTTCGAAATGATTGTGGAATATACTTCAATATCCGATATTAGAGCTGTGCAGGTCAATTATTAAAAAAATGTTTTAAATATTAGGTCACAGTACATACACCATATATAAGCTACAAATAGTTGGTTTTTGCCTGGTAACGGGAGTTTATAAAATAATATAAATAATCACATGAAATAACTAATTATAAATAAAAACAGTTAGAAGGTACATATTTTCAACAAGGCTATTCCGAAATGTCAAAATATCGACAGCAATGTCTATTGTAATTTATTATGCCACAATACCTGAGTTAGCACTGGTCGTATCAATACAGGAAGAACAAGCGAGCTAACAGGAGTTTCATCTCCCATTGTCATCCTTGATGGATATTGTAATTATGATTAATGTAAACTTCAAAAGTTGGCAAATAACTTCATCTATTTTTTTAATACATGACACCCCGTCGACAGCGACAGCAAAAACAAAAATGTTCATTGAGTTGGTAATAAAAAGTTGTCTATGAAACCGAATTACGTTGGTTGGCAGCATTGTTTCATAAAATGTTTTACGCCAAGACCAAAAACTTTGCTGATTCTAAGAAAAAAACGGAGTCTCCTCATTTTAATCCGCAATAAAAAATGTGGCCGTTATTTTAGAATGATTTATAATTAAAAGTTATATTCTGAGTGTTTTGTATTCTCATATTCTATTATAAGAAACTTATTTTACATCCCTTTATAACTATTAAATTTAATTTTTAAAAATTACTTTCACTCTCCGCTCTACACAATAATAGGTACATAGTGCCATAATAATTTAGAATCTTATTCAAAGGTGTTGTTATATTTGAAGAGAAACATTATTATTGTATCTTTTTAATAGAATTAAAATCGATTTCATTGCTGCTCTTTTTATTTGATGTTTATTTTCCCCAAAATTAGAAAAAAAATGTTTTATATCTGCTTGTTCACAGTTACGCACCAGGCGCGTAACGATATTTTATAGAAAAATATTTTTTTTTATTTTGGATAAATATTTTGGTTACTGTGTTCTTCATTTAGTTAAATAATAATTTCATGCAAGTTGAAATACCTAATACTGCAATATCTAATAATATTAAGCAGTAATACAATTCAGACTTTTGTTTCTGTACAAAAAGTTATATTTCTGGCAAGGAAAGTAATTATATTATTACTAAAATAATGTATTAAATACATAAATTTTATCACTAAAAATAGAGGAATCATTGGTTTTCTCTGAATCCATAGTCTGAATCAGCTATCATTTTGGCCCTTGCCGATAAGCAGAGTTTTTGGGCCTTGTCGATATGTTGTCATACTCTATGGTTTTATCAATGACACTTGACATGTGCCATGTTTCGAAAAGAAAGGTTTTGTAATGTTTGTATTTTGGTTATAGAAGAGCGTAGTGATAATAAATTAATGTTAAACGTTTATTTTTAGGTGTAAATTATAGTAATTTTTTTAACTAAAATTTAATCATTGTTCCAATAAACATTGGACGTGAAATCAGCATTAAGCCGGCATATTTGAAAATTTAAATACTTGGGTCTTGAATCGTCCAATTTATAACCGAATAACTATGGGTACCCGAAAACGTGGAATTGGGACAGAGAAAAATGATGAACAGGAAGAAATTTTTGCCAACGTAGACCACTCAGATGCAAGTGATTCAGGATCAGACAATGACTCGGATTCCAGTGATTCTGGAGATGAGATGCCCATTTTAGAAGGTTAATTATTATAAATTTGCTGATGGGCTTGATTTGGGACCATCCCACTTCCCAATAATAAGTAAATAAGTATTGGAAAAGTAAATTTTAAAGTATCATTTGTTGGTAATATGATCAGTCATCATCATATCCTGCAGTCATAGTCAAAACACATTTTAGCATTATGTAGTCTTTTGACTATAGAGGACTTTGCAAGAAAGCATAAATTTTCATAGCTAAAACACGCAAGTCATAGTCAAAGTCCTCTATAGTCGAACGACTACATAATGCTAAAATGTGTTTTGATTAAAGCTGCTGGGACTCGATTATATAGTTGGCCAACTTAAATCATTATTATGTTGTTGATTTCCCTGCACTACTAGTTCCCTAGGATATTAGTTAAAAATTTTAATTTGATCTTTTAGAAAGTTAACATTAACTAGAGTGTTTTGTCCAATTGAGTCGTATAACGTTTGATACAAATGCAATATATTTTTCACCTTTTTGTAAAATTTTATTTGATTGCCAGGAGCCTTAATTTATTTCAGTGCTTTGCCATGAAGATAAAGAAAAAAATAATACATTCAATGTTCATATTGTAGATGACACTGACTGGCAGAAAATTCTTTTATTTAAAGAGTTTGATTAAATTTTCTTTGTTTATGAAATGTGTCATGATAAGGAAATGATCGAAAAATATTACTTAATGTAAGAAGTACGTTTATTTATTTCAGATGATGGTGCTGATTCTTCAGATGATGAAGAAAACAAAGACAGCGAGGAAACTGGGAAAGAGAAAACTGATGGTGATGATGAAGAAGAAGAAGACGAATTGCTGAGAGTTATTAAGAATGCAAAGGAAACAAAAAGAAATCATCCTCCAGATATCACAACAGAAGATTGTATTGTAGACGTTTGTTTCCATCCTGTGAAGAACCTCCTAGCAGTTGCTTCCATTGTAGGTGATGTTACGGTGTATAGCTACAGTGATGATGGCAATCAACTCATCGCGACACATGAGTTACATTCTAAAGCTTGTCGGGACATTGAATTTAACGATGATGGAGATTCCTTATTCAGTACATCCAAAGTAAGCTAGATTTAATTATTGTTGTGTGAATTATACATTTCCATATTATTTTGTATGTTCTCTCACATTATATTAATCCTCGCTCAAGCTTATTGTGAATTTGAATAATTTTTACAACATCTTACTTACATGTCCATGTAAATAGCACTAGATTTAGAAATGGTTGTCTAAAATAAATTGATTTGTAGTTTAAAGATTTGTGATGTAATCAATTTTGTTGTATTATTTCGTAATTTATTTGCTGATTTGTTTCGTTTTCTTTATTTATTTTTCGATATTACTTAAATGTAATTTTTTTATTTCCAGGACAAAAGCATAATGGTGACAGACTTTGAAACAGGGAAACTGAAAAGGCTTTATGAAGGAGCCCATGATGATCCTATTTATTGTCTACGAGTTATTAATGATAACATTATCTCTACAGGTAACTATAGTTTGAACGATGGTTATTGTCCGCATCTTTGAGATGAATGTTCCATTAAACGGTGCTGAACAAATCATGCAACATACATATGTCAAAACAAAGGCTTTTGTTCTCAATTGAAGAATTTCTTGTTTAGTTTTGAATTTATCTGTGATTTCCTCAAGGGGCATTAGGAACACGATTAAAACCACTGTTTCATTGCTTTTATTGATTTGGTTCTATTACATATACTTTTATGGTGTGTGTGTGTGTGGATTAATTTGTGTTGTGTACTGTGTAAGGTTGGTGGATGTGTGTTATGTGGATTTGAATGTTGGTAAAGGTGTGAGGAAATACATGGTATATGGATGTTGTATGTGAACTATTCGTTGTATGGGTTAGTTTGGTTCTTATTTTTTTTAGTTTTATGTTAGTTTGACATGTAGACATATTTTGTTTTAGATAATAGATTATCCTAGGACCGGTCCACCTAGTTGGATAATCCGTTTAATATGATTGTATATCTGTAAGCCGAAGCGAAACTACACTATCTCAATGAACACCACTTTTCAGTATGGCTGTTCGAAGTTTTTTCTACAAAATTATATTTGCTTCTCACATATTAGTTAACACAATTACTCTTAAAAATTGTTGTGAATGATGGCTATTCATCATATCTCACACTTTTTTGAAAAAAATCTCAATATTGCATTAAAATAACGTTGTTTTGCTTTAACAAAAATTTGAATAGCTTTGTCAGGATGCAAACATCTGACATATGAAAATAGGTTAAATGTCATAAAAAGATTCAAATTCCCCGCCAAAATCGAAAACCACAAATAATAATTAGCTTCAATGTTGTCAATACTGTAAGCAAATAAGGGACACCAACATAAAAATGCTAAATTCAACGGTGAAATCTGTGCCTCTTCCTCTTTCCGTTTTGCCATGGCGTGCCGATAGGACACACCGAATAACGCTCCGCAGTTTTGAATATTCTATAAGTGCCAAATTTGTGTAAAATGGCTGGAAAAGACACCCTAAGTGTCTAGTCGAGTGCCGAGAACTGGGCCCGAGAGCGAGAGCCGATATAACAGTGTCCGTGGTGCCAGCAGCGAAGACGCGGGGCCCTCAGGGCGTGTCGGCCCAACGGCGCAGTGGTTAAAGTAATTCCTCCATTTTGAACACCGGACTTTTGGGTAAATTATAATTATTTTACATTAAACCCCAGTCCTCCTGATTCTGAGGCTACGGGAGTGCCTTGAGGTGACCGCCTCCTTGGTCCAGCTATAACATAACCTTTAATCGACAAGAACGTGCATAGAGCGTGTAGCCCTTTGAGGAGAACCCTTTACCAGGCCTTTGCCTGGAGTCCCGGAACTTCATCAGTATATTACCTTTTGGAATCTAACTTCTCTCACTTTTATTGTAGACATACACAAGGGTGCTTTCTCTCAAACGCCTTGTTCAGAATACTCATATTTGTACTATAGAATATTGTAACTTTCAATTGTATCTGTTGGTGATTTATGTAGAAATAACCGTTTAACAATAGACCTGATTATAACTGATAAATTCTGTTCTTTATTTGTCCTCTCCCGAACTATTTACAGTGTACACAACACGCAGCACAACGGGGATGTTCGAATAACCACACCCTGGGAAAGAGTTAGCCGGCCCAGGCAAGCTTTGTTAGATCCTTAATGTTTATTTGACAGCTTGTTTTCTAGACAGATGAATATGTCATTCAAAAGAGTATAACAAGGAATACAATACTATGTTGAAGACGCACATTTTTGCTGGGAGTTTCGGGTGATGGATATGATATACGGCGCCCTTGAGGTCATGTTATGAGTAAACGGTGCTTTACAAATTGTCCATATGTATATATCTTCAGCCAAAATTCGACATGGTGTAGTTTCGCTCCCACGTACAGATATTATTGTGATAAAAAAATAAATGAAATCATTTGAATAAATGAACACTAAATAAGTCATATTTTATTATTGTTTTTGTGATCTGATTTGTAGATTCATAAAATCCTTTGAAAGTATAACATTCTTATTCTTATTGCAGACTGAATTGATTATTGTGTTTCAATTAGTGATGTAATGAATGTGTGATTTTGAATATTCCCGAATGCGCATAGCGACTTGGTTAAATTACTACAATTGCTCAAACATTAAAATTTCTACCTCCTCCCCGTCGCCGAATTTTCAAAATGGTATAGGAATTTAAAATATTTCAGAACTCCTCGGTTTTTTTAAAGAATATTTTCTTGCAGTACCTTTTTTACAATGTACCAGGTAAGTATCCGGTACTTTTACCGAATATCCGATTCTTATTACCAAAATAATATTCGCATATTTTTTTGCAAATAGGAATGCGAATGCTTTGAAATCTACGACTATTCGCGAATACAAATATTCGTTACAATACTAGTTTTAATAATGATTTATAGTAAGAAGATTATTATAAAAATGAAAAGAAATTAAAATCCATAGTATGATTTAAGAGTACTTCTCATAAAAACTCTCTACTTGGTGAACATAAATGTGTTTTAAATCTTGTTATAATATTAGACATTACACACATTTTTTGAATACAGTCGATTCCGCTTAATTGGGACACATCGGGACTTGGGCATTTTGTCCCAATTAAGCGAAGTTCACATTTTTTTTATTAATTTATTTGGTTTTGGCAACTAAGGCAATTAACCAGTAATACACACTTAAAATAACAATGCATATTTTTTTTCAATTATTTTGTCTTAATAACTTTTGAAAACTGTAAATTACATACTTATAGGTAATATACATTATCTTATAAATTACAAATATGTAATATAAACTTTTAAGAAAAAAATAAATTCCTAATTAAATTAATAAATGGGTAGGTACATACAATTTAATTCATATTTTTTCTTGAGAATATGTGTAACATAATATGTGCTGTTATCTTAAATTTAGTGTCCCAATTAAGCGGAATGTTGTCCCAATTAAACATATAAATTTACTATTGATTTCTTGGTTTGGTTTCTGTTCTTTGAGATTTGTCCCAAATAAGCGGCTGTCCCGATTAAGCGGTGTCCCAATTAAGAGGAATCGACTGTATATAGCACTGTCGTAGACTTGAAAACTGTTTTTGTGATTTTATTTAAATACATATAATAATATTTTTTATTGTCTTTTCCAGGTGATGATGAGGGTATTGTAAGAATGTGGGACATCAGACAAAGGGAGACTGTACCAATATTTTCACTAAAAGTATCTGAAGATTATATTTCTGACATGGTCACTAATTCCGCTGGCAAATATTTAGTCTGCAGCTGTGGAGACGGAGCATTGAGCACTATCAACATGAGTGGAAGGTAAACTTATTGACTCACAGTTCCTGTTGGTCATTCATGATTAAATTATATCAAAATGAAGCTCAGTATTAAGTAAATAATTTCACTCTAGTATTTTGTCGTCGGTTCTATGAAACCTCTTATGTGCTTCAAACCAAATTTTACAGGAGGCACAAAAAACTGTTTAAAAGTCCATAGATCAAGAAATGTAATCAAATTTATTATCAAATTCATGTAAAACTTTGACTTTTTTACATGAATTTGATAATAAATTTGTTTACATTTGTTGGTCTGTGGACTTAAAAGTTTTTTGCGTCACCTAAAAAGAGGTTTCATAGAACCGACAACGATTTGTATTTGAGTTATTCTTTTGAAAAGAAACCAGAAACTTTGAAATTTGGACCCCACCATCTCAAATTTTAATAAAAATTTGTATAATGTTGTAAAGTATGTATATAATGTAAAAAAAAATATCTCAGAAATCAAACTAAGTTTTGAGAAAATCACTAATTACTAACAAGTCTAATATATTTTTTCCTTACAAATCTTACCTGTAATTGTTTTTTGTCAAATATTTACGCAGTTCTTTTTTTTTCAGGAAAATACATGTCCAATCTGAAGAATATGAATCAGAGTTGACGTGTTTGGGATTGTTTAGAAGTGAAACTAAAATATTAGCCGGATCATCCAAAGGGAAATTATATTTATTCAATTGGGGAGAATTTGGTTTGCATAGTGATGAGTTTTCTGGACCGAAACAGTCTGTGTCATGTATGGTTCCCATTACAGAGAATATTGCTGTTATATCTGGAGAGGATGGTGTCCTGAGGGCCACTCACCTCTTTCCACATAAACATTTAGGAATTGTCGGACAGCATACAATTTCTGTGGAAAGAATGGATATTTGCAATGACGGCACATACATAGCTTCCAGTTCTCATAACAATGATATAAAATTTTGGAATATATCCTATTTTAATGAAATGAATGTTGATGTTAAGAAACAAAACAAGAAAAGAGATCTAAAAAATAACCTCCCATCAAGTAAAGCTAGAAATGTTTCTGATTTCTTCGCTGGCTTGAGTTGATGAGATTTTTTGTAATTGTAATTTAATCTTCAAAATAAAATTGATTATTTATATTAATTTTGAGTTTTGTTTATGGAAAAACACCTTTTTTGTTATTAGAAACATAGAAGTTTGAAAGTATGAATATTTCCACAAGATTTTGGAGATGTAGATCGAAAAAAAAATAAAAAATTATAAAACTCCAGATCTACTAAATTGTAAATTAAGTTAATGAAATTAGATTATATCTAAGAAAATAAAAAAAAATCTGGTCAAAAGTCCTATGGTTTGCTATTTTATAAGATTGCTATCCATGAGATTGAAAAATAGAGGAAGTACATTGATACTACTATACCATCACGGCATATTCCACTAGTGGGGTAGCCAGCAGACCAGCTGCATGCAATAAACATGTAGGCCACCTTCTCTGTGCCAATAAATATTTACAACATTCAGTATGGGTAGCAAACCTCATCACTGAATTTAAGATGTAAAATGTCTTTATTTTTTTTAACACCTGCCTTTTACAGGGCACTCGAAAACTTACGAAGAAGAGTGGGAGAGCAATTCTTTACCGTGTGCTCCACGGCATTGATACTTCATTCATAATATCTATATTTACATTGCGTGGCATTGATACTTCATTCATAATCTATATTTGAAATTGGCCAAAGGATAAATGAATTCCCAAAAGTCATACATTTCAATAATAATAATAATTAGAATCGAATTGTGGCCTTGTCCATGTTAAATTCTGTTGACAAATATTTAAAACTTACATAGTTGAGTTCCCTAGCCTACAAGCTTTTTGTATACTGCTAATGAAGGAGACAAATGAGTAATTTATTGAAAGAAATTGCTCGACATAATAAACTATGTTAAGTATACGAGTATGCAATCTGGTACGGTTATAAATCTATCCTAATTTGAATTACTTTAGGAATCTTGACCTGTGCAGTGGTAGGTGTAGGTGTTTCTCTTCTACCGACGTAAATACCGGAAGTGAAATAAATGAGTCAGCGAAAATTCAGAGTTTATCATCGGCCACGGCGCGGCGCTAGGAACCAGGATACGAGAGAGGTGCACATGTGGATATAATAATACATAATATATAGATACATAGAAGGCAGGTGTAATTATTATAGTTAGATGTATCATATTACATAATACATCCTATACAATTAATGATGTATTCCGACAATACGCTCATAATGATATGTGATAGTCATTATTTGAGATTGAATTTGGTTAATCAACTATGAATCCTTTTAATATCATTCAATTCATTATTATTACTATGATTGTTGTAGTTCTCATTTGAATTTGATTACAGTTTACAAGTTGATGATAATATTTAGTACCTACCATAATAAATGTTATATAGGTATAGGTAATGTTGTATTGTACTTATACACTTACCTTACAAGGCGGATCTTGTAATGATGTTCCGAATATTAATTAGCTTTTGAAAATAGTTTCATCATATTGTATTCGTATCTGCAGTTGATAGTAACTTGTAATGTAATGTAACCCTCAATAGATGGACAAATAATAATGTCTAGATGTAATATTTTGTGTTTCTGTCTTCTTACATAATAATAATAATGATTAATGTAGGTAGGTATTATTATTTGGTATCTAGCTCAATAGAATGCCATATGGCACTGTCTTTTCTGATGTCTTGATGAGAAGCGAATTGAAAATGCTTGGTATAATAATTGAAATATGAATATTGTGAACAGTTAAAGAAAAATCTGTAGGTAGGTATCTACTTAATTAATATTTAATTACTTAGCTAAGGTATCTACCGACGCGACGTGTGGTTTACTTGAGGTTTTGGGGTATAGTATAGAAGTAGAGACGATTTGTAAGGATCTTGGTAAGTACTTTGTATAGATACAACAGTAGACTGTAGGTAGGTATCTGTAGGTAGGTATCTATTTAATTATATTTAATTACTTAGCTAAGGTATCTACCGACGCGACGTGTGGTTTACTTGAGGTTTTGGGGTATAGTATAGAAGTAGAGACGATTTGTAAGGATCTTGGTAAGTACTTTGTATAGATACAACAGTAGACTGTAGGTAGGTATCTACTTAATTATATTTAATTACTTAGCTAAGGTATCTACCGACGCGACGTGTGGTTTACTTGAGGTTTTGGGGTATAGTATAGAAGTAGAGACGATTTGTAAGGATCTTGGTAAGTACTTTGTATAGATACAACAGTAGACTGTAGGTAGGTATCTGTAGGTAGGTATCTACTTAATTATATTTAATTACTTAGCTAAGGTATCTACCGACGTGTGGTTTACTTGAGGTTTTGGAGTAGAGTCGATTTGTAAGGATCTTGGTAAGTACTTTGTATAGATACAACAGTAGACTAATATTGATCTATAGTTTTCTAAGTTATTAGGGTTTCCTTTTTTTGTACAGCGATATTTTCTTCAGCGTTTTGGCATTCATCAGGTATTTTACCCTTTTCGATACTACACCAATTCAGCAGGATTCGTATTGCTTCTTTTAGATCGTTACCTCCGTACTTCAACATGTCACTTGTGATACGGTCCTCCCCTGGGGTTTTGTTATTCTTCATTTGCAAACTCTCCATATACTGTATTTACGAACAATTTGGATTCACACAGTTCTAGACTTTTCCTAACTAAGAATCGAATCCGGGACCTCCACGTCACACCGGCCGTCAATATACTGATTAAGTTCTCTCTGCATCAATATGTTGTATAGTGAAAGTAGAATGGAATGGAATTATTACAAAACATTTGAAAATACATATGGACAGAAATAATACACATAATCACAAAGCAAAGACAATGCATCATCCTACCTTACCCGCACTCATGATTTAATTTGTTTAAGTGCATTGTTTATAATATAACATTTAAAATAGAAAATACTTATATTGGCATAATTTTAGAAGTACGATATTTTTGAATTCGAGTGTATATTTTGATTTCCTAAAAGTCAAGTAACAGATAGTAGATGCATTGTATAAATACTCTATACGAGTAATATAGAAATGATTCGCAACTGATACATACCTGTTTAATCTTTCTAAAACAAGTAAAATTAATTGTAACATTTTATTGGTATGGACACAAGATACAGTGGAAGAAAGGTAAGCAAGAAATAACAAAATAATAATAACAATATGCAGCGGTGGAACGTAGATTCTGTGGGAAAATTGTTTGAGATGGAATCGATTAAAAATCAAATAAATTTAACGTGAGAAGAAAAATAGAAACGAAGGCAGATATATAATACACAGTATAATGAATGATACTTTAATATTTAATGATATTTGTGTGGTGCCGAACAATAGTATCAAATGATAATTTGTGAAATGACTCCAGAGGAAATATAAAAATACAAATAGATCATATTGATAATAGCATAAACCTGATCAATGATAGACATAGCATAGATCACGAAGCAGATGAGTAATGTGTGTTGGATATTATAATATATCTACTTACTTACTTATCTATTGTACCTGTACCTATCTATCTCTAACAGTCAGTAACGGTATTATTAGGTATACAAGACTATTGGAACAACAAAATATTACATTACTAATCTTATCCATCTACTTACCTATTTATAATCTACCAATGTCTAATGATCACAGGGTATTAATAAAATTGTCTAAACGTTCTGTTTGAAACCCTTAATAATTATTAAATTTAAAGTAACGTTGTGAAAATTCTATTAGTTATACTAAAACACTGTTTAATTTTCACATATGATCACCCTTAATAATAATGCTTCATCAGATTACAATAAATTCTCGTGTTTATTTAGTTATACCTATAGGTTTCGCGCCTGTCAGAATAGTGGTTTCCTCGAAAATTGAAAAAAGTTGCAAGGAGGATAAGAGTTATAAGAAAGGAGAGATATAGAAGAAGTTGGGGGAAACGAGTGTTCAGTTTAGGCTTTATATTATGTTGAAATATGAAATAGTTCGTGTTAGGTGGTTTTCGGGATCTCCGTGTGGTAGCTTTTACCTCTAGCTTTCGGCGAACGTGCTGTCGCCATCTTCAGGAGTGTGAAATAGTAATTACTAGATTGAGTGTGGAATGAGTGTTGGTAGGCATTGGCCACAGATAGAAATTGTTATGAAACGACTTAAATTACTTGCTATTTATATTATTTCATAATGCTTTCTTTTGGGATCTCTTGTTGGGATCACCCCGAAGCGTCGCGAAATATTCAGTTAATTTTCTAGGTATTTCCATTTCTCAAAATTTTGCGCCAAAAATTGCGTATGCTGATAAAGTTACATGAATTCAGCATCTACGTATATCAATTAAGCATTTTAAAAAAGGAAGGTTTTTTAATTTTTCAAGAAAATCTGATGTATTAAGGGCGCCGCAAAAAACAACCCAATTACTTAGGGAGCCGCAAACCGAAAAAGATTAGGAACCTTCGAATCAACTAGGTAATCAAGAAACTATACACATTTACATACTAAACATTACTTACTGCTTTTCATTTTGTGATTTTCTTATGTAATTAATTTTTAATCCTACCAACACCGCAGTCTTCATTTCAACAACTGAGTAGTACCTATACATCGAGTAATACATATTTTAGTCTAATAATTTCACTAATGACCCGCAATCATCTGACCCGAGGACATCTAGACCGCCCACCTCATCAAATAATCTATATAGATACTACATTGTATACACTTTGTACCTACTACTAAATCAGGTCACTATTGTGGATATATGGACTCATTACTTTCTCTTTCAACTACCCTAACTTCATCAATAATCATTACTTCTTTTAATTTTATTTTAGTATATGGTATCTATATAATAATTTATCATAGTAGCTGACCCGGCAAATGTTGTTTTGCCATATACATTATGCCATATACTAATATCGCTATTAAAAAATACGGGTTAATGGTAGAAGAGTGAAAATTTAGGGCTGTATGTATTTTTGTTCAAAAAATAAAAATTCGGGGTGAGCCACCCTTAACTTTTCATCATCATCATCATCATCATTGCCCTCAACGCTCCTCTCGGGAGCACGGGGCAGAAATCAGCCTCCTCCATTCAGAGCGTCTCTGCACCAATTGCGTCACCTCTTTCCACGACATTCCCTGCGCTCTGATATCGTTGTCATAGGAACGGTGTATTGTGAAAGAGGGACGCCCGGGCCGACGGAACCCTTGCGGACGGAAGAACAACTTAACTTTTAGGGGTATGAAAAATAGATGTTGGCCGATTCTCAGACCTACTCGATAAGCACACAAAGTTTCATCAAAATCGGTTCAGCCGTTTTGGAGGAGTATGATAACAAACACCGTGACACGAGAATTTTACATATTAGATTATAAACCGCCTTGAAGCGTTTGAAATGTGGATCCATCGTAGAATGCTAAGAATATCCTGGACCGATATTATGATAACAAACATTGATGTTTTAAGTAGAGCCAAATAGAGAACTGTTCGCCACTATTAAGCTCTCTAAAATATCATATTTTGGCCATGTAATGAGAGGCAACAAGAGTTTTGGGTAGATTGCGCTCTTGTAGCTGACTGAACCCATAACTTCTCAAATTTTTATATTAAAAATAATTGTTAAAATATTTAAAAATCAAGGAGGTTTACACGTAGTAGCAACTTGCCTTCTATGCAAGCAAATATGGAAATTAATAAATGTACCTATATTTAATAAGGTGGACATTGTTAATGTCCAAATTCCTGCACTCTCGCGATTATTATACATATATAAAAACTCCCCCTCTTAAAATTTCATTATTTACAAACGATTTCATTATTTTATTATTAATTCAACTTGAATTTCCACGAAGAACCGTCGGTTGAAAAATATCAACTTTGTATGTACTAAACTGCAGATAGTGAATATTTTTATTAAATCTATGTTTCATTGTTTTTCATATTACTATTCAACACATTGTTCATGAAACACCTCGGAAGGCTGTCATTGGTAATCTAGATAGATGCCTGTATGGTATTTGGTATGTGCAAGTTTTATCTACGTTAAATCCGATTGTGAAATAATAATTAAATCGCTGATTGGGAACTTAATCATTCATACAATGGGTGCACAAAGGTAATACTGTATTATCAAAAACTGGTCAATGTAATGTCGATCATTATTTTATATTAATTAGACATGTCGATTATATTTAAACTAATTATATCTACTAAATTCACAGTTGACTCTAAATTATCCGATATTTTGTTTACTGTGTTACTTGTTTAATGGTGATTCAATCAAGGAAATGAAAAATTAAATTATTTTTTGAACTATTTACTGTGTTAGTGTTTAGGTAGTAGAATAACATAACGAAATAAAAAAAAACAAACATTTTCTTCTACTGAGATATTTATTTTTGAGAGAGAATTCTTAAGTCTGATCGTCAACGTCCTAACAAGATGAAAGACGTCTCTTTCGAGAATAAATCAAACAGTACCTATAGAAGAAAACATTGTTTTTTTTTATTTCGTTGTTTTTAGAAGTTGGTGTTCATTAACCTGAATCTTTTATAAATAGAGCTTATAATAATATTCGATTAATATTTTTAAAGATACATAACATGAGGAACTGAGATGATTGGTACCTATCATCTCGATAAAGAACCGGTTGTGTTTTTTTTTATTATTTTCATATTTTTTATCTAAATAATAATTTGCAAACTAAGCGCTCTATTGAGTTAAAAAATCTAATTTTCGTTGAGAAAAATGAGCAAAACTTTATACAGCTGATATTTTGAATCGCTAGTGACTTAATATTTTTACGAATATTTATTTTCATTTTATTCTTCACTGTAGATTGGTTACAATATTTCAAATCAATAAAAATATCAGTTATACCAATGGTTCCCAAACTTTTAATTTCGCGTACTACACACGAAAGTATAAATCAATAGCGTACCACTTAACTGTAACCGTAAAAATAGAAATAAAAATATAATTATGAAGTACACGACTATCCCACGAGGGGTCGCGATGCGTTTAGGCTCCGAGGGGCCAGGCTTGCGGGTACGGAGAGCAGTCTTTTCTATAAAGGATTCAGGCTGTTCAACGATCTTCCGGCCGGCCTCAAGGATGCGGCTACGCTTGCGATCTTTCGTGGGAAATGTCTTAAACATTTAAAATCAAGTAAAAACTTTAGGATGATAGCGTGACACCCTGAATGAAAGAATGAGTGGATGATAGTGACGTCAGAAAGTTATTTTCAAATAGTAGGTAATAAGGTAATTTTAAGTTATAAATAATCTATAATTTGTAACTTTATTAAAAAATTAAATAAAAAAAAAAAAAAAAACTTTCTAAATTTAAAAACGTTTTATCTAATTATTTACTGTGTAGTGTGTATGTCCTATGGTCATGGTTGCTTGCGTACCACCTTAATAATTGTCGCTTACCACCAGTGGTACCATAGTTAGGGAATCACTGATTTATACAATTCAATGTACAGAGGGCGAGTTTAGCGCTAGAATGCGGTGTCTTCCAACTAATCCGGAGAATTAATGACTTTATCATTTACCCAGAAAAAACCAATCAAACTGATCTCCAGTACTGTGCAAAACGCACAGCAGAGGTGAAGATGCGTTAAAAATATCCTCCATAGTCCATGTGATAAAGCACAATGGACACTCCAACAAGTGTGGCATGACTTTTCAGGAATTTGATAGATGTAATAAATAATTAAGAGGAAGAGGAACCGACGTGCGTGTATGAGAAACTGTATGAATGTGGAGGAAGCGAAGGAAGTGTGTAAAGATAGATCTGTTTGGCGTTCCGTTCTCTCTGCCTACCCCGCTTGGGACACGGCGTGAGGGTATAGTATAGTATAGTAATAAATAATTCAATAGATTTCTCCACTGCACTCCTGCCGATTAAACTAGAGCCTATAGTCTCTATCATTACTCTTTTGATTTATTGTTATCCGAATATTTCGCCATTATAATACACTTGTGTCAATTAAATAACAATAACATGTCCTATTTGAAAGTAGAATTTCGATCACTGAGCGAGATAAGGAAAAAAATAATATAAAATGTAATTTTGACTTGCCCGTGTATTGTAAAATGTGTCTAGGGCAATCTTGTCACGCCGCGCTGCGACGCACGCTATCCACTGTCTGCTGCCTGCCTAGTTAGTTAGTGCCTTCTGTATATAGTTAGCACACACAATATTGTTTATTTATTTATTTAGACTATGTGGCATATTCACAAGACCGGTATTACTATTATACAATATCTGTAAAAGTCGACTTCATTCCAGAAACCATAAATCATATATTAATAAATTCATATCCATCCATAACCACACGGTTTTCCACTCCGTGCTATAAAGCATTTAGGATAACATAACATAACATAACATGCATAGATAAATTCAAACAGATCGAGCTAGTCCCAAACTATGATTGAATCTTGTATTATGGGTACTAACGCGACGATATACACATATATAATACAATATACTTAACACATAATATACATTATACATGTAACACCCAGACCCAGGACAATTTGAAAAAGACGTTCTTCAATCTGCCCTGGCCGGGCATCGGGTTCTGCATCTGTGTACCTATTTATCAGCATCCAAAATTTGTCCCAAAAAACTGATTTTTTATGTTCGACTTTGATAAAGAATTTTAAACAATTATTCTCCCTCAGTGAATAATTCTTCTCAAAATCTTCTTATACAACGTCTATGTTGATGACAGGTCATCAAAATAAATGCTACACTGCAAAGATCCTGACTGGAAAATTCTTAAGAATGGACCGAAATCCAGGAAGTGCATGAGTTGTTCCAGCTATCAAAAGACAAGGAGGCTTTCGTCAGAGTGATAACCGACTTTGGGAAGATCTAACATGTCACTCAAGGAACAAAGAATTATCTTTAACAAAAAAAAAAAACTATAACTAAAATTATTAAAGGTATTGTCGAATTCCATCAATTTAAAAGTAATAATAAGAGAAGGTATTATGATTTAAAGTCAGAAAGTAAATAAATATACTTTGTGTTTTTTCTAAACTATAATAAAATAAACCTAAATGTATATAGCAGGACTATTAGTTATGTAATATTTTAATTTTGACAAGCGATACTCGAGTGTTTCTGTATTGCAATATTCAATAATTTATTTTGGAGTAGGTAGGTAGGTACTTTGATTTGCTCAATGCACTGTCCAACTGTCAAATACCATTGCCGTTTTAAAATTTGTGCAAATGTCAAGAAAATTCTTTAGTTTTGTGTGGAAATATTTTTTCCTTCTTAAAATATAGATTTTGAGTCTTAATCCTTATCAATTGGACAGGGGGTTCAAGGTCTGACTACCTGCGGGTGTTTTGGAAGGTATCTATATGAACGTTAAGCTTTCAAACAGATCACAGCTATCTTTGGTAAATATCCACTATAGCTATTATAATAATATTGAATCCAATCATTTTCACGAATTCTTGTACTTTGTTGTTAAATAACATCTACCGACTTGCAAGAGATACCTATAGTTACCTATTATGTGTAAATACATGCTTGTATGTGTAAATATAATAAAAAAATATAGTTTAAAATTTATAATATCTACCATTTTATTATTTTAATATGTTTATGTATTTATGGGTAGATATAATTAAATTGGGTTTGTTACCATACTTTGTGATGACATTAAAAAATCAATGTTCGTAAATATTTGAAACCTTTCTCCTGTTTGGTGTCGTACAAGGTACCTATTATACAATGAACCATTTATTAAATACTAGCTGACCCAGCGAACTTCGTGCCGCCAAACAATCAATGAGTTATTAATATTTTTAATCTCTTTATAAACTCCCGTAATTGTCCAAGTGTGTCATCGTATAGTGTAAAAAAATAAAAATCATTTATGTTGAACAATTATACTTAACTCAGATTTATTTATAAATTATCTGCTGTAGGTACGTAATATATGTAGGTACTAATTTATTTTTTAGGTAGCCTACTTGTTCATTTTAAATTAAAAAAAAATCTTATCCACGTTTTTTCAAAATTGAAATTTCAGAACCACAGGTATTAAATTGTACGGATAACGATTCTAATTTGAAAATGTAAACAAAAATTATTCTACAATCTATAAAAAACATGATCGCTGATTTTGTATAATTCTTCATATTGCATTTTTTTATTGAAATAAAAAATGTATGGTGTTAATAATTTTTTTCGTAATTTATCTTCCCGTAAATTTGTGAGGTATTTTAATAGCCTATTGGCTATTCGGGGCGGAGAAGAATCCAACAAATCAGAGATCTTTCAAATCGGTACAGCCATTCTTGAGTTATAAATGATGTAACTAACACCACTTTTATATATATAGATACATAGCTGAGCAACTATTGGAAGCAATATAATATAATATTTAATGTTTGGTGGCTAATAAATGCTGTAAGTTAGTGAGTCAGACCGATCTGGAGACATGTAATGTAGATTTATGTCCTTATAAACAACCGCAAAACCTGTGCCCGGTACATTTCTTTTTTTTTGCTCTTATATGGAATTAATGCGAACACTTTAATAATAAATATTATATTTTACAGTTTCGTAACGCGCGAAAGCATAAAACTAATGTGGCAAAACAATTTGAACTTATAGCCCGGAATATCGGTTAATTTTGAATATTGTTCTTTACACAACCGTCCTCTCCCAACGAGGTCATAAATTAACAATAATTATTGTTGACTTCGTAAACATACTTATGAAGAATAATAATCAACTCACAATTCTTAATCAGTTTCATACATATTACTATTATTATATAGATACTTATAAAAAGTATTTGGTCCACTCATCTAAAGGTGTGAGTTTCTGGGTAATGTGGAGTACGTAATCGAAATTATTTAACTTAAATTATATTTTTTAATGCACGTGCTTCAGATTTCTCATTCTATCATAAATTTTAAGCACGTCCCTATCTATAGTTGTCGATTTTGATCACTTACATAGTTGTTTAAAATTTGTATAATTTTTATTTTATTTGTTCTTTTTGCGCAGCATCATTATATAACAGTGTTAACAAAACAAAACAAAATTTAAAATACTGGGATGATATTTTGCAGTGGCGAAATTATTACTATCAAGTGATTTCTTTCATCTAACCACGACTTATTGATATAGGTATATCTACATAATTAAAACAATTATATCTACTTATATATAATACTAATCAATACATAACAGACGAAAAACCAAATTACACATCTATTTAAATATAAGTCAATTAAACAAGGGTATATTATCTTTGCAATAAAACTTATAAGACAATTAAAAATTAGAGTTTGAAAACGACATCCCATGTCAAAACCTAGATAACAATAATAATGTTACTAGTAAAACAGACTTTAAATAACATTTTTATTTGTCGTTAATAGACAATATGGAGATTTAAAAATAAATTACGATATAATACTATATTGAAGGTGTTTTTTCCAAACCATTTGGTTTTGCTTGCAAGAAGTTTTGATTTTCTTCATTACAGCTGATCGAATATTTACATCGTTTATAGAAATAAAATATCAAATAAGTAGGTATTTTTTATGTTTGGTACTTCTTTTAAATGCAAATAAAAAAGTATGTTTAATATTTCTTCATAAGAAAAAAATAATTTCACCCAGTCAATGTATTGCACGATCTTAAAATATATATAAATTAGTAGGTAGAAGTCATCATTCATTACAGTTAGAAAATATAGTGGTACCTTGACATACGAGTGCTCCAACATACGGGTTTTTTGAGATACGAGCCGTCGAGCAAGCGATTTTTTGCTTTGAAATACGAGCAAAATTTGAGATACGAGCTATTTAATGACACTTGCCTAACTCATTTCCGGAACATTCTGAAAGGGAGGAAGAAACAAACCTCCTTGGACATGTTACGGCCTACAGGTAAAAGTGAGAAAAGCGTGGCGAAAAGGGCAAAGACCAGTGTAGAGAAATGCAGTGACGAAAATTAAACGATAGTAACAAATGATAAATCTAGTTTATTTCTTTATTTAGATGATGATGATGATTTTGGATGATTTTCTTTTGACGCCGTTTAACAGTCCCTAGACCGTCTCAAGGGCGCCAGTGAAGAGTTCAGTTTTTAATTTGCTTCTGAAGCTGGTGACGTCTGACTATCTCTCAAATGCACCGGTAGGCGATTCCACATAACCGGTCCAACAACACCAAAGGCCCTCTCACAGAAGTTAGACTTACCAGCTCTGTTGGGCTCAGCAAGTCTATTCACGGCCAGTTCCGAAATATATGCTTTTGTACAATATTTTTCATTTATAAATACATTTTTCTTATTCAAAAACACGCAACATAAATAACTGGGGTAACATTTTGGGGGCTGGAACGGATTAATGGTAGTTCAATTAATTTCAATGGGGAAATTTGCTTTGAGATACGAGTAATTTGAAATACGAGCAAGGTTACGGAACGAATCCAACTCATAATATGTCGAGGTACCACTGTATTCTCTTGGATTTATTATGATTAAGATCACCTGTTTAAAAATGTACCTTGGTAATAAAAATTACAAATATACATTAGGTAGGTACCTACTTATAATATTTGTATCTGGCAATATCATGGCATTATAATGATATGATATGATATTGTATGGTATGGTATGGCAATAGAAGATAGTAATGGGAAGGTCAGGTGTCACTATAACAGTCCGTTGTTTGGAGTGATCGTGGGAAGATGGCAGTGGATAGTAAGAGATAATAATATTGGAACGTAATAAGTAGGAACTCATCAGTTACATAGGTAGGTACCTACCTAATGATCTATGTATAATATGTTCATAGGAGAAAACATCACAGGTACCTACCTACGCAACGTGAATTTCCATACAAGGAATTGTTTTGTATTCGCTCGCAGGTTATTGAGTACGTAGGTACCATACAAATGCGTAATAGTTTATCATCTTTACATAATTATATTGTTAATGTTGTAGGTACTGTATACGTGAACACTCAAAGTATTGTACATATTTATATTTTGTTGGAACTCCTTAAAATTTAATACTAAATACACTTAGACTTAAGTAGATACTATTCATTTCATTTACTTATGAACAATAATCCATTTATCTTTATCATCACATCTTCTTTTCTAGAGGGGTACTCAGCAAACTAACTGCATGTAATGAATATACAATGATGTATACACATATTCCATGGAGGAAAATATGTCCTTCTACAGCTTATAATAGGGAAAGATAGAGGGTAAACGGGGTTTGGGGCGTAAAAGGGCATCATGGCTCAAGAATCTGCAGCAGCAGTGTTTTGGAATACCGGATGCAGCAACCCTTATCAGACTGGCTCAGGATCGTGAGGAGTTTCAAGTGATGGTCGTCAATCTCTGTTAGGAGCGGCATGAGAAGATATGTAACTTACAATTGCAATTGTATTCTATTAAAATGTACATATTCATGAAGTTAAATAAAGTACACGTCACAGCAATCAATAATAAAACAGACATAAAATAAGTGGACTGAATTTCAGAATTGCATGCGCAAACAAACAACAAAGAAAGCCATACAATGGATATTTCACATCTAAAATGGATTAAGTACACTATATTGTATAATACGAATGAAATATATGTTGAACCTCATTCTTTTACACGTTTTTTCAATAAAAGTCAAGATTAAGATGTACAATTGAAATATATTATGACGTATTTTGAAAGCTTTCGATATAATTTTTAAAGAATCTTTATATTTTTGCATTAACTCTCTGTATATCTCAAAATTTTAAAATCCGCCTATAGAATAATGTCTTAATATTACGTGATACCTTCCAAAAATATTGTACTTGGCACAAATCGTCCCACTGGGGACGGGATTCCGTTACCTTATAAATAATAATAATAAAATTTTTGCATTAATGTCATTACGATGAGTGAAAGTATTTTTACACAAAAGCAATTCAAAATAACATATTTGTCGGATTAACATCGATTAATCATTTGAAAGCTTCTATTAGAAGAATTATCCATAATAAAATATTATTCACATATTTAAAAGATAGTGTAGGTGGATTAACATTATTGTGCATATCTACATTAATGTGCATTAAGAAATATTCAATAGTGTTTGAAGGTTTTGTTTTCTCATCCAACTATTTCAGCCTTCACGGTGCATAGATAACATTTTATTTCATTTTTCATCAAAATGTGTATTCACGTAACTGCTCTCTTGGTCAGAGACTATACTCTCTTTAAAAATGTATCTTTCCTCAATTTTATTATCACAAGCTTCAATAATCAATTTTCAAAGAAAATATTCGTTGCCATTATCGCGAAACTTTCTTTACAGTACCTAGGTATGTATGAATTATTGACGATGTAAATTTTTAACTGAATTTTTGTATTATTCATTGTCAAAGCTGTAGTGTCTATTAAAATTAATAAAATAAATATATCAATCATATTTTGAACCACTCTAGATTAATCATTCCGATTGATCACACTTACCGATAGTCAACATATTTGAATAGGTATTAACTAGGTAGGTATGTTGTATATGATACACAACTATATAGGTACCTATGTCAACTTCCTTAAGGAGTGCACAACACCGAGTTTCGACGCTTATGAATCGACATTGGAATGATTAATCTAGAGTGGTTCAAAATATGATTGACATCTACACTTCTAGTAAGTAAAATCCAGTGTCCGACATTCAATTGTGTCAAAAAATTCATAAAATAAAAAATATACTCAAATTATTTCACACACCTACTTCTAAAATGTCCGCACTGCTAATTCGATTTCCGTTACAAGTAGGTACCTACCTAATGACGATGAAAGTAGGTATATGATTATATATAAGTATGTTACGGTTACTGCATGATAGGTGCTTATTGCTTGTTTCATAATAATATGAGTAGGTACTTAATGGTAGGTATATTATCGTTATCTATAGCGTCTTTACAATCTGCAGTATTTTTGTAAGGTTAGATATAATAATATTATTATTGTTATGGTCCGCGGCCAGCGTCCTCGTCTCCTCACCGCGGAGATCTCAGCGGAGTCACGATGTTTCTATTAATGACCACCTTCTTTTGATAAACCACCGTAATTAAGATACTAAAGATCTAATTGTGGACATCTTAACTAGAACAAGATACAGATGTATTAATATCATGAGAACTTCATCTACCTCCAATGTATCTACACAAATATGTATATAATAAATTCGTACACAATTAAATTAGGATGGTACAAGTATTTAAACGAGTGACAGAAACTACAAATGGAAGATTGCAAAAAATACCGAAATGAGCATACAAAATACTGATTGGGCGACTAAATGTTGGAGATCATATTTTGTACAGTTTGTGCGACTATATAACTATTTGAGTGACAGCATTGTATCGAGCAACATTTTGTTTAAGATGACTTATTTATAAAATTAAAAAAAAAACATTATGAACACAAAAGTGGTTGGCATTCGGATAGTATTGTCGATCAGGAGATCATAGATTCGAAATCCGCTGCCGACTTATTATATCTTTGGGATATGAACGTACAGTTTATCTAAAAATATATTGTTGTTTATATTTACGCAAATAAGTGTAAATAATACCTTCATATTAAAAAATAATAAAAAAGCTCACATGAACAAAATTTGAAATAAAAAGGTATCTTTAAAAATAATAGTTCCTTGACGTATTTCTATTGGTATTTTCTGTCAATCCCATGATACAAATATGGATCCCTTCAATTAACTTTTTCGTCGCTCGTTTAGTATTTTCAGGCACTCACGGAATATAAGTAAATACTGTCTATTTTTCGCGACATGGTTACGAATTATTTATCACTCCTATCAACTAATTAATTATTTATTTATTAATTATTAATTATTTATCAACCTAGAGTCATCAGTTCATCATTAGACGATAGTCGACGATTTGTTTTTTCGGTCGCTTGATTCAATATTCCCATTATTTTTTTGTATTTATTGTATAATAGCGATTATATTGCAAATGTCATAAAGATACGTTAAAAAAATATGAAAGTATTGTCCATACAGAGAATATGGTGCGAGTAGTACTTATATTTATTTATTCAATTTACGGCTCATATAGCCATTTACAATATATATACATATATAAACATACAAATTCACAAATTGGTGTTAAGTAATTCAAATATATATAACCAAAATAATAACAACAACAAAAATGCAACCAAATATCATCAATAAAAACAACCATGTATAAATAAATGGATGGGCACTATTTATAGACAATTCAAGTTAGTAGGCATCCATACGAACAATCACACAATACAGCAATTATTAATTTACTTGTCACAAATTACAAAGCAAACATATAAACTTTGTTATTATTCTAATATTTCTTTTTTTTTTATACGTCTCAACATTCAAATTATAGAGACAAATCAAATTATGGAGAATAATAAACCAATCTGCAACTATTAAAATTGCAACATTCAATTTAAATTGTACAAAGAGAAAAAAAAAACAATTGTCAATAAAATAAAATATAAATCAAAACAAAACAATACACATTTAAAATAATAAATATAATACGTTAAAACATATATAATGAAGGCACATCTTGTATAGTGAATGACATTGAAGGTAGCATCAATAATAATTAACACACACACACACTCACACACCTCAATCAGAAACTCACAAGCAATAAACAATAAAACAGTTTCAATAGAAATAACAGGTGCTTCAACTTACATACTTAAAAACTCAACAATAAAAACCAGAAACAAAAATCAAATAAAAAAGAAGACAATAAAGCAAAAAACATTGTGGCTTATTCATTTATATCCTATATCTCCTGAGGGCAACAGGGAGAAAACATGACTCTAAGTTGTTCTTTAAAATTTGGAAGACTGACGTTAAAAATGTCAACCGATTTCAAGCACTGGTTTCCCAAGCGATGCAATCGGGGAACCACTGTATTACTTATATAGTTAGTTGTGTGATTGTCACAATAAAACAGTTCCCGGCCCCGAGTACATCGCCCAGGCACCCTATACCTTATCAACTGTGTTAATTCAGGGCTGTCAATACAACTGTTTATGATTTTATACAATAAAATAAGATCGTTCATGATTCTCCTATCTGACAAATTTTCTATATGAAGATATGTTTGTAAATATTCGTAATTAATTTCGTCTCTAGGTATACCCAATTTAAAATTTATAAATCGCAAAAATTTGCGCTGGACACGATCTATGTTATTTACATGTACAGCGTAAGCAGGCGACCATATGGGTGTGTTGTACTCCAACTGACTACGCACCAGTGACGTGTACAAAAGTTTGATGGAATGCAAATTCTTAAAGTCGGTCACTGTACGCAGTACAAACCCAAGGGTTTTCATTGCTTTCGCTGTTATTTCCTCGATATGGTTTATAAATGTAATTTTTTCATCAAAAACTACTCCCAAATCATGAATCTCAGTTACTTTAGTTAGTTTGAAGCCCTGTATAGAATATTCGAAATCGATACACCCCCTCAATCTTCCAAATCTGATAAATTGACACTTTTGAACATTCAAGAACAATCTATTACTCTGACACCACAAATTTAGTCTCTCAAGGTTACTCTGCAACATGTCACAGTCCTTAGTTGACTCAATTCTTTTATACATTTTTATATCATCTGCAAATATCAAAAATTCTATACCCCCCAGATCAGATACAACATCATTTATGAAAAGCAGAAACAAAATTGGTCCAAAATGGCTCCCCTGCGGTAAGCCGCTGGTGGCAGTAAAATAGGGAGAAAAAACATTATCTATTTTTACTCGTAATGATCGCCCATTCAGGTAACTAGTAAACCATCTCAAAAGAGTGTCATTCACTCCCAGAACCGAGAGTTTCTCTAACAATATGCTGTGCGAAACCTTATCAAAAGCCTTTTGGAAGTCCAAGTAAATGCTATCCACCTGAAACCCCTTGGCGAGGCTCTCAGCAATATAATCTTCATAGATTGATAGGTTTGTAATTGTAGATCTACCGGGGATGAATCCATGTTGTTGAGGTACTATCACTGGTACAACGGATGGCATCATCTGGTCCAGTACCAGAGATTCGAACAATTTTGCAAGAGTGGACTGAATACATATGGGCCTATAGTTGCTTATATCGTTTTTATCACCTTTCTTAAATATAGGCACTATATTTCCAATTTTCCATGATGATGGAAAGTGACCTTTCCCAAGGGATTTATTAAAAATTACAGTTAATGGAACCACGAGGGCATCCACACATTTCCTTATGAAGATTGGAGGTACGTTATCAGGCCCCGCAGCTTTATTAATGTCAAGTTTCAGTATTTTAGTTCTAACACTATCGGCTTCTAGATGACAACTTGACAAATCTATTAATGGACCATTAGGGATGTGAATTTCTTCAACACACCCATTATCCGCTTCATATACATTTTTAAAAAAATCTGCAAATAAATTAACCACACTCTGTTGATTATTTACCCATGTTCGTTCAAGAAACATATGGGATGGGTAACTAGAATCACTATTTGTTAACGTTTTACGAAACCTCCAAAGGCTTCGAGAATCTACGGTAATATCCTCAGCTTTCTCTATATGGTCACTATAACATTTAGATTTCAATGTTTTACATTTTGCTCTTAAATCAGTAAACTTTTTATAATACCTAGTATCATACGTCTCCTTATAGATCTTATGTGTTATTTTCTTTTCCGTTATAAGATTTTTCAATTCGGGTGAAAACCATACCGGGAAAGTATGATCTCTGCATTTCTCAAGCGGTACGAACTTGTTTATTGCTTCATACACTATTCCATAAAATACTGCGACATTAAACTCTACATTCTCATCTTGCAGAAAGGTCCAGTCACAGTTCAAGAGATAGTTTATAGCACCGTCGTAATCACCCTTATTGTAGTTTGATACATAACTCACTTCTTTCTTTTGATTCTTAGATCCAACTTCAATCTCCGTGTACAGTGGAGGATGATAAGCATCTGGAGGTAAAAGTTCTTCGCTAGGGTGTTCAACCTTTATGAATTCACAATTGGAAAAAATTAAATCTAGTAATCGACTTTGGATGTTGTAATTATAATTGTACTGGTTGAATCCAAGAAAATATGCAGTTTCCAAAATTTCTTTAGCACCCTCGTGGTTATCCCTGTTAATATGGTTGTCCTCTGCATTCACAGACCACGTTATTCCTGGCAGATTGTAGTCACCGAACAAATAAAATTTTGCTTGTGGGTATTTTGAGTAAAGATTTTCCAAATCCTCACAATAACACTTATAAACATCAACAGGGGATGAAGGCGGAATGTAAACACATCCAATAATAATCTTTTCCGAATTAGTTTGGATCATCACATACAACTGTTCAATTTTATTGCTTTTAATCTTGATGGATGAGGATGGAATGCTCTTCCTGATCGCTATAAGCACACCACCGCCCCTTTTTTTGTTGCTTGTCTGATGGCTGCGGTCCGTGCGATACACGTTATAGAATGTGAAACCCAGCTCTGAATTCCCTATTGAGGTGTCAAGCCATGTTTCTGAAATAATGAATATAGAATGGTTCAGAAGTGGGATGTTCTGACGCAAAGACGATAATTTGGTGCGCAGCCCTCGAATATTTTGGTAATAACAATCTATACTATTAATTAGTTTTTTTTTCCAGTAGGAACGATCTTTGGCGAGCCGTTGAAAAACTTGATTGCAATATTAATCTCACCATTCCTTTTTCTACTTTCTAATTCTTCCCATAATATTTTAAATTGAGTTCTCTGCGCAGAAGTTAGGTCTTGTTTGACTCTTATATGTTGAGGAAGCTTGAACTTATTAAAAAGCACGGTTCTAGCATCCTCTTTATTACCGAATGTGACTTTTATGGGTCTTGTCTTGTCCTTGTGTCTAACACCAAGGCGCTGCACCTTTACTACTGGCAAATCGCTCAAACCATCAACCTTGTGTATCATACTTGATATTTGTTTACTATCCTCTGTCATTTGGTCTCGATTTGACTGTTTTGGGTCCACTTCTGGCAAGTTAAAAAGGATGACGTTCTTAGAACGCTCCTCTCTTTCAGCTAATTCAGTCAGAGTCTCATACAAATCTGCAGTATTGTTTTTCTTTGTGTTTGACTCACCCTCCAGATATGCGATTCTTTCTTTAAGTAGTTTTAGTTCTACATCTTGGCTAGCTATCTTGGCAGTTGCCAAGCTCATAGCCGCCATAAATTCTATTGATATTGGCTGGATCTTCGATATGAGATCCCTGGTAAACTTAGTATTATCAGTTGTCAATTGAGAAAGTGCACATGCAGCATTTTTCACTTTAGTTATAATATCTTGCACATCCATCATTTTGTGCGTTGTTTAGTTAAAAATTAATAAATTATGCAATTTTTATTTAATAATCGCTTAATTATATCTTTTAATTTCTTCTCTATGGCATCTACCAAACAGGTTTGTGGCAACTGGCAACCCAGCTCTCTCAATAGATAAAAATCGATCTGTTATTGGTAAATGCAATAAAAACAGAATATGTGATTGGAGAAAAGATGCCCAATAGCCAGACGTATAATTTTATTGGCCAATAGACAGCCGTATCTTCTATTGTAAAATTGTCTTTGCGAAATTCGTCCTTATTGACTTGTGATTCATGTGATTAATATAAATTTATTTATGTTGTTTGTGATACACTCACCACCGATCACGGCACGCGTTCAATGTCACTTGTACATTTACGATCAAAGTATATAATGCGCGAAAATATTCTGAAATACGAGTACTATTTGCAATGTTTTTGACAATTATCTTAGCGTTGAAGCCTACACACACATAAATACATATTATATATCTATATTAGTCTTATATTATGAACTTAGGTTTATTATTGCGATATTATGTAATAAATTTATTTCTTGGATTAAACAATGTGATCGTTCACCCATTTATTATTTTTATTTTTCAATCTATCAAGCAAATTCTACTTTCTTCACTCTTTGAACTTCATTAGAGAGCACGGGGTACCCAATCCATTCAGAGTTATTTCTTCTCGTGACAATTCTATGATAGCTCCAATCTCATTATTATAGGAATGATGTACCTTAACAAAATCATCTGTAATCATATATGTCACCTTAACAAAATCATCTGTAATATTCAGTAATATTTTTTTAGTTTAAATACCTATAACATCTTACATATAATAAAACAATAACAACAAATAGTCAAATACATCATAATGGACTCGATTTAGTATTACATGATAAACGTAATAAAATAACGTACATTGCTGTCCCAAATACACGTAATATACAAACAAAAGTCGCAGAAAAAAATACGTTAATATACAGAACTAGCAGGAGAAACAAAAAATATTTGGCATACTAGGTCCGTTTATATAATACCTTTAGTCATGTCAGCTACAGGGGTAACTCCGAAATCTTTAATAAATCTTCTTCTTCTTGCTAGCCTTCTTCTCTCCACTGCTGGATATAGGCCTCTTCAAAACTTTTCCACATTTTCCTATCTCGAGCAACACGATACCACTGTTTCCCCATCATCTGGACAATATCATCAACCCATATTTCAATAAATAGTTTACCAAAATTAGATTTACCGGTTAATTTGTACTTGCATAAAAATTCAAAAATGTATTATAATAAACACTTGTAAAAAAAGTTTCTTATCTCAGATATTTCAGGCACAATGCTGGTATTTTGAGCCCGCGTTTGAGCTTAATCCTTTGATATCCTGTATATCTGGATAGGTGAAATTTTCCCGGCATTAGACTGTTAAGTTTTCGTGTGATCATGACTGATCATATTTATAAAGACCAATCTGATTGTATAATGCTGAGAAGTGTGGATGTATTAATGATTTTAGACATATATACTGTAAAAAAACACGTGTCATTAGGTACTCAAATTTATTATATTTATGTATAATATTATATTTGATTGCAGTGATTTCTAACAATGTAGGTATTTGTGCAACGAAATCATATGGATTTATGGACATCTATTGTATAAAGGTTATGGACTAGATATTCATTAATTGGATGTACTCACTGTGTCTTACCAAATAGGTATGGTATATATTGTAATTAGAGCAAGTAGGTGATTGATAAGGTATATATTATATATCTCTAGATTGGTAATGATGATAGGTAGATTATTATACCTGAGCAGATAATTAGGTACTTTCAAAATTTACCGAATGATTTATCTTAATTTTACTGATGTTACTAGTATTATTATTGTTGCCGTTGATGTATTTATAGATATACCAAATATTTAACTTATAAATATCTTTGAATATTCAACATCATAATATTACCTATTCTTCTCTATACTACATCATAGTTATATAATATAATATATTATAGTATGTAATTTATTCTCTGATTTACAGACTAATGATTGCAATTTTCCAAATCCAAAAAGCGTTTATTTTTCTGTGACATATAGGTATAGGTAATAACCCTATCAAATTAGATAATTTCCAAAAAGTAGTCTATAAAAATAATAAATTGGTAATTATCATTTCAAACAGGTAGTAACCTACCTACATTTCATCAACGAACATACATATCGTGGGCTCAATACTAGATCTATATATATATAATGAGTTACAATCCATTGGATTGGTCTGCAACGAGTTTGGTTTTTCTTCTCCATTCGTCTCTATTCTCAGCCAGTCTTTTCAGCTCTACGTATGAGCCACAGTTCATATCACTCTTCAGTTGGTCCATATATGCGTCTCTTGTTCGCCCTTGCCATTTGTCCCCTCGGTCTTACCCTCCGCGATGGCTATGAGTAGTCCTGGGTGCCTGATGTTGTGGCCAATCCAGTTAGCTCGTTGTTGGCTGATTCTCTTAAGGAGTTGCCTTTTTTCGCCTACCCTGGTTAATACTTCTTCGTTTTCGACGTGCTCCGACCAATGGATCTTAAGCATGCGTCTGTAGCACCACATTTCAAAGGCCGCCAACCGTCCGCTTTCACTCTTGCTGATGGTCCATGTCTCACAACCATAAAGCAGAATGCTCCATACAAAGGCTTTAGTAAGAGACAACTCAAAATCAATAGTTTTGAGGTAATGGATAAATCATGATATTAACTCAGAAGGATAGTAATTAATATTTTATATATATATTATTGAAACACTTTGATTACAGTATTAGGAAACCTCTTAATTCATAAATATTACTAGAAATTACTCAAAACATTAAAGGCAAACATCGGAAATATATAATTCAAAACGATCAAATTTGAGAGGTCTAGTTCTAGTAACCCACGATATTTAAGCAATATACTTACTCATATATCTACTTAAAATAATAGTAATTTTTTATTCATAATATTCAATAATTATCTCAATGAAGCACTTCAAATTTGAGAGGTCTCGTTCTAGTAACCCACGATATTTAAGCAATATACTTACTCATATATCTACTTAAAATAATAGTAATTTTTTATTCATAATATTCAATAATTATCTCAATGAAGCACTTCAAATTTGAGAGGTCTCGTTCTAGTAACCCACGATATTTAAGCAATATACTTCCTCATATATCTACTTAAAATAATAGTAATTTTTTATTCATAATATTCAATAATTATCTCAATGAAGCACTTCAAATTTGAGAGGTCTCGTTCTAGTAACCCACGATATTTAAGCAATATACTTACTCATATATCTACTTAAAATAATAGTAATTTTTTATTCATAATATTCAATAATTATCTCAATGAAGCACTTCAAATTTGAGAGGTCTAGTTCTAGTAACCCACGATATTTAAGCAATATACTTACTCATATATCTACTTAAAATAATAGTAATTATTTATTCATAATATTCAATAATTATCTCAATGAAGCACTTCAAATTTGAGAGGTCTCGTTCTAGTAACCCACGATATTTAAGCAATATACTTACTCATATATCTACTTAAAATAATAGTAATTTTTTATTCATAATATTCAATAATTATCTCAATGAAGCACTTCAAATTTGAGAGGTCTCGTTCTAGTAACCCACGATATTTAAGCAATATACTTACTCATATATCTACTTAAAATAATAGTAATTTTTTATTCATAATATTCAATAATTATCTCAATGAAGCACTTTAAATTTGAGAGGTCTCGTTCTAGTAACCCACGATATTTAAGCAATATACTTACTCATATATCTACTTAAAATAATAGTAATTTTTTATTCATAATATTCAATAATTATCTCAATGAAGCACTTCAAATTTGAGAGGTCTCGTTCTAGTAACCCACGATATTTAAGCAATATACTTACTCATATATCTACTTAAAATAATAGTAATTTTTTATTCATAATATTCAATAATTATCTCAATGAAGCACTTCAAATTTGAGAGGTCTAGTTCTAGTAACCCACGATATTTAAGCAATATACTTACTCATATATCTACTTAAAATAATAGTAATTTTTTATTCATAATATTCAATAATTATCTCAATGAAGCACTTCAAATTTGAGAGGTCTAGTTCTAGTAACCCACGATATTTAAGCAATATACTTACTCATAAATCTACTTAAAATAATAGTAATTTTTTATTCATAATATTCAATAATTATCTCAATGAAGCACTTCAAATTTGAGAGGTCTCGTTCTAGTAACCCACGATATTTAAGCAATATACTTACTCATATATCTACTTAAAATAATAGTAATTTTTTATTCATAATATTCAATAATTATCTCAATGAAGCACTTCAAATTTGAGAGGTCTAGTTCTAGTAACCCACGATATTTAAGCAATATACTTACTCATAAATCTACTTAAAATAATAGTAATTTTTTATTCATAATATTCAATAATTATCTCAATGAAGCACTTCAAATTTGAGAGGTCTAGTTCTAGTAACCCACGATATTTAAGCAATATACTTACTCATATATCTACTTAAAATAATAGTAATTTTTTATTCATAATATTCAATAATTATCTCAATGAAGCACTTTAAATTTGAGAGGTCTCGTTCTAGTAACCCACGATATTTAAGCAATATACTTACTCATATATCTACTTAAAATAATAGTAATTTTTTATTCATAATATTCAATAATTATCTCAATGAAGCACTTCAAATTTGAGAGGTCTAGTTCTAGTAACCCACGATATTTAAGCAATATACTTACTCATAAATCTACTTAAAATAATAGTAATTTTTTATTCATAATATTCAATAATTATCTCAATGAAGCACTTCAAATTTGAGAGGTCTAGTTCTAGTAACCCACGATATTTAAGCAATATACTTACTCATATATCTACTTAAAATAATAGTAATTTTTTATTCATAATATTCAATAATTATCTCAATGAAGCACTTCAAATTTGAGAGGTCTCGTTCTAGTAACCCACGATATTTAAGCAATATACTTACTCATATATCTACTTAAAATAATAGTAATTTTTTATTCATAATATTCAATAATTATCTCAATGAAGCACTTCAAATTTGAGAGGTCTAGTTCTAGTAACCCACGATATTTAAGCAATATACTTACTCATATATCTACTTAAAATAATAGTAATTTTTTATTCATAATATTCAATAATTATCTCAATGAAGCACTTCAAATTTGAGAGGTCTCGTTCTAGTAACCCACGATATTTAAGCAATATACTTACTCATATATCTACTTAAAATAATAGTAATTTTTTATTCATAATATTCAATAATTATCTCAATGAAGCACTTCAAATCTGAGAGGTCTCGTTCTAGTAACCCACGATATTTAAGCAATATACTTACTCATATATCTACTTAAAATAATAGTAATTTTTTATTCATAATATTCAATAATTATCTCAATGAAGCACTTCAAATTTGAGAGGTCTAGTTCTAGTAACCCACGATATTTAAGCAATATACTTACTCATATATCTACTTAAAATAATAGTAATTTTTTATTCATAATATTCAATAATTATCTCAATGAAGCACTTCAAATTTGAGAGGTCTAGTTCTAGTAACCCACGATATTTAAGCAATATACTTACTCATATATCTACTTAAAATAATAGTAATTATTTATTCATAATATTCAATAATTATCTCAATGAAGCACTTCATAATTTGTACAGGATGAATATAACTGACAAATTAATGTCGTAATAATATCCGATGAGAAAGGTAGCTCTTGAAAATATATATCTATCACTAATTTTCAAAGTCAAATGGAATTACTAAAACAGTGCAAAAGTTTAATAACATAATCATTTGGTTTTAATAATTGGTAGTTAAATAGAGTTAAATTTCATGATTTATTCCGTGTTTAAAACTCTACAATGATACAATAATTTCATTGTTTGACGTTCAAATATTTTTTCCAAACTTTCTCATAACGTTTTGGCATTTAAATCAAATGTGATCATTAGATAATGAATCGTACCTACGATTTGACAAGAGATTTATTGAACAGTATGGCATAATGTAGATTATATTTTATCATTATGTAACTTTATACAACATTACTTTATATTACATCTCGTTATAAAATTGTATTCACATCTTTTGAAATATATATCTGGCATCAAAACAAATGTTATTTATATAGAATAATAGATAGGTGCATATTTTTGTTCTGTCTTATGTATTAATACGCAATAAAACTATTTATTTTCTTTAACATGCAATATTTATTTAACACATTACAGAACAAGAAGACGCTTCTGGAGAGATCATGTGGGGAGGGCGAGCTCAGATCGAGTGGTTAGAATAGCAGCAGACGAACGCATGACAGGAAACTGACTCCCAGGAAGACCACCTAAACGATGGAGGGATAGCTGGGCATCCAGCTCCCAGGAGCAGGCTCCGAAAATCACAGGAAATAGTCCTAATTGAAGCAGAAAAGAAGAAGAAGATATTGTTAATAAAAGGAAACAAGCTTTTTGTGAGATTGAGACGATTTTTAAAATGAAATGTTTAAGTCTGAGAGAATTTAATTTAGAAATCATTAAAAATTACATAATACACAAAAATAACAGCGCATTTAAAAGCTAATAAATTACTTACTTACAATACCGCTAGCCTTTTTCTCTCCACTGCTGGATATAGGGCTCTTCAAAACTTTTCCACAACTCCTACCTCGAGCAACACGATACTACCTACTGTTTTCCATCATCTGGATAATATCGTCAACCCATCTTTTTTGGGGTCTTCCTACGCTTCTTTTGTCCTCCCACGGTCTCCATTCAAGAATTCTGGAAGTCCATCTGCCATCCTCTCGTCTTACCACATGACCAGACCACTGCCATTTCATCTTGGAGACTTTATCAACAACGTCAACGTCTTTTGCTTTTGTCGGATGGTTTCATTTCTTACTTTTCTCTCAAGCTGATACCCAGCATTTGTCTCTCCATGGCACGCTGTACACACTTCAGTTTTTGTTTGCTAGCAAGTGTTAGCGTTATAGTCTCTAGAGTCTAGACCATATGTAATCAATTAAATTAAATTAATAATAAAAAAAAAATGATGAAAAAGCTGTATTTTTGTATGCGTATAGCAAAAAGGATTCTTAAAATACAGCTGTATGAATTTATAATGAAACTAAATATACTTCTGATACAAACAGTGGCTAGTATTGTGAAGGTGGCTGCGGCGGGGCTGTCGATCATATCTCATTTTTATGAAAAATGTTTAATTACACACGCTCATATTTATTAATAATTAAAATTTCTTAATTAATCTTCAAAATTAATTTCATGCATATTACTATGATACACCATACATACAGGTTAATTAAAAATAATGAAATTAAATGCGACAAAAATGGAAATTATTGAGTTCGTGTCGTGAAGGGAATCATTGCGCATGATCATTAATGGATAAATAAAAACGAAACGGAATACATAAAATCGTTAAATAATTGTCTGTTATCAAATTCTTAACAAATATTCATTAATCTGATATTTTGTGGATCAGAACTGTAAATGAAAGCCGGTGGTATTTTTAACATGTGTAATTAAAACAGTAATGAGAGACTCATAATATAAAAATATTGACTTTTGCAATGACCAGGTGATCTTTTATACAAAGATTATATACACGAATATTATATTGTAGATTAACACGTTGTTTGATGGAATTTAAAAATTGAAAGTTAAAAAATTTGATATTAAATCATAAGAATTCCATAATTATAATTCTTATTATTAAAACCAAAAAAATAATGCTACAAGTTAGTAAAAAATTATGTCTCACTTCGCGTTGAAAAATCTTTACAAAATTTCATATAATTCAGTAGATTAAAAGCAAAACAATGAGGTGTTGCGGAGGGCTAGAACAGATAAAGAGATGTTGTCCAATATAAAGATGAGGAAAATGGCGTACTTCAGAAGGAGAAATATGATTTGCTCCAACTTGAAGGGAAAAATTAAGGGTAGTCGTGGTGTGGGAAGGGGGCAGATATCCTGGCTAAGAAATATCCGAGAGTGGACCTGGGTCCAGTGGTTAGAAGTGTTGTTCCGGTTAACACAGGACAGAAAAGTCACGCCAGGGTGATAGACGACGCACGTCGAGGGAACCTGACATGGCACTTAAGGAAGAAGAAAAGCAAAATACTAAGAGTAGACATAAAATGTGTTTCTTCATAATAATAGTTTAATGTTGATACACCTTTGTTACATGTTATTATCATAGATTTTTATATATAATACCTAGATGGAGTACCCGTATGTAATTTCATTGTAATAAAGTGAGGCACTATTTTTCGGCACTTTTGACAGATCGGTTGGCGAAAAAAAGTGTGGTAAATCGCTAGAAACGTCGACAAGAACTTCAAAAAATGTCCAATTACGTTTTTATAAATGTAAAAATGATATTATATTTTAATAAAAATGCGAGAAATACTTCATAAAATGTAGGAAACACCGCACGCTTTCGCCAACCGTTCTGTCAAAAATTCGTAGAATTTTTGCCTCACTTTTGTAAATGAGTCGGGGTTCTAGGTTTTGTATGGAATTCTGTGATTATTATAAGTGATAGCTTATTACCAGTGATGCCATAACTAAATAAATATTTCTTTACAAATTCAGGTTAATTATCGAATGTTACAATATGTTGATATTCTGTAAGAAGTTTATAACCGTAATAATTACTCTAGATTCAATGAATTCATAAATTATTATTATTACCATAAAATATGTCGCCGCATACATTGAAAGTAGGTGATTACTTTTTTATTAATTTTTATTTTGTCGTTCCACCCAATATATATGAGCGATTAACTGTATTGAAATAAATTATATAATCTTACAAATATCTTCTATACCTATGTGCAATGCATTTATGACAGCCGATTTAACTAAAACAATTATGTTAAAAAATAATATTATAACGGGATATTGTTTTAAATATATCAATCATAAAATCATTAATTCATTTTGCTTAATATTTGCTCATTGGCACATTTGTTAACTTAATTATGCTGTGAGTTGCGCATTTTTCCATTGTTAATTGACTAATTTATTTATTGTTTATTTTTTTTTTTTTTTTTTTTTTTTTTATTAAAAAAGATATATCTGGGTTTTGTTATAAACCCAAATACAACCTTATCCACCTTTCACAGTAAGCTAAAAGCTTGTGTCGTGAAAGGGGAGTTTGCCGGCACCTGGGATCGAACCCGAACCGAACCGAACCGAAAATCGAATTTTATATTAGATATTTTGAATATTTTATGAATTGCATGTTATTTAATTTTTACGCAGCACGTCTCGATACAGGGCAACCTAGTGAGGCTGTTGCAACATTATTGTATCCATATTGGTGATGTATTGTCTCTGATTTTGTGTGTATATTGTTTGAATGAAGTTTTATTATTATTATTTATTATTAATAAACATCTAAGAATGAAATGCTGAAAACATTGCAGTGGCAAGTGTGCACGGTTTAAAATCAGCTTCATTCCATTCTTATTCTTCTTTACGTGTCTTGTTGGATCCCCCCGATGTTGACGACCACCTGGGAGAAATCTTTTCTGTTCTGGACAGCACGAAACAGCTCCTCCACACCTCTCATCCCGGTTCACTCCCGAATGTTCTAAAGTCAGGAAAGCCGCTTTCTTCCATCCCTTCTACGGTCTTCAATCTTCCCTTTCATGACCAGTATAGAATGGCATATTTTACTATACTATACTATACTATACTACTATACTATACCATCACGGCATATCCCACAAGTGGGGTAGCCAGCAGATCAGCTGCATGTAAGAAACATGCAAACTGTCCTCTTCGTGCCAATATAAAATCAAGACATTCAGGATGGGTGGCAAACCTCATCGCTGAATTTAAGATGTATAATGTCTTAATTTTTTCGAACACCTGCCTTTTACAGGACACTCGAAAACTTACGCAGAAGAGTGGGAGACCAATTCTTTACCGGGTGCTCCACGGGATTTTTCTCCTCTCATTATGTCACCAACATATGAAGTTTTACATAGCTCGATTGTTGTGAACAATTCTCTATTAGCATTTGCTCTACGCAATATTTCAACGTTACTTGTCATGTACGTCCAAGATATTCTCAACATTCAATCAGGTCAATCCATTCTATCGTAAGATTAAATTATAATCAATCACACACGGTGTCAAAGTGGAGGGTGTTCTATTTTTACCAATCGAAAGTTTTGCATAAATATTTTATTGTGAAGAACGGAAGTGGCTTTTAAAATCATTCTATGTAATGATAGATGTTATTTTTTACAACAGCGTTATAAGGAATACTTATTATAGGTAAGTATTCAAAACAATCATTTCCTTTAGTTTGAAGATGTTGTTTGTTATGTGGTGTTCACATTTGGCGAATATCGCGAGGCGAATTTCGCTTGTATAAAAAACAAAATTCGCCGGACGTCCATTGTCCGTCACACCTGTTCACACAGTCCACCGATATAGATACGATCTGTCAGATGCGCTTTGATTTTGAGGTTGTTTTCAAAATGGCGGACGTCAGGTTGGAGATCGCGAAGTGTTTATCATTAGTTGAAAATGTTATAGTAGAGGTTATAAGGGTACCTTTTAATTAAGGAAACAAACGCCACAAACCAACAACAAAGATAACAACTGTCATGAAGCGGGAAACATTATTAAATTTACAGGTTATAAAGTTTTTACCATAGATACGGAGCCGGCACACATCTACGCATGCACGAATCGTTCAACCCGAGAAAAAAGTTGAAAGGTGGTCAACTTGAGACAATATCGTTTTTACTAGTTTCTATCGTTCCAGACTAGCTGTCATTTTGTTCACACGGTTCAAATGGCTGACGATGTTTTGATGTCCTGGCGATATTCGCCAAATGTGAACACCACATTATATTCACAATACACTTGTTTCGATCTCTTCTGAGGTGATGTTTGTTACATAGTAATAATATCAAGTTTCATGGTCTCGTCATAAAACAGACAGTTTGACTTAGTTTTTGCTACCGATGGTTCCGATAGATATTTCAATCAAGACAACAATTGAGTGATAGTTCATAAAATGTTACATATGTTAGGTAGGTCCAATTATTAGTTGCAGGTGTCGCTATGTCGTGACTGGCTACGGATATGTGAGCAAATAAAAAAATACTTGTATGGTGCACACTCAGACATTGTTTTTTTCTTAAACATAGTACTAACCAACTTATCAATAATAACTACCTAACAGTACCTGTATACAATCAATACTTTCTTTATTATTATTAATATTATTAATAGGCAAGTATTTTTTTACTGTTTTAAACTACCAATCGAGTGACGTATCTATGTACATATATAGTTTATGCATTCGAAAATGTATTAATATAATAAGTATCTTTCTAGTGTCGGCCGGCGTGGCACAGAGGTAACGCTCTTGCCTTTGAGTCACGAGGTCCCGGGTTCGATTCCGGCCAGGGCAAAGTGAAGAATGACCTATTTCAAATTGTCCTGGGTCTGGGTGTTTCATGTATATGTGTTTAGTGCATTGTATATGACGTGTGTATCGTCGTGTTAGTACCCATAATACAAGATTCATCTTAGTTTGGCACTAGCTCGACCTGTGTGAATTGTCTATGTATGTTATGTTAAAATAGTAATACACATCTATTGGTACCTACTGCACAGATTAAGAGAAATGTATAACAAACAGTATCTAGAACATTTATATTCTCAAGTTGATGAATTTAATTCTTATTTCAAAACATTTTGCAATTTCTTATTGATTTGTGTTTAATTAATAAATATTCATTAAACATCATTTTCAATACATTTTTTGTCTTCAATTCAGCAATGAAGTATGTCAACCATTCTGAATGTCTTATTAATTAGAACTAGGAGCATATGACGACGTGTATGTTTATTTGTAGTTATTTTATTCGTTATCCTATTTTGAGATATGCCGTGGTGATTGCTGTTTATATTTTTTTCCGAAAAATTAAAAAATTGATTCTTCAACGTAAGCATTGAATTAGAAGTTTTAGAATTTTTGTATAGTGTATTATCAATGTAGTGCTAAGAGGATTGCCTATATCGCAGGCGCTTTGTCCAAATTCAACTGGAATATGAAGTTGCATGTCTTATATCTTTTGGGTTAGTTAGAAGAGATTCGCGCTTTTGCGGTAAACTCGTCCTCTGTATACTGATTGTATCTTATTTGAATGTATAGCTTCTATCCATTTGTTTGTAATCAATGTATATGTTGTAATAAATAAAGACATTTTACGTCTAAAATTCAGCGATGAGGTTTGCCAACCTTCCTGAATGTTTTAATATTTTGTTAGCACAGAAAAGACGGCTTGCATGTTTGTTGCATGCGGCTGGTCTGCTGGTTACCCTACTTGTGGGATATGCCGTGATGGTGTAGTAGTAATAATCATAAGTTAAGAAAAAATCATTAAATTTTAAAGGAGTAAATCATTAAAGGAGTTCAAAATAACACAAAATTCAATACTGAATAGCCACAGCTTTCGAAATGAATAAGATACTTAAATACATCAGAACTAATAATTTACAAATTATAATGCAGTTATGTATTTAAAATAAATCAGACTTTCAAACAAAATGGATAAAACAAATCGAAAAATTAATTGAAATGCTTAAAATAAGATAAGAGAAGGCAAGATTAGTAGACAATGAAAACATACACAAAATAAATCAATAAATACTTATATTACTAATTACACTTGCAACACTGAACTATATTCATAATAATATAATTTTATGTTTTGTGATCAATTTACAGTAAAGAATAAATACTTGTAAAATAATTATTTCCTTAATAAAGTCTTGTTATTAAGACGAAGTTGCAAAACATTATAACCATAATATAGGTGGTACATACACAGAATGATGGAACATTTAACTAACTAATATAAGTACCTGCACAGAATGATGGAACATCTAACTAACTTATGTAGGTACTTGCACAGAATGATGGAACATCTAACTAACTTATGTAGGTGTATATCTGCACAGAATGATGGAACATTTAACTTACTTATGTGGGTACTTGCATAGAATGATGGAACATTTAGTTAACTAAGTACATACCAGTGGCTCAACTACTGACTGAGGAAATTACAAAAAAAATACCATTGCATTCTAATATAATATTTGTCTACTATATAATATTGTTGTATTGTTGTTTTATTATTGAATAAATAATAAATAAATAAATAATAACTAATGTAGGTATCCGCACAGAATGATGGAACATCTGACTAACTTATCTACATAGGTACTTGCACAGAATGATGGAACATCTAATTAACTAATGTATGTAGGTAACTGCATAGAATGATGGAACATTTAGTTAACTAATGTAGGTATCCGCACAGAATGATGGAACATCTAACTAACTATTGTAGGTATCTGCACAGAATGATGAAACATCTAACTAACTAATGTAGGTGTCTACACAGAATGATGGAACATTAAACTAACTTATGTACGTACCTGCAGAGAATGATGGAACATCTAACTAATATAAGTACTTACACAGAATGATGGAACATTAAACTAACTTATGTACGTACCTGCAGAGAATGATGGAACATCTAACTAATATAAGTACCTACCTGCAGAGAATGATGGAACATTTAACTAACTAATATAAGTACTTACACAGAATGATGGAACATCTAACTAACTAATATATGTACCTGCACAGAATGATGGAACATCTAACTAACTAATATACCCGCACAGAATGATGGAACATTTAACTAACTATTTTAGGTACCTGCACAGAATGATGGAACATCTAACTAACAAATATTAACCTATTACTACATGTGTTAATGATTCTTCTACGAATTAATCTATTTGTTGTATGTGCTTCTTCTAGTATCCAATCTAATAATTTTTGCTGTTGAAATATTTCAATAATTACTTATGTACTTACGTTTAATACTCTGATTACGAGCATGTCTGTGAAATTAATTTCAACTTTGTTTATTAGAGTACAGTTACATACTTGTATGTTGTTCATAAACTTCATTGTTAAAAATGAAAGTAATAACGTAACAACTCGTGACTGATCTAGAAAAAATATCTATTGACAATAAATATTAGGTAGTAGTGAGATGTCTATCATAAATGATCACTAACTTATGAATATTTCTTTAATTAAATAATATAATATGTAAAACTCAAATTACAAATCGATTTTATCGTAACTTATTGCTCATTGAGGGCACATCGTTTGATAATGATAACAGCTATACGTATCTCTCATTAGGAGTGTATACATATAAATAGTAATTATATCATATACAACTTGTTAAGTAGTTTTGCACTAGTACATAATTACTTATATTACGTAATATAAATAAACAATTAATAATTTATTTATTAATTTATTTAATTATTGAACAATATGTACTTAAGTACCTACCTAGTAAGATGAAACAAATTGAATGAAAATGTCGATGATGTCCAAAATTAATTTTATATTTCATCGTGGTAAATTTACGCACGTAAGCTTTAGCATTGCAAACTACCTACTTCATATAAAAAAGTTTATATTTGGACTGGATTTCAAAGAAAATTGTAATAAAATTTTATTATGGTACATTTAGCAGGATTACAATGCTATGACATGCGAAAAATTAGAAGAATGAGTGGATGCAAGAGGAGTGTTGTGGATAGAATGCGTGTAAATAAATTGAGATGTTTTGGTCATGTGGAATAGTAAAGAATGACAAAGAGGATATACTTGTCTGAAAGGAGGACTGTGAAGACATCGCGGGCGTCCAAGAACTGCATGACTTGATCATGTAGACAAAATTTTCAAGGACGACCGTGTTTTGAGTAAGAGAAATTGACGTGCGTGGATGAGAAATTGTATGAAGAAGCGAAAGAAGTGTGTAAGGACAGATCTATATGGCGTTCCGTTCTCTCTGCCTACCCCACTTGGGATACGGCGTGAAGGAATAGATAGATAGATAGATAGACATGTGAAAAATCAAGTGATACCAAACTAAGAGGGAGACTATCGGTATTTTAATTATAACATAACATACATAGACAATTAACACAGATCGAGCTAGTCCCAAACTAAAATGAATTTTGTATTATGGGTACTAATGCGACGATACACACATATACAATGCACTTAACACATATACATGTAACACCCAGACCTAGGACAATTTGATAAAGGTCATTCTTCACTTTGCCCTGGCAGGGAATCGAGCCCGGGACCTCGTAACTCAAAGGCAAGAGCGTTACCTCTGCGCCACTCCGGCCGTTAAATTATTTTATCTATTGCGACTCACCACACAAAATATAGAATTATGTTTTATCGCGGATAAACAATGTACCAATTTATATCAATCACGAGGGAGACGAATATATTAATATCAATTTGAAACAAAATTACTTGTCGACAGCTCCAAAATATTATTATGTAGGTACAATAATTTTCAATTCATTCAAACAACTCATCCAGAACAACCACTGATCATGATGAATGAATAACAAGCAGTTTCAATTGCAAATCCATAATTGTAGTTTTAGTCAATACAATTTCAATTTATAATTGGTTATGCCCGTCAAAAATATATAGTTCGGTGTATCAATTTTATTACGCTATCAATATTGCATCGTTTCGCTTTACTAAACAAATGGCTATGGAAATCAATAAGTATAGTCAGATGCCTAGTATTGTATGTATATATATTATTAATGACCATTATATATATATATATATGAATGATCCACCATGTACATATACGAGTTGTTTTTAGTTTTAATTGATTAGTTTATCACCCCCATAACACGAGCTACCCTTGTCCGTAATTAGGTTGCGTGTATAACTAGTCTTCCGTATTCCCCAGTTTCTCCAATTGTCTTTTTGTATTTTAATTTACTTAGCGTATTGTTTATTTAGTAGTATTTTTAATTTGAATGAAAATATTGTAGCCTTTCTTTGAGTTTTTTACTCTGTTTTTATACCCAGAAATAAAAAATGCAGAAAGCAATCATAAAAGTTAAATAAAATCCTGAACTACATATAGTTCATGAAATGCAAACATAGAAAAATATATGTTGTGAACTTTAGTGTGGTGTTCATTACGCTCCTTCTATTGTATTGATGTTTTTCTTTCTATTGTACTATTGTATTATTGTAATATTGATGAACCCAAGTGTCCTGTGAAGGATCTACAGGAGATGTTGAAGAATAAAGAATCAATTAAGAATATAGTCATTGGCATATCCAATAAAACAATTGAATTACAAAATTATTGTTAATATAAAAAAGGTATTTTGTGTAACACTCTAAAAATATTCCAAAGTTAAGTGTTAAATTCGTAATATTTGGAACCTAAAAATAATTATATTCATTATTCCATCACATTTATGTATTATAATTGTGGTAAAGTCTAAAATGAAGAAACAAACAAATGTAAAAATAATAACATAATATTTAATCATATTTTTAACACCTTTAATCACCGGTTTCGTTTAAAGTTTGAGGGTTTTAAATTTTAATTATTGTTAATAAAACATTTGTATACAGACCAGAAGTGCTAGATATGTTGCACGCCGTCACATCCCATATGGTGCATTACGTGTTTTTTCATCTCCGCGAAGAGTTATGGCCATCTCATCTACGTGGTCACCTGCTCCAGATCTGTAGCGGTGTTTAAGGGATGTTTTTTTTGCGTACATTTTAATTACTACAACTGTTAAAAGCTTTAGGGGGTTGAATAATAATTATATTATTTAAAATCATCCCCGTTGTTGTTTCTTATTTATAACATAATAATTAAGTCGCAAATATGTGCAAAGTGCGATTCTATTTATACCAATATAATTTTTTTTTTAAAAGTTCATTATTTTTTAATTTTTAAGACTATATAAAGTGTTGATCTATAGGATTGATTTTACGAATTTGAGTGAATTTTGCTTGTAGTGAGATCAATTAGATTTAAACAATTAATAATAAAAATGCACGAAAAAGCATGTAATAGAAAAAACAAAGCAACATTAGCTAATAGCTGTACGTACAAATAATTATCTGCAATGTACTAGTTTATCGCAGAAGCGGGATATTTTTTAACTAACACATCAAATTGAATCAAATAGAAAATAATAGTTATAAAAAAATAAAGAAATGTATAAACACACACATAGATATCAATGCAGGGAAGGAGGAGAATTGGTCTTCGTGCTTTATTTTTTCTTTATTTCAACAGGTTTTTTACAATACACAATTACAGAATGCACATGCACATACAAACCCTCTTACAGAATGCACATATATTATCTTACCAAATAATGAATTGAACTAAGATTCTAAGATAAAAAGTATACACATATAATATATAGTATAGTGAAAAATAAAATTTGAAACAAAAATAAAAAAAAATAAGAATTATATATAGTAGGTTTTTTGGATTGGTTAGTAACGAATTAGGATTTTCTTCTACATTCCTGCCAATTTCTCCTCTAAATTCAACGTACGTGCCACAGCTAATGCCATTCTTCACTTGATCCATATAAGTGTCACTTGGCCGGCCTTTACCATTTCTGTCTTTGGCTTGCCCTCCGCGATGGTGATGAGCAGATCTGAGTGCCCGATGTTGTGGCCAATCCACTTTTCACTTAGCTGATTTTTTAACGGAGTTGCCTACTTCCGCCTACCCTGAACACCTAATCGCTTTGACATGTTCCGACCAATGAATCTTCAGTATGCGTTTGTGCATCACCACATCTCAAAGTCTGCCAACCGTTCGTTTACACTCTTGTCGACGTCCCACGTCTTTTGTAGAATTATGTGTCATTTTAGCTAACAAGGTGTATGATGAAAATAAACATCACATTCGGTGCAAATAATAATATGACACTCATAAACGGATGTAGTGCAACGCTACCTGAAAAATAACCTCATCAAGATAGTGGGTGTATGTGTTTGATAATAAAATATTTTTATCTCACTGGGACATTTGGCACACGACTGGCCACGGGTATAACATATTTATCGAATAAAATAAAACATTCAAACAATGTAATAACGTTATGTCTGTTCCTAAAAGGGTGACCAAGAGTTTCATTTTAAAAATAATAATTTAAGTTTCATTTTAAAAATAATAATTAATTGTGGATATACTATAAATAAGTGTTTTATTTATAATAAATTCAACATGAATTTCCACCAAGTACCTACCATCAGTTGAAAATTTCTCTCTCTGGTTTCAATCCTGGGATTGGTTTCCAGCAATTATCTCTTTAATTCTTCTCCTCCACCTGTCTTGTGCGGTTCTTTTGAATTCTGCATATGATGAGCAGCGCATGTCCACCAACAGGTCCTCCAGGTACTCTCGGCGCGGGCGTCCCCTAGAGTTTGTCCCCTCGGTCATACCCTCCATTACGGCATGCAAGAGGCCTTCTTGTCGTATTACATGAAAATATCAATTTTAAAATAATAATTGTTTTATTTTCAAATTATATGTACCAATCAGAGAGAATTAAATTAGCCCAATATATTTAATTAATGGACTCAAGGAATAATACCTTTTATAAACTCTGAAAACTGTTTTGGTTTGTTAATTATGTAACTCATATTTTGTGATGTACACTGCTTAACTGTTTGTTTTCATGAAACGAAGGAAATTTAAATTCCAGAAATTTCATAATATCCAGCTTGCATTACGAAAATTTATAAATACTTTTTTCCTTTTTCATATATTCTGCCGTGGAGTCCTCGATAAAGAATAGCTCCCGCGCATTTTTCTGCAAGTCTTCGAGTATCATGCAAAAGGCAGGCGTTTGTAAACGTCACTAATCTTGGCATCGTCACAACAGGGGGGGGTCCGTGGTTCGATCCCAGGTGCCGGCAAACTCCCCTGTCACGACACAAGCTTTTAGCTTACTGTGAAAGGTGTACAAGGTTGTATTTGGGTTTATAGCAAAACCCAAATATATCTTTTTTTTTTTAAATAAATAAATTAACAAGTTTTAATAAATGAATTTCTAAAGCAAACTAAAGCGTATTTTAAAACGTAATTTTTTTATTTTGCTGTAAAAAATATATTTTGTTTTTAATAAAAGTATTTCGATGGATATTCATTAAATTTGATTGCTCATTAAAAAATGGTTAGATGAAATATTAAATTATGGTGACCGCATATTGTGCACTAGTTTGTACCCATATCAGTATTGGTTTGGTAGTGACTATAGCAAGGTAGGTACTTATAGAGTGACCATATGGCACAGAGGCAGGCGGGTCAGACAGAAAGGGATGATAGCTGATGGCGTTCCGCATTAGAGAATCTAATTTATTTCACCTCAATTCATTATTAGTTAAGGTACAAACCATTGTATTAATAGGGTTTTTATACGCGTTCTATACGGTCTGGTAAATTAGGGCAGGTACATTGAAAAATTAAATAGGTTAAACTTAAATACGTTGGTTATCTCTCTGTCTTATGTATTTGTATTGACATTTTTGTATGTATTAATAGCATATTCCACAAGTGGGGTAGCTAACAGACAAGGTGCATGTAATAAACATGCAAGCCGTCTTCCCTGTGCCAACAAAAAATTAAGACAATCAGGATGAGTGATAAACGGCGGCCGGAGTGGCACTGAGGTCTCTTGCTTTTGGGTCACGAGGTTTCGGGTTCGATTCCCGGCCAGGCATAATGAAGAATGACCTTTTTCAAATTGTCCTGGGTCTGGGTGTTACATGTATTATGTATATGTATATGTATCGTCGCGTTAGTACCCATAATACAAGATTCATATTTTAGTTTGGGATTAGCTCGATCTGTGTGAATTGTCTATGCATGTTATGTTATGTTTATGTAAAACCTCATCGCTGAATATGAGATATAAAATGTATTTATTTTTCGAACACACCTTTTACACAACACTCGAAAATTTACGGACAAGAGTTTTATATATTGTATATAGTTATTAACGTTATTTTTTAGATCAATTCAAAAGGGTGTTTACATTTCAAAATTAGCTTTATCATAACAATTTTGCTATATGTAATAATAAAAAATAACAATGATTATATTTATTTTTTTCTTTTTGCACTCCATCAGTTACATAACGAAATCAGCAAATATTCTGCATGGGAAAAAGTGATGACAATAAAATTCAAAATAATAAATATACTTAATAAATAATAATAAAAAACATGTCAAAATAAATTTGTAAAAAAAGGCGTACATATTATGAATTATTGTACGGTATAATAACTCTAACTATAAGATTTGTTACGTGTGACAGTGATGTAGGAATAAAGATGATTTAATTTTAAAATACACGTTTAGTGCTTTATGGAAAGCTTAGTCAAATATTAAAATATTGTTGACTTCTTTGTGTCTCACGACATATTTAATTCTATATATGATAGACACATTAATTTTATTTGAGCGAATATCATAGGTACATTCTAAAATGCGTGAACGAGTTAAATTTCACTTAAATAGACGGGACAAGTTTTTCTCATTCGATCGGCGTCAAGTAATAATTTATTTTAGAAGCTTTGTAATTTGGTAAATTTACCTGAGTTCATTCTTAGTGAAAATAGAAATTCTTTTCTATTTGTTTCGAAGACCTTTCGAACTTTAGTCGGATGACAAAGAATTCGTCACCGCTCGTAATTTAACAAATTGTCAGTAGGAAAATGCAAATTTAATCAATATAAAAGCAGCAAAAATACTTACGTATCTCATTGCCTTAAGAAGAATAGAATAGAATTAATTTCACTATTTAAGTTTTTTTTTAATTATGTGCTTGTCGTATAAAAATAGTTTGGAAAATTGTTAAATTACGAGTACCTATATGTAAATTCGATTAAATGACAGATTTATTAATAAATTTACTACTACTACTACTATACCATCACGGCATATCCCACAAGTGGGGTAGCCAGCAGATCAGCTGCATGTAAGAAACATGCAAACTGTCCTCTTCGTGCCAATATAAAATCAAGACATTCAGGATGGGTGGCAAACCTCATCGCTGAATTTAAGATGTAAGATGTCTTAATTTTTTCGAACACCTGCCTTTTACAGGACACTCGAAAACTTACGCAGAAGAGTGGGAGACCAATTCTTTACCGGATGCTCCACGGGATATATAAAAATATTCCCACTCCACCACAAGTCCCCGCCCTCAATAAATTTAAATGTTTTGAATTTGGATAAAATCATAATTCTCCTTTAAACTAGACTTGTCACTATAAGGAGGATGTTTAGAATTAAGTTTTTATAAAATAGTCTATGCATTTTTATATATTTGTATTGTTTGTTGTATTTAATAAAATTATCAATTAGTTTTGCTGTTTGAATCAAACCATGATAGACCTATTTAATTCCATTTATGACATTTTTTAAGATCAGAAATATGGAGATGGATTCATTCAGAATGAGTGGAAAAGTTATGCATGTTTACATGTGCATATTTACTATTGGTACGCCGAGGACGACTGGCATTTTTATCACATGTAGTTAGAGCGCTTGTAGACGTCCGTTTTTTTCATCGGACGACGGACCGTGTTTTTTGCCGGATTCGTAGTGGTGTATGATTTATAACGAGTATGTGTACATGCACCGGACATCAGTCCGGCGAACAATTTACGCCGGATGCACCACCGCAAGCCCCTCGGTGCGACGGACACCGGTCCGGTGTAAGAAAGAGCGATAGAGCGATCATCCACGCCAGTGTATTGGTGCGTGTTGACGTTGCCGGAAGTATTGCCTGTTTGTAAAAAGACGTAAAAAGAGTATGAAATGCACCATATTTTTCCCTTTTCATTAATATAGGATGCACCCACGATGACCTTTTACGTTTTTCTATTTCTTTTAGTTTTTTCTTGTACAAATAGTAGGCCAATACGTAGGTAAAAAGTAGGTCAAAACTATATAGACGGCAGTCCAAGGTAACATTCATCCGGTAAAAAAATATATGTATACAAGGATAGCCGTTTATTGACGGTCCGTCGTCCGGTGAAAAAAACGGACGTCTACAAGCGCTCTTAGTCTACTGGCCATCTCACCTGTGGGAAGTATCGTGATGTGATGGTAGATATAAAATTTGGAATAAAGTGATCGCTAAAGTAGTTTTCTTTCAACAAAAGTGATTCAGTTTAAACAAAAAAACATTCACCGTTTAACATGCCCAGTGTACTTCTTGCTAATAAGGCTTATTACGTTGTATGATTGTATGTTTAAAATATGGATATTTAAGAGTATTTCATATCTTTCATTAATCCGCCGAACACGATTGTTTGTGTAGTTCCGACTCTTAAGGCATCTAAGATAAAAATAATAAAAGATACAGACGTCCTTCATGTCGATTTAGTAATGTATTGCACTTGACCCTATTGACATTAGCTAACACGTGATTGTTTAGTTATAAAATAAATCATATTACAACTACTATTATTATTGTGATATTGCAGCGATTAACTTAATGTACAGATCAGATAATCTATATCTTGATACACTCTATTGTTGTAAATAAAATAATAATAGATTTGCAAATAAATAAACAAATAAATAAATAGGTAGGTATCTATTTGTCTAAATTGATTTAACAAATGGTAACAGTGTCAAGTAATCAAGATAAATAATCATTATGATAATTTTATTGAACATAACAAACTATACAAATATATAACAATACTTAGACTATTTTATAAAAACTATTTTATAAAATCTAAACATCCTCCTTATAGAGACAAGTCTCGTGTGAAGGGGGTACTTATATAAATACTTGTATAAATACGATAGATGGAAGAAATCACTATATAGTGATAATCTCGCCACTGCACATCATCACATTTTTTCTTGTGTATATTGCTTTATTTTATATGTTATATGAATGATGATGTGCAAGAAGAATAAAATAAATAAATAAATAAATAAAACTATTTTAACACTAGACATAAAAAGGAAAATTGAGGGTCGCCGAAGGGTTGGAAGAAAGCAGTTTACCTGGCTTCTGAATATCCGAGAGTAGTCCATTATGAGAGGTGGGGAGGAACTCTTTGGATAGCAATCAAGGATAGGGAAAGCTTTTCTAAAGTGATTGTCAACGTCGTGGTAAGAGGTAACAGAACACATAAAAAGAAGAATTTGTAAGTGTGTTCAATTTCAAGCCAAATTGTTTGATAAATATCTATGAAGTTGATGTAAATAATGTTGTTGATGTAAATAATGTTGACAAAATAATAACGTTTATCTTAAAAATACAGAGCCAAAAAAGATTTCGTAAATAACAGAATTACAGTTTTCCATTTTATTCCTAATGTGTTTGATAATTGAAAGACTGGCTTTTTTCATTAATAAAAAATAAATAAAGCACACATACAATAATAATGCAAGTTTATTATTATTACGCGGCTGCAGCCGCGTAATAATAATAAACTTTATTGTGCTTAAAAAACATATATATATAAACAGATTATAAATACCAATAATTATCATGCACAATGGGCGAGTTTATCGCGTGAATACAACGTGAATAGGAAGGGAAAGGAAAAAAGATAAAACATTATGTGATGACAGAAGTTGATAAATGTATAAAAAGAGCATCATATTTATTAAAAATAGTTTACACAATAATAATTTTAAATTGTAATTTATTTAACAAAATTCAATATGTAATTATCATGGCTTATTTATTGAGTAGACGTTTATGTTGTAAAAATCCATGTTTTATTGTTTATATATGGAAGAAAACACAATTGGTTTTAGTTTAACTTAATAGTTAATTGAATAGTTATCTGGTTTCGACTTAAAGTAATTGTCAAACTTATAGTTTAATTAGTTTGATAATAATAATAATCAGGAATCAACATCTAGTAGGAACCCTTCCTCTTTTTATATACCTATCCACGTTTTTTTTTAAATTTTAAATATTTTTCTTTTGTCTTAAGTGTGTATACCTACTTCTAAAACATTTTAATTTCATTTGCTGAAGTATAATTTTATCAGATTCTGTTAAATTTCTGTTAATTTTATCTATTGATATTTTATTTTGGTTGCCTTCTGTTGTTTTATTTTAAAATTGTAATGATAGATGTATGTTTGTAATATTGATTTGTTAATTTTGTGTTTGTTACCTAGGTTTTCTTAAGATATTGTACCTATGTAAAAAAATATTGTGTAAAAGGCTTATAAGCCGTAAATAAATAAATAAATAATAGCTATATAAGTCGACACCAGGTCACTATTCAATCAAATATTAAGTAAAATTAAAAGCAATTGTGTTTTCTTCCATATACAAGTGTATAATTATCATGGCTTTATCTGAATGAACGAGAGCCATCTCATTTATAGCATAACACTTGCATAGGTAGGTACCGAATGTTTGTTGTGCTACACATTACATTACTTATGCATAGTATTGCAGGATGCATTTATGTGTCCAATACAAGAAGGTTGTATCATTTAAATACCGTCTATAAAGATGAGAGTTTGCGTGTCAAGTTGAAACCGAATCAATTCCCTTGTAGTTTTAACATCTCCACAATGCAAATCCTTACGTTTGCGGGAACATGAATTATGTATACAGCTTTCCGTTTGTATAATGTCTGTATGTTACATACAAATATAAAAAAATAAAACAGCTCTATCCTTGGAAGAGGTTAGTATGTCTCCATAAAAATATTTAGAATAAGAAATAACCGCTGTGTCTTATTGTAATAAGTTTTTCAGATAATAAGTCTCGATTACTTTCGTCAATGTATTATTATATTGACATTTTCAAGAGAACAGTTTATTTTGTCATTTTTAACAGTTTTTATTGACATTTTCTCAAAGCTCTCATGAAAATGTCAATATATCTACATTGACGAAAGTACCTACTCGAGATTTTAAATAAATCTAAGTGAAAAATTAACTGAGTGGCGTAATTAAAATAAAATATCATCAGTATGAATTTTCACTATGTGAACGTACAGACTTTAGAATTATTATATTATAAAAGTCTCATAAAAATGTAGGGTCTCATAAAAACGTTATAAGCTGAGTAGTTAGGCGTATAAGGGACACGAAATAAAAAAGCTTGAATCTTAAGAATCACTTCGTCATCGATTGCAAACAGCCCTTGAACATTTTACTGTGAGTTCAGATAATTATTGATGAAAAATAAACATTTAGTCCCGTGGAATATTGGGTTACCTACCTTAAAAGCTAAAGAAAATAAGTCAAAGGTATTGGATTGGTAACTTTGTTAGTGCTTACTTACAAGAGGGCACAGTATTTAGTATTACGACTTACGACTAAAAAGTATTCCAATGCAGACACGCGATTTGCCGCAATGAGACACCCGCGGCTAATACAAGAACTTCATGTATTGAAACAAATAATACTTGCAATTACTTGCTATACTTTTGAGAATAAAAATATTTCATTGAAAGTAAGCATTAAGTTCAAATTTTTTTGTCAACGTTAATTGAAAATTCTACATGATTGGGACTCACATTTCTGGAATTTTAACTGAATAAATACATGGTATTAAACATATCTACTAATTTGTTTTTCATTATCTATCTATAAAATATTCATACGGTGCTTGTTATCATACTCCTCCGAAACGGTTGGACCGATTTTGATGATTTTTTTGTGCTTATCGAGTAGATCTGAGAGTCAGCCCACATCTATTTTTCATACCCCTATAAGTTAAGGGTGATCCACCTCGATTTTTTAAATTTATTTTAATTTATTTTTTTATGATGAGGAATAAAAAAATACATACAGCCCTACATTTTCACTCTTCTACCATCAACCCCTATTTTTTTAATAGCGATATTAGTTTATGGCAAATGTATATGGCAAAACAACGTTTTCCGGGTCTGCTAGTAGACTATAAAATTATAATTTTGTGAGAAACTTGTACTTATACATAGTAAAACAGTTTTCTAATAATTATTTTCATCAGTAAATTTTATGAAGTTAGCATCTAACTGTGAAATAATTTCATTCAATGAATCAGTCTAGTATAATGATACTGTAAATACGAGGAAGTAAATGCAACGATAACTAGAGACGATTATATTCTAGAATACAAACAGTCTGATTAATTTAAATTCGGATCATATCTCAAGAACATCAATGGAAGAGTAAAATGTAGATGATTGATGTAATGTCTTTACCATTTAATCCTTAGCATATCGTTTTGTCATCCATATCACAGTCATGCATTTAGTGGAAGCTCAACTAAGATTCATACATTATTCTACGACAGTAATATCTATCCATTCTGATGCACGGAATATCTATAGTTGATTTGCATAATTCAATTGATGAGTATGTTAACTTGATTGTGCTCTCGATGTTGCAGTGACCATGGATTATTTCATTGTTGTTGAGACTTATTAATTATATTATTATTTAATACGTTAAACATAAGGTTAATGAATATACACTACAGTACCTATATCTATCAATTGAATCGTCATTAGATATAAATTACAGCAGATTTTTAGATTTGTATCAGACTCGCACATTTTCTCGCAAAAGCTTTAAGAGCTGTAAAACGGATAATGATTGTTCACTATAATTATATGATAGATATTTTATTTAAATATTTTATTAGTATGCTCAAAACTACTAACCATGAAATACAATAAAAATCTGATTGTGTCGCTCACTCCATTAGATGCTTATGGAAATAGTTTAGATGGAATCAATAAATAACATATTAGATTCACTCATTCACTGTGTCGGAGTTTAGGTAATAAAATTACATAGTGAATTAAATAAAATAAATGTTTTATTCTACTGTTTGATTTATTAACGGGAGAGACGTCTTTCGTCTTGATAGGACATTGTCAATCTGATTTTAAAATACAAATATATTCAAACAAGACGAAAAACGCCTCTCTCCTTAATAATACCTGGTAGTAGAATAATAGAAACAAGTAAAAGAATTCGTGTACTTGGGCAGCAGAATAAACCAGGACGGACGCTCCAAATCAGAAATTGTGAGCAGAATAGACCAGGCACGAATTGCCTTTAACAAAAAATCCAAAATATTGGAATCCCCTTATATCGATTAAAGCGTGAGGAAGAATCTCATTAAAGCCTTTGTGTGGAGCATTTTGCTATATGGGTGCGAGACGTGGACCATCAGCAAGAGTGAAAGTGGACGGTTAGCGGCATTGGAAATGTGGTGCTATAGACGCATGCCGAAGATTCATTGGTCGGAACACGTCGAAAACGAAAAAGTGATAACCAGGGTTGGCGCAAAAAGGCAACTCCTCAAAAGAATCTGCCAACAACGAGCTAACTGGATTGGCCACAACATCAGGCACCCAGGACTGCTCATCGCAATCGCAAAGGGTAGGACCGAAGGCACAAATGGCAAAGGCCGACCGAGAGACGCCTATATGGACCAACTGAAGAGGGACATGAGCTGTGGCTCATACATGGAGTAGAAGAGACTGGCTGAGAATAGGGAGGAGTGGAGAAGAAAGTCCAAACTCGTTGCAGACCAATCCAATGGATTGTAACTCATTATGTAGAATAAAAAAACATAGTTTTTACTTAATTCGCTAAACATAATGAACAGGCGAAATGTAAAAAAAAAACGAATAAATGTGATGCACCACCATCATCAGAGTTGTATGCATATCTTATTAGACCAGTCCTATAATATATTATGTACTTGTAATATCATGTTTGCATAATTGTATAACAGTGAGAATTGTTGGAGATCTGAAGTACTATGTAATACAGTAATATGTATTCAAGCTGTTATCAATATGTGCAGTTTATCCATTAGCTTCTCATTTACCTTCTCTGTGAATGCCGTCTTCATAAATACTATGAAACTATCTCCTCTATCTAGCAGCTACGAACATGATGTTCATATCTTTTTTAGTATCGACTAATATAAACTGATTTTTACTATTTAATTTTTTTATTAGGATATGGATTATACTATTATGATGTAAAAAATCTAAAGTCTGTACATTCACAGAGTGAAAATCCATTCTGATGATATTTTATTTTTATTACACAATACAGTTTGATTTCATCAAACTGAAAAATTAATTGTGTTGTGTAATAAAAATAAAATAACACTATTATGATGATTTATCCTATGATTTTGAAGAAGAAGGGTTTCTTTAAACCTTTGCTGTTCACTTATTCACATTCACTAAAAAAATAATATAATCATATGCCTAAAAAATTGTTTCATATAAATACATCACACTCTTAAACCAGAGGGGGCCATCTGATAAGGGTTTTTCTGTGGTTTCCCTGTTATCATACAAAGGCAAATGCTGGAGATGTTAAATATAAGACCTTCTACAGCGGCTCAAAATTATAGTATCATTGTTGACAATTCATGATAAAACACATCTTTTTATATTCTTATTTTATTTTATTCTATTTATCGCATACCTACCTTTGTAATGAAGCTTCACTTTACTTTTGCCTGACGATGAGAGCGGAAGCTCTTGAAAGCCTGCTCGCAAAACTAATAAAGTCAATAGTGGAATAACTATATATCGTGTTTCATTAATAAATTATTAATATTAACTACCACCAAGAACCGTCAGTCGATAAATTAAGCTTTATGAAATTTGTCTTCATTGGACATCAGAGATCCCCTATATCATGCCTTTTATTAACAAGTTTCAGAAGATTTCTATCGGGTTTCTGCGAATAATATGTCTCAACACCAAAATCATCGTAATTTTGGATGTATTCCTTATGAAATAAATATAAAAAAAATCAAAAATAATTTTATCGTAAAAAATTCTAAGCTACTTATATGTAATTTTTGACTGTTCAGTTTTATTTTATAATTTATTTCTTTATTCAACTCGATATTATTTCATTTTCTTTGAATATAATCCGTCAGATTGATAAAACAAACTAACCTGACTAACCTAACGTAAGCACGGTTTAAATATTTAATTTACAAGGATAAAATATAATTTTGTGTTTACCTACATACTTTAAACACTTTTAGATTTAATAATAACTATGTTTAAGATAATAATAAGTAGCTTATATAATATTATAGTAGTGTTGTTATTGGAAAGGTGTTAAAATATGAAAATCATTTATTTTGGTTCGGTTTATTGGTTTCAAATTATAATCATTAGTCGGCAATACAGAAACATTTGGTTTAACTATAGGTTACGTTGCGGTAATCGGTAAGTCGGTAATGTACAAATAGCACGCCAGGGCTATCTCACTATTAGGTAGGTAGGTATACGGTACCTATATGTATGTAATACCTACAAAGCCAACGAAAGGTACTATAGTTAAGGCTTCGTAGTGCTGAGGCTTCATTTTTTCCAGCTGAGATCACCTGACCAAAAGCTGTCATGGTCTCAGTGCAGGGTGATATTTTTAAAATAATAATAAATCCTGTGCGTCCATCGGGCGAAAGTAGAAGGCGAGAACAATTATTGAATTTTTTGAATTTATAAACTACTCAGTTTTTTCAAAATATAAACATATAGGTAATGTGACAAAATCAATTATATATTTAGTTGAAAAATTAATGTCTTAGATAGAAAACTGTAATAACTAGAAAATTATATTGTTTAATATTTAGATTTTTTTTTCAAATAATAACTTCTATTGAGCACCCGGAAAAGAATTGGTCTTCCTCTCTTTTCCGTTCGTAAGATTTCGAGTGTCCTGTAAAAAGCAGGTGTTCGAAAAAATAAAGACATTTTATATCTTAAATTCAGCGATGAGGTTTGCAACCCAACGGAGCGGACAGGACACGAGGAACTGTTGGGAGAGAGTTGGAATGGAGAGAAGAGTTTGCATATTTATTGCGTGCAGTTGATTTACTGGCTATCCTACTTGGGTGGGATATTCCGTGATGATATGTAGTAAAAATTTTGGACTGGAAGACGTTGCCTAGCAACAAGTCCGCCTTTTGGCCTAATTTTGTTAATTGTCACGTTTTGTAATTTTGTTGTTTATGTATTTGTGTAAAATTATGGTCAATAAAGATTTATTTATTTATTTATTTATTTACAAGGTAAATTACAGAAAACACAGTTTGTAATTATATATAATGAGTTACAATCCATTGGATTGGTCTGCAACGAGTTTGGTTTTTCTTCTCCATTCGTCTCTATTCTCAGCCAGTCTTTTCAGCTCTAACTTCCAAATTACTTATTTTACGTAACTAAGTACCTACCTTCAATCAATAATATATTTCTTTAAAGATAAATCTGGGTTTTAATATAAACCTAAATACAACCTTATGCAACTTTCACAGTAAGTTTATATTAAATTTTATATGAAATTTATTTTTCTGCCCGAATTTGAAAGAAAATATTTTCTTTATATGTAACTCCATAGTGTTATCACATAATTCAATATATTATTAATATATTTCCGATACTCTAATATTTATCCTACCCAGAGAGTACGAGTATATAGAGCCTTATCTAAAGTATGTATTTATTGTATCGATGGTGTTGGGCTAACAAGGTGCCAACAAGGTGCCAACAGGGGTATTAAATATACCTAACCTGCAAGGCGCCACTACAATCTGTATGTAAGATGGATCCATCTACAATACACACTACAGTACATATATGCATTCACACTCCTACACCAAGAGTAAGATGAATTTAAAATTAAGTATATTATTATTGTATTTTAAACTATTCCATACGAACACGAAATATTACGTTAGATTGCCAGGTGCACTATGGGATAGTGTTATTATATCCTATTCTATACTGTTACATCGCGCCCCAAGTAGGGAAGGCAGGATGAACGGAACGCAGTAGCGCACTATCCTTACATATTATATACCTATAATGAGTTGCAATTCATTGGATTGGTCTGCAATGAGTTTTGGATTTTCTTCTCCGTTCCTCCCTCTTTTCAGCTACTCTGTCTAGAAATTGTTATATAGTTGATGCCAAAAATATAAACAAAGTGATCATATATTTCGTTCTATTGATATATTTCATTTCCATTTATTTTCGTGCTTACAAAAATATGAACATTAATTTGTGAAAAGGAAAACATTACTTCCAAACTTTTGTATCAATGTTGAGATTGAGGTATATAAGAATATGTAGAATAACTAATGTTTTGGGATATTTAAAATAATCTGATTTTATCGGTAATTTTTTGGCTAACATGAAATTGTTTGAATGAGGATTTGTTTCCTGTTTGCATTTTGAAAACGAACTTTTAGAGCATGAATTGTAATAAAGGCGAAAAAGATTTCACAATGGGATTGGAGTCGCTGTTTCACAATTGAAAGTTCAAAACGTTATCATCGACAATCTAATTGAATAATAAATATGTATGAAGTGATATGTTAAGATATGATTTCTAAAGAGAATGATTAAAACCTTTATTGAATCTTTGTCTTTGGAAGTAGGTCATTTGAATAACATAACATCATCATCATCATCATCGCCCTCAACGCTCCTCTCGGGAGCACAGGGCAGAAAACAGCCTCCTCCATTCAGAGCGTCTCTGCGCCAATTGCGTCACCTCTTTCCACGACATTCCCTGCGCTCTGATATCGATGTCATAGGAACGGTGTATTGTGAAAGAGGGACGCCCGGCCGACGGAACCCCTGCGGACGGAAGAAAAATGATCTTTTTGGCCAACTATCATTAGGCATTCTCAAAACATGTAATAACATAACAAGAATAGACAATTTACATATATCGAGCTATTTTTGTAATCATATGTAGGCACACATTAATTTTGTAATAGTTTAAGTCCTTAGTACGTATTCGTACGTAACTGTAAGATAGACTTAAGAAAAGTTTTGTATATTTCTAGACGTAAGTTTTTCTTTAAAAAACCATGTACTATGTTGTGTAAATGTGTGTGTCATCCTCGGTGTGAGGTCTTCCACCAAGGGTACATCAAGGGAGTATTTTAATTGTCGAGTGGGTTTTTTTTTGCAGAGGAAATCCCATTAGGATAACCTCGAGCCCACTCTTTGGTAAAAAAAAATAATAAAATAAAGCTTTTGCTCTAGATTGACTGGATGACATGAGAACTGATGTTCTTGAAACATCCAGGGGTAAGTGGTGGGAACCCCTCCCTTAATGTATATATCGAGCTAGTCCCATATGAATCTTGTTTTTTTTACATAGATATTTCACACAAATCGAGCTAGTCCCAAACTAAGATGAATCTTGTATTATGGGTACTAACGCGACGATACACACATATACAATGCACTAAACACATATACATGTAACACCCAGACCCAGGACAATTTGAAAAAGGTCATTCCTCAATCTGCCCTGGCCGGGAATCGAACCCGGGACCTCGTGACTCAAAGGCAAGAGCGTTACCTCCGCGCCACACCGGCCGAGTTATTATGGGTACTAACTTGATGATACACATGTATAAAATGCACTTAACACATAAACCTACATGTTACATCCAGACCCAGGACACTTTGAGGAAGGTCATTCTTTACTTTGCTCTGGCTGGGAATCGAACCTGGGACCTTATGTGGCTTAAAGGCAAGCGCGTTATTCCGTGCCACACCGGTCGCCTATACTGTCTAATGCACAATATAATGGATGTTTGAATCAGGGATGTTGCGAATATTCGCATCCGCATCCGCAAATGCGGAGCTTCCGCATGTATTTGGACATCTGCATCCGCATCCGCATCCGCAATAATCGATGCGGATGTTCATGCGGATGCGGATGTAAGACAATTTGCGACAAGAAAGAAATGGGGCGGGGCCGGCGAATGGCGCGTGCCGTTTGCACTTGACATTAACCAATGGGAACGAAAATAATGATGACAAGATCCGACGCATTTTTATTTTTGCCGGTTTTATTTTATTTTTGAAAATAACAAAGAAGAAAAAAAATATTTCGCCAAAAATCCATAATATTATTGTAGCAAAAATTTCGTCACATATTTGACAGTGGGGCCTACCAACTAAGATAGTTCCTACTTTTTTTTTATAACATCTTAAACATCCGCATCCGCATCCGCATCCGCGGATGTGAGCCTTCAAAAATCCGCATCCGCATTCACATCCGCGGATGTGTAAAAATCGACATCCGCAACATCCCTGGTTTGAATTACAGTATTATGATGTACGCTTAAGATTCAGTGTAACACGGTGAATAAGTCATGTGCTGTACTTAATACCTGTAACGTCGTGATCACGATAATATTGTTCGTCTTGATCCGAAACTGGAGCACAAAACAATCAATTGTGTACCTATTAACTGGTAGTTACTCATACAGTCTATATTATGTTTGTATGGTGAGTGATGATATTATATATAATTGTATTATTGAGGTTATAAGCAGATTGATCATACGAAATTATCCACTGTTTATTGCATTGCAAAATTAAAATCATCCTATCTAATCACCATACCAAGTTAACTGTTGCAGTACACAAGCCACTCTATACAAAGTGTTATTTTTTATTTTATTTTATAAATATCATCATCATCATCATCGCCCTCAACGCTCCTCTCGGGAGAACAGGGCAGAAACCAGCCTCCTCCATTCAGAGCGTCTCTGTGCCAATTGCGTCACCTCTTTCCACGACATTCCCAGCGCTCTGATATCGTTGTCATAGGAACGGTGTATTGTGAAAGAGGGACGCCCGGGCCGACGGAACCCCTGCGGACGGAAAAACAGTGCTCTTTTTGGCCAACTATCATTAGGCATTGTCAAAACATGTCCCAGCCAGGACCATCGTCTCTCCTGTATTACGGAGATTACAGGTCTCTGCTGGGTGCGCCGGCGCACAGCATCATTTGTAACATGTTCATACCATTTGACATCCAAAATCCTTCTAAGACACCTGTTTTCAAAGCTTAGTATCTTCCGCTCCTGAGCCTATAAATATAGAAGCACAAAACAGACAATAACTACATAAATAAAGTTAGAAAAAAGGTTAATCTTTCAGAGATCAGCTATCATCCAATACCATGCGCTACAATTAATTTTAAAAAGATAGGTACCTAACATTCCGGTCATCTCAACATGCCTACATTATACACAGTCTCGCTCGCTCACTCAATCATCACACTAGCACAAAAACAAATCAATAATAATAATAAAAAAAAAAAATCAAGGGGAAAGGAAAAAAAAGGGGGGGGGGAGATCACTGCGTACCTGCTGATTCATTTAGAAGTGTGGAAGTAAGTTTTTTAGCGCACAGTGCCTCAGATATTGGATATTGAAGTTTTCAGAAAACCGTAAGCTTTGGTAAAATGGATTATATATTATGTATATGCGAAAATTGCAAAATCTCCATTAATTTTAAGCGTTAATTCTACGAGTAGTGTGTGTTGCCATCGGCAATAAATGTTACGGAAATGGTGACATTGACCATGCAGAGAATCTAGAAAAAGCAAGTCACACAAAGGCCCGTGGAGAAATCTACGCTAGCCATCACCCTAAAAGACTGAGTGCAAAATGAAACGATAAGATGTTAAACAAACTGATATTTGTCATAATTGTGATATGGAGATGGGTGGGACACATGGCAAGAAACCCAGATGACAAATAGCCAAAATCTCTCACATCTTGGACACCACGAGCGGTAACAAGGAGCACAGGAAGACCAATAATGCGGTGGAGGAATGACATCACTCGAAACACTAGTGTCAACAGAATGCAGATGGCGCAGGATCAAATGCCATGAAAAGAAATGAACGAGGCTTTCATTCAGGATTGGGCGGGGGAGAAGGAAAAGAAGAATATATTGATATATTTTTGAATGAAAAATTCTAAAAAGTGGCTAACGAATAAACTAGCTTCACCCTTCAACGCATTTTTCACGAGCACAGGGGAGAAACTAGCCTCCTCAATTTAGAACGTTTCTGCGCCAATCGAATCACCTCTTTCCACAACATCCTAGCGCTCTAATATCGTTGTCATAGGAACAGAGTATTTCGAAAGAGGAATATCCGGGCCATCGGAATCATTACACCACTAGTCTATAGTCTTGCTATGAATAAAATTTCTATTAATACATTCTTATTCTTATATAGGTACTCACACATATTTAGAATTAAAACTCAAAATCTAATATTACATGTAAAATTCTCGTGTCACGGTGTTTGTTATCATACTCCTCCGAAGCGGCTGGACCGATTTTGATGAAATTTTGTGCGCTTATCGGATAGGTCTGAGAATCGGCCAACATCCATTTTTCATACTCCTAAAAGTTAAAGGTGGTCCACCCCAAATTTATTATTTTTATTTTTTGGTCAATTTATTATTATGGTGAGGCATTAAAAAATACATACAGCCCTAATTTTTCACCCTTCTACCATCAACCCCTATTTTTTAATAGCGATATTAGTATAATACGGCAAATTTATATGGCCAAACAACGTTTGCCAGGTCAGCTAGTATTTAAATATATTTACGAGTAGGTAGGTACAAATACAATTTATTTCTTTAGTACATTAACCATTGTCAGGTATAGGTAAATATTAAATATATATTAAACTCGATCTTCCTAATCCCTGGGTTGGTAATTTCTTATTATTGAACACTTGCCATATAATCTGAATAAAATGTTTGTTTGATTCTATCAAGTGTAATGAGTAGTTACATTGTATAGAGATCTTACTACGAAATCGTTGATTAAATCAATAACTAGTCAATCAATTCGATTAACATTGATATAAATAACAATGAAATCGTGAATATGACTCGTGGTATTTTGAAACCAATTAAACTACTTTTAGCAAGCTATGTTACTTTTTAAAGTACATAGGTACGTGCATTAACTTTAAAAATATTCAAATACGAAGCACCATTCTTATAATTTATGTTCTGACTAAAATATATCCGCGCTCGTAAATGGTGTTTATTCTTGAATTATTTTTCACACACCATTTGCATATAGAATTTAGAGTTCACTGCATCGGTAACTTGTGTTCAAATCATTGAAATTCTTATTCCATTAAAAGATAAACTATGACAATACAAAGACATTTGTTTAATTCCTAGTTTTTAGCAAATTTCTAGAACATGAATACTAATGTATCACGACAGAACAATTTAAACATTAGGTCTTTGAATTGAAGTCAGTGGCAGCATTTGTAAAATAACTTAGTAATGTTTATTATTTTGGCATCATATAATTATGGTTTGACAATCGATTTGCTGTAATTAATTAATAAACTTTGACATTTAAGATAATAGTTTTTCTTTTCTGCCAATCATTTGGTGGGCACTATGGAGTGATTTGTGTCCACCAATAAGATAATAGATACCTACACTATACAAAAAATAGACTAAACGATAGTAGCTTACTATTTTCATAAACGTTTTCTGTTAGGCACACAAGTGAAAATTTGTAGTCATTGTATTTTTGGTGTTTAGTTTTAAAATCCTTTGATTCAATAACTGTTAATTTATTGTAGATGGTCGCATAGAGGTTGTGCTAACATATTACAAATGCCAACACATTGAATTAAGACAGATACAGTACATAATATTGTGGTAATGTAGAATGTAGTGATTAGAATAATGGTTTGGTAATGATTTGCTTACATGCATATGTACAACATGTGCATTGGATCTTTGGGAAAGGCGGAACCGTGTAAGAGTATAAGTAGGTAGTTGTTCTTCGATAGAACAAAATTATAATAATATTGTCTCTTTATCAGCTTGTAAGTTTTAGTGTATAGGAACAAAAGTTCATGTTTCAATTTAGTACTAAGTTGTTAAGTTAGTATGAGGTAGGTAAGTACATTCCGTTGCAATGTTAGTTAAGATAAACAGCAGTGGATATTTACTCTGCTAAACATTGCATGTTGTTTCCAAATAACTAGGTTTAGTTAGTGCTAGGCGGGGTTTATTGATTACACCACGTCTAGTTATTCAATGTATTTTAGAAAAATACTATTAGTTTGTTGTTGTTTTGTATAGTATTTATGTAGATACAGAGAGTTATTATTATGGTGACCCGGTTAGCTGTCTATTCAGTGAATTGTGCAATGCTCTCGTTATAATTACAGCAATGTCCTGAACTGACAACATCCTAAAATTATTCCGGTTTACAACATACTTACTAACTTAATCGTTATTATTATTCCAAGATAAGGACATTATACATAATATCGTTCGAAGTATGAATCACTCGGTAAATATTTCATTAGCGTTTCATACAGTGTATAAAGCAAGAATAACATCCACAACTTGCTATTGACAAAACATACACACACACATATACACACTATCACGGCATATCCTACAAGTGGGGTAGCTGGCAGACCAGCTGCACGTAATGAACATGCAATCCGTCTTCTCTGTGCCAACAAATAATTAAGACATTCAGGATGGGTGGCAAATCTCATCGCTGAATTTGATTTGTAAATTGTATTTTATTATTTCGAACACCTGCCTTTTACATGACACTCGAAAACTATAACTAATATCAATTTTATCAATACTACATTCTTACCGATACTGTTAAATTTTTGGGTTAAAAATATGTCTCCCATACTTTTTTGTAATTTTTTAAAGTTCAGTAAAAGGCAGGTGTTCATAAATAATACATTTTACATCTTTAATTCATCGCTGACAGAAAAAAGTATTGATGAAAAATAATAATCTACAATTACGACGAAAATTAATAACAGATATTGATATCAAAATACACAGAGCCAAGTAACTGTATTAGTTTGTAATATTGCCCAGCAATAGATTTCTTTATATAGCAATTAATAATAATATGTATCTACTGGTACATTCCACGATTCTTCAACTTCAAACATCCGGCTAATATAACGAAGCCATTATTAATAATTCTCTTGTACCTACTCCATACTCCACTTGACCATCCCTCTGTTGTGAAATTAGAATGTTATTAATTCTTCAAAGCATCAATCTACTATTCTTGTTCTAGAAAAGTACAATACGTTGAATAATTGATGTAATTTAATTTTACTTGACGTAAAAATCAAGATAAAAGCGACGTTTCAAGGTATTAAGTAAGTGTTAAGTCTTAAAAAGCAGGGTCGGTCTCAAAAGCTTCAGGAACACATTACAAAAATAATACTTTTCAAAATCGTAGAAAAGAGGTTATTCTCTTTTTTCAAATTTTAATGTAGAAAAGAGGAACAAATATCTTTTAATTTTCGCTTACGTAATTATTATCACAGATGGGATAGCATTTTTAATTTAGTGACAAGACACACTGAATGTTTTGTTTTTATGGTATGAATTATGTGTGTATGACTTTTGTGCACTAACATAGTCCACTAGATATTGGAGATATCATGATGGCGTTTGTGTCAAAATTGATGTAAATTTTCTCAGTTTTTAAACGAAGAATTATTGTTTTCGATGGTTTTTTTTTTTAATAATTTTTTTTATCAACGAAAATAAAATAAATAATAAAAATGTGGTACATTAATTTTTATTAAACTTTAAGAAATAAGACATTTCAAATTATTAGATATTTATTACTGAAGATGGACGTATGTCCGAAAAGCTTTTAAGCAAAATATTAAATAGTGAAAGTTATACAGTGTTATATTTTTATTTTTATTACCTAAATTTTCAAATTTAAGTTTAACTCAGTTTTTTTATATTTAGTAAACCACTTTATTTTCTATTTATTGTGTCGGTGCACACGTAGTAGAATTCCATAATTAGATAAATTAAAACAAGTGTTTCATTAACTGTAGATTATTGATTGATAATGATCTGATAAGTAGAAAGACGACTCTCTCGTAGTCAATAATCTATACAAGAAAGAAACACTTGTTTCAATATACTACTTTATTTTTCATTATATTAGTAACATGTTACGACTGCGTCAAGAGTTTGAATTAAAAAACATTTATTTTTATTTACAAATTAATAATATAGATAATTAAAATGATTTTAAAACACTGTATAATTTCCAAATTCAAATTTATTCACCTCAAACGTTTTCGCCAAGGCTTCTACTTGGCATCATCAGGAGGACTAATTAGTTAAGTTCATATGTAGTGAGTCTGTTTTCTATTACTAACTTATAATACTATACTTACTCTGTGTCTGCGAGAGGAGATGAATGGAGAGAGTTTTAAAAGAGGGTTGAAGACACACCTTTTTGCTGGGAGTTTCGGGTGATGGATACGATTTACAGCGCCCTTGAGGTCATGTTATGAGTAAACGGCGCTTTACAAATTGTCCATATATATATATATATATATATATATATATATATATATATATATATATATATATATATATATGAGGTGAAGGTTACGGGCCGTGTCTCGTCCCATATGCAAAGGCAAGAGCCAAGTCTCTGCCCGACTGTACGCAGTGAAATGGAGTAAAACCTTCACCTCATACTATCTCCTGCGTAAAATCAAGTGATCTTTCATTAATGGAATGCATGTTGCACATGCATTTCCGATGAAAATTTGATCACACAGTCATTCATAATATGCGATACTCCCCGCATACTGGATTTAATGTTGTGTCGGCCATTCTGCGAGATGGTCCTGAAGAAGCACATGTATACACAATGCAGAAACACAACACCTATTCTGCAAATCCAATCTGCATATTCCGGTGACGGGCCGTGTCTCGTCCCATATGCAAAGGCAAGAGCCAAGTCTCTGCCCGACTGTACGCAGTGAAATGGAGTAAAACCTTCACCTCATACTATCTCCTGCGTAAAATCAAGTGATCTTTCATTAATGGAATGCATGTTGCACATGCATTTCCGATGAAAATTTGATCACACAGTCATTCATAATATGCGATACTCCCCGCATACTGGATTTAATGTTGTGTCGGCCATTCTGCGAGATGGTCCTGAAGAAGCACATGTATACACAATGCAGAAACACAACACCTATTCTGCAAATCCAATCTGCATATTCCGGTGACGGGCCGTGTCTCGTCCCATATGCAAAGGCAAGAGCCAAGTCTCTGCCCGACTGTACGCAGTGAAATGGAGTAAAACCTTCACCTCATACTATCTCCTGCGTAAAATCAAGTGATCTTTCATTAATGGAATGCATGTTGCACATGCATTTCCGATGAAAATTTGATCACACAGTCATTCATAATATGCGATACTCCCCGCATACTGGATTTAATGTTGTGTCGGCCATTCTGCGAGATGGTCCTGAAGAAGCACATGTATACACAATGCAGAAACACAACACCTATTCTGCAAATCCAATCTGCATATTCCGGTGACGGGCCGTGTCTCGTCCCATATGCAAAGGCAAGAGCCAAGTCTCTGCCCGACTGTACGCAGTGAAATGGAGTAAAACCTTCACCTCATACTATCTCCTGCGTAAAATCAAGTGATCTTTCATTAATGGAATGCATGTTGCACATGCATTTCCGATGAAAATTTGATCACACAGTCATTCATATATATATATATATATATATTATACTAGTGTGGGGGGGAGTTTGAAGGTTTTAATAAATTTTAATTTGGAAATTATACAGTGTTTTAAAATCATTTTAAGTATAATGAATTTCCAAACTGTTAACACAAAAACATTTGATTTATTAATAATATAGAGTTTCATTAAATTAATTTACAACTTAAAAAGATTCAAGAGCGGAAGAAACTTAGCTTTGAAAACAAGTATCTTAGGAGGATTTTGGATGTAAAATGGTATGGTTACCGTGCGCCGATGCACCCAGCAGAGACCTGTAATCTCCGTGATACAGGAGAGACGATGGTCCTGGCTGGGTCATATTCTGGGAATGCACAATGATAGTTGGCCAAAAAGAGCACTGTTCTTCCATCCTCAAGGGTTCCGTCAGCTCGGGCGTCCCTCTTTCACAATACACAGTTCCTATGACAACGATATCTCTGAATGTCATGGGAAGAGGTGAGATGATTGGCACAGATACGCTCTGAATGGAGGAGGCTGATTTCTGCCCTGTGCTCCCCAGATGAGCGTTGAGGGCGATTATGATGATTAAATAAATAGCAACACAATTCATAGTAAGTATAAGAAATGGGTTGCCATGAGAGGTTCTTTACTGGTATTTGGTATTGAGCATGGTCCTGATGTAACCTATTATATTGTATGTGACTGTGCGCTGTCGAGTGATTTTATATATTGAACTGTCATAGATAAACCACTACGTATCAGCAGATACACTATGAAATATTATAATATGTTATTGAATGAAATGGTTGAATGGCAGATCTTCATAAAAAAGTAATCTTTATTAATTGGAAACCTCATTTTAATCGTAGAAATAATAATAATACAAGTACATCGGGCGCGAATATAAATTCAAAGAGTACGAGATAACATTATTTTAAATAGATTATGCACGATGGATACCTAGTATCTATATGTATGGTACGATACTCATATAATATCATGATTTTCTAAGCTTTACAGCCAGATAATCGCGGAAATAATCATATTATTTAAGCTTTTTAAAGCTTTCTAACATAAATCAATGGTTTAGATATGGCAAAAGTTGATATATTTTTTTGGTATTAAATTTATAATAAAGATATTTTCAATGTATTCTGTTACTTTTTATGTATCCATTTTGAAGTATTGATAATGTTTCGTTTAGAGACGAAACAATATTGTCTACGAAGATAATAATAAAAATTGTGTATAAAGAAGTTTAAAGTTTTTTAAATAATTTATAATAAAGTTTTGTTTCTATTATTAACAGTTTTAACATTTCATAATAAGTAATACGCATATAAAAATTTGGACATAACATATTTTCAATAAAACAAATGTTTTATTTATTTCATACTCCACAAAGCCCAGTGGCAAAAGAAACGTTGAGAGGTCAAAGCTTAGATGGATGGATGGGGTGGAAAAGGACCTGAGAGCTTTGAGCGTAATCAATTGGCGACGAGAGATGATGGCGAGGCGGGAGTGGAGACGCCTTCTTCAGGAGGCCAAGACCGACACCAACTCGTAGCGCCACTGATGATGATATTTTTTCTATGGATAAGTAGGATGACGCAAGGTGATTATGTAGGTAGGGTGTTCTTATTAATAGTTTTATAAGTAATACTAATAGTCTTTGATTCTGTAAAGCATAACAGATACCTATTGAAAATAACTGTTATTTTAAAACCAGAAGCATTGAACGTGCTACCCGAGTGAATAAAATGGATTTGATCAATTCAACAATAGAAGTTCTTTTTTGTTGTTTTTAGAATTGCTCATACGGCCGTAATAATTGAATACAGCACGATATCGACGATTAAAATCGAAAGTGATTTCAGTGAAGACGTGATCGGAATAGTTTGCCTCTTATAATCCATAATATAATAAAGTCAGATTGGCTATTGTGTCTATATTAAGCATTATACGCTGGCTGAATAGAATTCCAGGGGCTAAGTCAACTGAATGTATGTACAAAAGATACTATTATTTCTAATATTGAATACCGTTAGTAATTCTTGCCTTCAACACATCGCTAATTGATATTTACAACTTGTTCGTTGATTTTACTACGAGTGAAATGTTCAAACTTCGTGTTTTCTATTGTTACCTATATTCATGTATAAATTATTATTATACACCCAATACCGATTTGTTTATTCATTCAACAATATAACTTAGGTTTGCCTTTAATATTATCAAATCATGTCATGTTGTATGACTGACAGTTTTTTTCAATAAATCATAAATAAAACTTTATTGGTATCTAAATATGTAGGTAATATACTCGTACAACTAAATTTCTACAGAGAGAACCAAAGGGTGGGCTTATTGCATATGCGATTTCTCGCAGCTAACCCGACAAAAAAGAAAAACAAATGAAATAAAATAAATAAATAAATAAAAAACATATATCGATAAAATATATATATTTATAAGATAATACATACAAACAAAATAAAGCACACAAATAACAAGAATAGGAAGGAAAAGGGAAAAGAGGAAAAGGAGAGAATCTGCTCGACGTAATTATTTTTATCTTATAAGGACAGTACGCAGTTATTTTATAGCCATTAAGTAAGGATACATCCTTAGACTTATATCTTTTTAATGGTCTAATACTGATTTGATTCAAACATTTCATACCTAAAGGCTGAAGAAGAACTATTTGGAAAATTTGTAAAGCGCCGTTTACTCATAACATGACCTCAAGGGCGCCGTATACGGCGTCTATCACACGAAACTTCCAGCAAAAAGGTGCATCTTCAGCCCTCTTTTAAAGCTCTCTCCATTCACCTACTTCATCTACTTAGCATCAGTAGTTTATTTATTAGCTTGTCTGAAATCTTGGTGCTACTAAATTAAAATTTATAGTAAAAAGTTCACTCGTAAATAGGTTTGTATTAAATCTGATAATTATTTTGGTAAAAGTATTTGTATGGTATGCCGTAAAAAATTATAATACTTAAAAATACAAAAAAAATAATATTATTAATAAAACCTCGGCGGAGAAAGGATCGAGACTGATTATTTACAACGCTAATCGATTGTCTGTATGTAGGTATAAATAAGCGTGCGCAAAGCGTCACATTTAACCCTACATCAATTTTTTACGAGATGTATTTAACCCGTTTGATGAGCCGAGGGCGGAACGAAGGCTGTAATTTACCAGCCCGTCAATATATTATTATTATCAGTATGCGGATAGGTAGGTACCTACCTACTCACATAAAGAGATATCTACCTACTTTATTATGATGGACACGTGTTATGTGCATACCTATATGCTTTATATGAAACTTTTTAAGTAATATTTTTTATTATGAAAGAATATACAAAATAAATTTTGGCCTATAAAATTATATATGTACATGGATGAGTTGAAAAAAAGCGAGCTTCTACGACAAACTCGCCCAATGCATAAATTTATTTTGTTCAGTAATAATGTTGTCTACTGTTGATTTTCTGTGCAATAGGAATTTATTTTTATTATTATTTCTGTATTATTTTTAACCGCAAAAATATTTATTTATTTATCTAATATACGGCTAATGCCTTTTACAGAATATAAAGAAAATAATGATACATTTCTTCTTCTTCTTCTTTTGCTTCAGTTAGGACTATGTCCTGTGGTTCTCGGAGCCTGCTCCTGGGAGGTGGATGTCCAACTGTCCCTCCATCGTTTAGGTGGTCTTCCAGGGGGTCTGTTTCCTGTCATCTGCTGCAATTCTGACCACTCGATCTGAGCTCGCCCTCTCCACATGATCTCTCCAGAAACGTCTTCTCGTTCTGACCCATCGCACAACATCTTCGACATTACAGATTCTTCTAATTTCTGAATTTCTTATTCTGTCACGAAGAGTTACACCTGCGATGGGTCGTAGAGTTTTCATTTTGGTGGTTCTAAGAAGGCTTTTTGTTCTGGTGGTGTCAGCTCTTGATTCTATGCCGTATGTCATGATCGGTCTTATGCAGGTCTTATAGATACATTTCATATGTTATAATTTGAAGAATTTTATTCAGCACAAATGCTCTTATCTTTAGATATAATACATATACCTAAAGTCACAAAGTAATTCTGACAATGTATTAATGACACAGTTTTTATGTAAATGGTGCAATCCGACCAATAATTGCAAATAGAAACATATCCACCACAGCTAAAAGGTTGGTGCACTCTGCTATCTTAGTGCCAACACTTATGTATGCAAGTGAGACGTGGACATGGTTAAAGAAGGATGAAAGTGGCATAAATGCAGTGGAAATGAGATCGTTGAGAAGGATGTGTGGTAAAAGTCTGAGAGATCGTGTGCGTAACATTGATATACGAAAGGAATGTGGAATGAAAGTTGGTGTAATAACAAGGATGAATGTAAATAAGTTAAGATGGTTTGGGCACGTGGAAAGAATGAATGAGGACAGAATGACTAAGAAGATATATTTGTCTGAGAGGAATGGTGCTCGGAGACGTGGACGTCCGAGGATTAAATGGCAAGATCATTTAAATCAAATTCTACAGGACGGTCACGTGTTGAGCACATTGAACAGGAGAGCATGCATGAGGAATTGTATGACAGTGACGGAAGCGAAAGATGTATGCAAAGATAGAAGGAAGTGGCGCTCGATCCTTTCTGCCTACCCCGCGAGGGAAGCGGCGTGATGGTATGTATGTATGTATGTATGTTTTATGTAAATCTGTGAAACATGTTAACCCTCGGAAAAATTATCTTTTTAATGGTTGATAAAGTGTACATATGATGGATATTCGTTGTTAAGGAAACTACTCAGTTTTAATTAATAGCCTGATACCTGACGTAGGGGTAGCATTTTAAGTATGTGGAACTAACAAGGAGGCCTAATGTTTTAAACCCTTTTTATTTAATGGGATATAAAAGAGGTGTGTAGATAATATGTGTAATATATCACTTTCACTGATACTTGCTTTTTGTTAGGCGGTAGCTGGTTTATTATTGTAAGGTGCGTTGGAAATTGAATAAAAATCTGTTGATCGAACGGAGATGATATAGCGTAAATCAAACATTAAAACAAAAGCGAAAGGAGAATAATAAAATAATAAAAAAAAAACAAACAAACAAACAAGAAGGTGGTTACCGATTTTATCAATATCTGGGCGAGAATATCATATTGATTAGCAGCTGCAGTTAGAAAACTGATAATTAAAAATCTTATGTAAACTTTGGGAACGCCTTTTGATTTCGTGGTCTTCTTTCAACGTATATATATAGCTACCTCCATATTGTTATCTGATCGATTATATTTCAAAGTTATAATAAAAACTATCGATGTACCTAAACAAATATGACTATAATTCATTATGAAACAAATAATTTATAGCTTTAATTTAGTATTTACAGTTAGTGAGCGATATTGTGTAGCTAGATAAAATATTTGGAAGAGACATTTGGGCAAGAGCGAAACCTTAAAATTTAAATTTGTACTGCATGTAGACTTTCTCCTACTTTCGTCGCCTATTTCATAATGTTATATTTCATTGTATATGTAGAATACATAATATTGAACGTCAAAAAAATAAACTTAATAATGTTGCTGCAAATAGATACAATTAAATATCATTGATTATTATGTGATACAAGTAATTATTGTTTTACCGTATATGGTAGACATATACATAATATCTAGTTACAATATTAAGTTACACAATAAAATGATAAGTTAAATGTTTGCAGGTACATATCATGATATATGAGAGATCTTAAGTTATACCTGTTTGTCTCCGAGGCGTGGTTCGACTTAATTGCACTTGCTATAGGAATACAAGGGTGTCGGGATTACGTTCTATTAAAGGGATTAACGCCTGCAATTTACTTTGGCTACTAGAGAATATTAATAATATAAAATACATGCACTATTTCATGCCAGCAACGGGTTTGTTATTATTAGGTATTATTATTATATAGATAGGCGTATTGGATTCCTACTCACAACAATAAATCCATAACAGTGGCACAAGTTCATAGTTCAAAACAATTACATCGCAATAAATTCAATTGTAACTGCTTGTAATTATACCTGATGGCCGAACCTACTACGTGATACAGGAGTACGTGTACAAGACAGCACACTATATGGGTAGGTACATATTAATTTGTATGTGCGTATTCGAAAAACGAACCAACTGCTATATTCGTTCCGTTCCATATTAGATAATATCATTGGATTAGATAATATATAAGTGGAGCAAATATTTGACAAATTACAGGAGTATTATATTATTATTAGTAGATAAGCTGTGAGATACTTAATTTCAAATAAAGAACAAGGGAAAAATAACGATGACATAAGATCCCCATATTCAAAACTGGGAAAGATTATTCGTTCATAAGATTTAATGGAGTTTGAAAGATTTTTTTAAAAATATGTGTTCGTCGATAGCCTGGAGGTAGAGTCTCGGCCTCGTGAACAAGAAGTCCGTATTTCGATACCAGGTGCCGGCAAACTCCCCTTTCACGACACAAGCTTTTAGTAGCTTATCTATTATTAGGTGTATAAGGTGTCTATTATTAGGTGTATAAGGTTGTATTTGGGTTTATAACAAAACCCAAATATATCTTTTTTTTTAAATAAATAAAAAAATATTATTTAATTTTTCTTCATCAATGTATGTGTGTAAGTGTAGTTTGTAGCATACACATCAGTGTAAGCTACAAACTGTATTTTTGTCAACGTCTGTCAAATCATCATCATCATCATCATCGCCCTCAACGCTCCCCTCGGGAGCACAGGGCAGAAACCAGCCTCCTCCATTCAGAGCGTCTCTGTGCCAATTGCGTCACCTCTTCCCACGACATTCCTTGCGCTCTGATATCGTTGTCATAGGAACGGTGTATTGTGAAAGAGGGACGCCCGGGCCGACGGAACCCCTGCGGACGGAAAAACAGTGCTCTTTTTGGCCAACTATCATTGGGCATTCTCAAAACATGTCCCAGCCAGGACCATCGTCTCTCTGCTTTTATTTTTTTTTAAATTAACATGTAAAAGGCTCTGCCGTGTAAAAGTGTAAATATGTATATAAATAAATGAAATTAATTGGGTCTGGGTGTTACATGTATATGTGTTCAGTGCATTGTATATATGTGTATCGTCGCGTTAGTATCCATAATACAAGATTCATCTTAGTTTGGGACTAGCTCGATCTGTGTGAAATATCAATGTATCTTTGTATGTTATATCTGATTTAAAATAAATGCAAGGTTTATTTTGTAATATATATGTCGATTTATTGCTCTTCGTCAATATTGTATTTAATAACACATAGCACGTCTTGCCATGTGATAAATTACTTAGAATGCTCAAGGGTTTATTTTCCTGATTAACATTAACACACACGACACCTTACTATAAGTATTAATTTAATATCGTAGTTTATGTGAAATCGATTTCATCAAACTAAGATATTATTATTAACGGACAGATGCTTAGTAAAATTATGAAACGTAAAAAATATATGAAAGATTTTTTCGATATTTTGATTGCTGAAGTTTGAGACTCTGATGAATGTAAAATAAATCTAAAGTTAGGTCGCGGCAGAAGCATTGTTATGAATTAATTGTGGTAATTTTTTTTTTTGTAATTGAAGACTGTATGATTTTGTGTTTATGTTGATTGTAAAAAGATATATTTGATGAATAAATAAATAAATTACTAGGACATCATCATCGTCCTCAACGCTCCTCTCGGGAGCACAGGGCAGAAACCTGCCTCCCTCATTCAGAGCGTCTCTGCGCCAATTGCGTCACCTCTTTCCACGACATTCCTTGCGCTCTGATATCGTTTTCATAGGAACGGTGTATTGTGAAAGAGGGACGCCCGGGCCGACGGAACCCCTGCGGATGGAAGAACAGTGCTCTTTTTGGCTAACTATCATTGGGCATTCACAAAACATGTCCCAGCCAGGACCATCGTCTTTCCTTTATTACGGAGATTACAGTTCTCTGCTGGATGCGCCGGCGCACATCATAATTACTAGGTATGTCTCATTAATTAATTACACACCTAGGTATAATTTTAATACACTGGCACAATTGCATTTTATCTCTAAACTTAAATATCTATTTAAAAATAAAACTTTACCATTCGTATGTCCTGCCAGTGATAACATAATATGTATGGACTAAATATTATGGCGCTTACATTTGTGGATAAACAGAATATTGTAGTAACAAGAAATAAATTGTGAATAAACGGAAATTAACGGCATTGTTGATTAAGCCTCCAATCTAAAGTGACAATGAGCTGATCAAATGGCAAGGCGAGATGATGACAGGTAGACTTCGAGAATAAATACTGGAAGGACAGAAGAAGTGTAGGAAGATCCCACAAAGATGGGTTGATGATAATGCCCAGCAGGGTTACTCTTGACAAAACTAAACACGATCTTAATCTAGTCTTGATCTTGATCATACGACGCACGAAGGGACTATGGTCAAAAACACCGCGCCACTGCTAACGCGCGATCAGTTTGCGTGTATTTTTGACCAATAGTCACTTCGTGCGTCGTATGATCAAGATCAAGACTAGATTAAGATCGTGTTTAGTTTTGTCAAGAGTAGCCCTGCAGATGATGAGAAAGTAGTGGGTTCACGTTGCTTGAGATTGGAAAGCATTTGAATTCCAAAAGACATATCCAGCTATAGAGAGAAGGGATAAGTAATTATCTTTTAGGAAACTGCATTACAATTTGTTATTTTCAACAAACAATGTATTACTTTGTCAGATAATTAATTCACAAATTACTTGTAAGGTTCTATAGGGCAACATATGTTTTTCAATATCAGCTATTATAATTAAAATACGAAAATCACTTTTGTTTTTATTTTCTAAATGCCAAGGTAATTATTTAATGAGACTATTTAATAATAAATGTAATTTTAACATAGGTAGTACAATTTTATTAGCAAAAAATGTTTCGCAGGTAGATATATAACGTATCCATAATCAATGACCACCCACTGTTTAATGAGAAAATACTTATTAATTCTGTCAGATTGTGCGGCGGTCTCACAGCGATATGACGGAACAAATCAACCTGATGTACTATGAACAATTCTATTATCTAAATTCAATAATCTTACTTATTATCATTATGTCTTTGTGAATGTCGATAAGTCTTTTATTGGATGAAGAGATATGAGCTGATTAATTTTTTTATGTCGAGTCTACCTAAGCTTAAAATAGTATGGATAAAATGAATACGAAATATTTAGTGTAAAAAGTAAAATTTTATATAAACTCGCGAAACTTACCGGAGGTGGGTATACCTATAGCGAACCAAAACTATTTTTTTATTCTGTTACTACCTACACTGGAAGAGTAAGATTTTGTGTGTTTTTTCTATTTTATTTTTATTTATTCTTTATGGATCATACAGTTATAAAAATGAATATAACAAATAACGACAAAAATGAGTAAACCAATCAAGATTCTTTTCTTACCAACTAATAATAATAATAACTAGACAACTTATTTAAGATGCGCCGTTCTGTGGAAAAACCACTGCAAAGACCCATTCAAGAATCATAACACTTCCTAAACAATAGGGTCTTTAACCTCGCCTTGAACACCTCCACACTCTCCAGAGTTCACAAATCATAAAACATCAATTTGAGGTACTTTATTTAGTAAAAAGATGAAGAATGAAAAAAATAATTTAAAAAGAATATATAACACTGTTATATTAATTTCACTGCATTTTATTAAGACTCTTACGTTTTCACCCACTTAAATGGACATTCTCAAGAGTAGGTAATCATTATTAGGTGCAATGTCAGAAAGAGAGAGAGAGAAAGAGAATAGGTATCTACATAAAAAATATTTTGTAACTACATATTCCTTCGTACAGTACTCTTGATAATGCCCTTTGAAGTGGGTGAAAACGTTAGTCTTAATAAAATATAGTGAAATTAAAACAGTGTTATTATTTTTTTTTTAATTATTTAATATGTATTTTCACAGTGGAAATACAAACACCCTTCAACAAAAAAAATAATTAAAAAACGTATTTTAAATTCATGTAACAAGTATGTAAACATAGAAATTCAAGTAAAAAAAATTAAAATGTCTATAAATTCTTACATAGTTAGTGCCTCTAAAATAAGTGTTAAAGAAAAAGACATACGTACATAAAAATGTAAAATAAAATTAAAAATGTTAAGTGACGTGGTTAGATGGAAGAAATCACTATTTATAGTGATAATCTCGCCACTGCACATCATCACATTTTTCTTATGTAAACTGCTCTGCTGATTTTTGTTATACCTATGAATGATGATGTGCAAGAAGAATAAAATAAATAAAATAAAAATATGAAATAAAAATTATACTTACACTAAGTCCACAAATCCAATCATTGTATACTGTATAGTGCATTGTTTGTTTGTAAGAAGGTAAAATAATAATATGATCCGGTGTTTGATATACATAAAGTGCACTGGATCGACTGTTTGTGCTATACTTTAAAATGTTAGTTAGAAACATTGGTGTGTTGTCCTCGCTGGAGGCTTGTAAACCGTGAGGTGTGAAAGCTGACGATCTGATATGAAGATAAGATTATAACACGCTACATATTCATACAGTTCAGTTTCCTATTATTCTACAATACAATCATAATAACCAGCGGCGTGCCTTCCATACATTGCGTAAATGCAACGTATGACCCAAAATAAAAAAAAAAAAAAATAATACCTATATTTATAATTCATTGGATTGATCTGCAACGATTTTGGACTTTCTTCTCCACTCCTCCCTATTCTCAGCCAGTCTCTTCAACTCCATGTATGAGCCACAGCTCATGTCCCTCTTCAGTTGGTCCATATAGGCGTCTCTCGGTCGGCCTCTGCCATTTGTGCCTTGGGTCCTGCCCTCTGCGATTGCGATGAGCAGTCCTGGGTGCCTGATGTTGTGGCCAATCCAGTTAGCTCGTTGTTAGCAGATTCTTTTGAGGTGTTGCCTTTTTTCGCCAACTCTGGTTAACATTTCTTCGTTTTCGACGTGTTCCGACCAATGAATCTTCAGCATGCGTCTATAGCACCGCATTTCAAATGCCGCTAACCGTCCGCTTTCACTCTTGCTGATGGTCCACGTCATTACCTATTGTGCTACGATTGTGACACAATGCTTTGAATTAAACATAGCGAAGTTTAGGGTGTATCAAAAATAATTTATTTTAATCAAAATGTAACCGTACCTATTCAACATTGTGTTCAATTTCAATTCACTTCATGATGTCCGATTAAGTTGAAATTTTGTACTCGAATAGCAAATAAAATACGACTTATTATTTATAGATTAATTTAACTTTTATGATAATACTAGCTGGCCCGGCGAACTTCGTACCGCCTAAGAATCAATGAACGATTTCATACATACATCTTCTTCCCCTTGTCCTAGTTCGGTCGGGGGCCCATTGCCCCTAAGTATCTCCTCCAGAGATAACTGTCCACCGCTGCTTCCAGGACCTCGGGCCACTCCAAACCAAGCCTTTCAACACACATGTTCGACACCTGCCCTATCTTCTGCCCTCTCCCACTGACTTTATGAATGATTAATGTTATTAATCTCTTTACAAACTCCCGTAATTGTCAAAGTGTGTCATCGAAGGTATAGTGTAAAAAAATATAATTCATTTGGAACTTTCGCAGTTTAGCGGCCCCACCCGTTGTCGAGTACTTTTTTCCATAGAAAAAGTAATATTTTCGAAACTTGAGGAAATTGTTGCCATATGGTGAATTATTTTTTGGTCACCAAATTTTTGGAAAATTCTTTTATAGGAAAAAAAATTCGCAACTATGAAACTTGAGCGGCCCCACCCGTTGTCGAGTAATATGTACGGAATTTTAGGAAATTAATTTTCGAAGTGGATTTTTTTGCCGGCAAATTAAAATAATTCTACATATGGCAACAATTTCCTCAAGTTTCCAAAATATTACCTTCTCTATGGAAAAAGTACTCGACAACGGGTGGGGCCGCTAAACTGCGAAAGTTACATTCCTTTTTTTTACATAGACAATTCACACACATCGAGCTAGTCCCAAACTTAGATGAATCTTGATTATGGGTACTAACGCGACGATACACACATATACAATGCACTATATACATATATATGTAACACCCAGACCCAGGACAATTTGAAAAAGGTCATTCTTCACTTTGCCCTGTCCGGGAATCGAACCCGGGACCTCGTGACTCAAAGGAAAGAGCTCCGCGCCACACCGGCCGACATGAACAATTTATGTTGAACAATTATACTTAACTCAGATTTGTTTATAAATTATCTGCAGTACCTACGTAATATAATTATGTAGGTACTAATTTTTTTTCAGGTAGATTTTACCTATTCATTTAAAATTTATAAAAATTCTTTCCATGATTTTTTAAAAATTGAAATATCAGAACTACAGATGTTAAATTGTATGGATAACGATTCTTATTTGAGAATGTATAGAAAAATTATCATATAAATAGGCCAATCTATAAAAAAAACTTCATTGTTGATTTTGTATAATTCTCCATATTGCATTTTTTATTGAAATTAAAAATGTATGGCGTAAATAATTTTCTTCGTAATTTTTCTTCTCTGTCTGCAAATTTCACTACACAATCTTGCATCAGAACTACCTACATGAACACATTCTTATTTTCATCTTTAATAGCACAATTTTTGGTTCAATAATAATTTTCCATCTGCAAAAATAAAATACAATTTCAAATATAATCTGTGCACGTCCACATTTATGTGACAGAATATCTATCGATACATAAATATTAGTCGAATAATTCGGTAGTTACATGGCAATAGGTTGTATCTCGCATTTTTTGCGTTTTCAAGTTTGTTCCATAAAATGCTCAAAATAGTGTAATATTTGATGTGGCAAAAGGATATGTCTCTTTATAGTCAGAATAAAGAGAGAAAGAGACGTAACTTATTGACATGTAGAAAGATTGTTTTCATCAACATGGCAAAAAAACTCAAATATTTTTAAACTGCAAGAAATTAATTAGTGAATGTTACATACATCTTGTAGAAGAAATTATTAAGAGAATGTTACATCTATCTTGTAGAAATAATAATTACCTTGATTTTGATATATAATGCTCGAAATTTGGCTGAAATATCTCTTTTGCAAACTTTGTTTTTGCTCTCCTGTAAAATTATGTTTTAGTGAGATACAACCTATTGCCATGTAACTACCGAATTATAGTAAACAAATATTAGTACACATTTCGTTCATATTAGTTATAGTAATTTGGTTCTTAATATAGCAGAAGCTACGGATTATTTTAGCACAATGCAACAGGCGACGTGGGGGCGCTAACAGCGCAATAACTCTCCATATTGTTTTTATTTTTGAAATTAAAAATGTATGGCGTAAATAATTTTCTTCATATTTTTTCTTCCCGTGAATTTGTAAGATGTTTTAATAGCCTATAGTTTATTCCGGGCGGAGAAGAATCCAACAAATCAGAGATCATTCAAATCGGTACAGCCATTCTTGAGTTATAAGTGTTGTAACACACACGACTTCCTTTTATATATTAGATGTAAAAATATAATTAACTTAGGTACCTACGTTTAAAATATTGATCGGTTTACTTAAACGCTTAAGTTTTTGTGTATAACGTTCTAATTTATCAACCTGAAAATATTTCTAATTTTTCGCATAAAATTGAGGTAGTTTTTAAGTATCATGAAAAATACTTACGTAATGTAATTTTATACAATACGAGCTGATCCGGCAAACGCTGTTTTGCCATATACATTTAATATACATTATTTCGCTGTTATAAAATAGGGGTCGATGGTAGAAGGCTGAAAATTTAGGGCTGTATGTAATTTTAAATGGCTTTAAAAAATACAAAAAAAAATTGGGGTGGACCACCCTTAACTTTAAGGTGTATGAAAAATAGATGTTGGCCGATTATCAGACCTACCCGATAAGCAAACAAAATTTCATCCTAATCGGTCCAGCCGTTTCGGAGGAGTATGATGACAAACGCAGTGACACGAGAATTTTATATATTAGATTATATTATTATCAAAGCCATTGCCTCTAAACATTGACATAACATTTGTGGAAACCATGACCGATGTGAAAAGTCTAGTCCCACCACTGATATTAAGAATAATGTGTGCAGGTTAATCGTTAACACTTGTTATTAACTTTGTGGTATTAGGTATACTTACTACTCCAACGTGGTACATGTTACATTAGGTATATGAACGATACTTTCCTTTCTTCCAATGTATCAGAGATTTGCTATGGGTATATCCATGTACTACATAACATTTACTAATGACTTCATTTATGTTATTTAATATCAAACAATATGTTGTTGCTCTAGTCTAATTGTGTTATCTGTAATCTGGTGCAAAGCTGATCTTTGTGTAATTAAATACGAATATCTATATTGAGTAAGTTATTATTATTATTAAGTATTCAAAAGTCCAGTCCGAAAAGTGAAGCACATTTTAAAAGTAACAAATTAATTCGTACAGTTTGTTATTTCTATTTATGACAGGTGAATGATAGGTAAATAAACTGAACAATATTACAAAGTAATGTTCTACTTGTACTTGTTTATTCTGTTAAATTAAGAAATAATATTTAAACAGGTATAGTGTGTTTAACTATTTTCACTGCAATTATTATTGTTTTACTGTTCCAATTTCTTTGTGATAGAGTTGTGTTGTGTCTACGAGTTTTATATTTTTTTATGTAAGTAGATGTTGAAGGTATACATTAAATGTATAAAATGTAGGTATCTTTATAACATGCAAAGAGCTTGTGCCGTCGTGTCTTGTATAAATAGTTAAATGTTGAATCATTAACCATCCTGGTACCGACACTTATGTATGCAAGCGAAACGTGGACATGGTTGAAGAAGGACGAAAGTGGAATAAATGCTGTGGAGATGAGATCGCTGAGGAGGATGGTTGGTAAAACGTTGCGTGATAGAGTGAGGAATGAGGATATTAGAAGAAAGAGTGGATGCAAAAGGAGTGTTGTGGATAGAATGCGTGTAAATAGGTTTGATGGTTTGGTCATGTGGAACGAATGGAAGAGGAAAGAATGACAAAGAGGATATACTTGGCTGAAAGGAGGGATGTGAGGAAGCGCGGGCGTCCGAGAACTACATGGCTTGAACATGTAGATATAATTCTTAAGGACGGCCGTGTTTTGAGTAAGAGAAATCGAAATTGTATGATTGTGGAGGAGGCGAAAGAAGTATGTAAGGAGATATCTAATTGGCGTTCCGTTCTCTCTGCCTACCCCACTTGGGATACGGCGTGAGGGAATAGATAGAATAGATAGATAGATGAATCATTAAAAAATAAGATTATGCAAGTAATGCATGGAAAGTAAAAATATCATACAAATAGTGAACATGGAAATTTATTTACTTTTTAGTACAAACAAAGTAAAAAATATTGAGTTAAACTATTTTTTTTACAACTTTCAAAAATTTCTAGGTCATGTGATAAGCATGACACCAAGGAATTGGGAATGTTACCTAGGTTTAAAGATTACTTTTAACCAAGCATTGAGTCGATTTATAAGCGTATAAACTCTGTGTCGTGCACTCCTTAAGGAAGTTCTTGACTATCGGTGAGTGTGATCAATTGGAATGATTAATCTAGATTGGTTTATAATATGATATACAATTGGTTGATTTTTAGCATTAATCGTATAAAATAAATGTGATTTATTTATTCTCCAACACGATAGGTAAAATATATTAAATATGTATTTAATACAATAACATTAAAAAAAATGTTTTGCTTTTTATATAGGTATGCATATAATAATGGGAGCCTTCTACTACGATTAATTCTTTTGAAAACTTTTTAAAAAGAATATTGTGTAACCACGAATAGTTGAAGATTAGAGTTGATAATACAAAATGTAATCTGTTACAACAATTTATTTCATCTAGCCATAATAACAACAGCAAGAACATACGTCTACCACATCTCTGGCTCTTGTTGCACAATCAATATAACAATAAATTATTTTTCACTACAAAAGTGATCTAAAATCGATTGTGATTAAGATCAGCCGTGCAACATTTGATTGACCCTAATTAACAACAATCTCCTATACTACAGTGAAGTGATTCACATCACAATACCGATCTACATACTTGAGATCTTGTTGTGAATTATGCAGATGGGCACTACAACTTCAAACATATTATTATTATTAACACGAGCCATATTACATACTTATATTGTATGACTGTAACCATTATGAGAGTGACTTGAAGGTGTTTTATTGTTCATGTATTTAAGTTGAATGATGGTATGCTAATGAATGGAGAATATCGTACTTTGCTTACAAATCATTTTAATTATCATACTTATTTCATAAAATTTCTATGAGTTAACAAAAAGAGTTCGATGCCGTAATGAAATTTCGCTATGATGTAAATTAGTGTCAATTCATAGGTATCTTACTATCGTTTTGTTCTTCTACGGTTTTGTTCCACTTGTACCTACTTACTTCTCTTGAGTTTGGATAATTTCTGTGTTTCGGTGAGGTCAATTTAATATAATTTATATAGGCAATAATATTATTTTTTGCGCTGATAAACAAAACCACGACTCTTGAGGGTTATCTTGAGATCACTATCATTTCATAACATTTACGATGTTGCACTATGATTGTTATGATTATATTTGTATCTACCTTAACTAGGTAACACAATAACACAGAGATTTATAGGTTTTGGTCGGCGTTCCTTTTACTTGCGTTTTTAATTTATATGCCGATTATATACGTGTACATATATAGTCCTAACCAGCTGACCAAATATTTGAAAGACGAACTCCAAAGTTAAACAGAGGAGATGCTCGTTGCTGTTTGTGGTCCATCCTCTGGACCTGTAGGACACGCAGACTTGGTGGCCACTTTTTAGCTTCCAAAAACTTCTGTACTTTCTTTGGTAGTTCAAGTAACTAACTAAATAAATAAAACAAGTGTTTTATTCTACTATTGATTTATTCGACGAGAGAGATGTCTTTCGTCTTATTAGGACATTGTCAAGACGAAAGACGTCTCTGTCGTCGAATAAATCAATAGTAGAATAAAACACTTGTTTTATTAATTTCGCTATAGAATTCTACTACCTAAACACCGACACAGTGAATAACAAGTAATTAACGATACTGCATAGAGAGAAAGGCATATTCCTATTTCTTTACTTCTCTTTTAGCACCAAAATTTTTGGTGTGTGGCCGCTAAATCAAGTGCCCTCGAAGCAGCATTTTTCGCTTCAATGCGACATTAAATGCTCTTTGTGCGCATATGTGTCATTATGGAGATACATATCTCCAGATACGGCACGAGGTATTTGGTGGGGACTGCCTTTAAAAAAAAGACAGACACCTGAGATGTTCGTCGGTTTCCTGGAAGTAGAGTCTCGGCCTCGTGAACAAGGGGTCCGTGGTTCGATACAACGTGCCGGCAAACTCCCCTTTCACGACACAAGCTGAAGTAGCTTACTGTGAAAGGTGTATGAGATATTATTTGGGTTTATAACAAAACCCAGATAAGTCTTTTTATAAAAAAAAAATAACATTTCGAATAAGTTTTTATCGAATTTCACGGAATCACAAAAATGTGTTATAGCGGATTTTGAAACCCTGCGACACAATTCTACTGCCTAATATGAAGCAAAACAAAAGTGACTTGTGAATGATTAGTTCGCTGTAAATCTGAGAAATTTATGTTTTGTTTATGAATTCAAACCATCGGTCATAAAATAATGTCTTTTATCGTCGAGTAATTAAACTTACACGGTCCGGTTTGCATCAATTGACTGAAAATAAATCGATTTTCATTTCAGTGTTTGTACAACGCGTTGCAAGATCATTATATTGATCAAGACAGTGTGGTTACAGATGTTTATAGATATGCGAATATGCAATGTGATACGAATAAATGAATGTGTACCAATAAATAATAAATGGTACATCGTTAAGGCGTAACCTCACGCACCGTTCAGGTGACTGCAATCATTACGGACCACACTATATCTATAAACTAATTAGCATTTAGAAAATAAATTAAACTCCATTTCATTCAATATTCGATTACATATAGGTACGTACATTCTTTGAATATAATACTACACTATACCCTCACGTCGTATTACAAGCGGAGTAGGCAGAGAGAAAAAATAAATTAGATTGTTTAATTAATGATAATAACACTTTATTGATAAAAAAAATCATGAGCAATTAGCAATTTTATTGCCTGGATGTAATATCTTCCAGCTAACCTAAATAATGTGTGCTATTATGTTGACAATGTGTGTGATTAATACTAAATGTGAACAGTTAATACTAGACTTAATTATTATACATGTCATGTTTCCTGTAATGAATACTACAAAATTAAGGATCAAGGCACGGGAAGGAACTATTTAGGATAAATCTATGGATTTTTGGTTATTTTTAAAGGCGTGTAGCGTAAGGAAGTTTCTGATATTGCAAGGCAGATTATTCCACATTCTAATTGCATGGGTCGTAAATGATGAACTGAAGAAGGTTGTGGTGTAGGCAGGGACGCCAATTAAATTATATAATAAATCTGAAACGACAAAGGATTCATTCAAATTATGAAATTGTAATAAATACAAAACATACATAATAGAATACTTAATTGAAGTTAAGAAAATTTAATTATAGCTTTTATTTTTTGATCAACTTACAACAAGATGAAGTTGTTACATTTTATGCATAGTAAATGTTTTATCGATTAATGATTAGTAGGTAGATTTAAATTAAATCGTATTAACTGCGTTCATTAATCTTCAATACGATTTTATTGCCTTGTCGTAGTATTATCACATTATCTATTTAATGTTTACTTCTGATTGCATGTTTGATACTTAATACTGTACCTCGTTTATGCGACTAATGAATTAAATATTTATTTATGTGACAAATCGAAGTATTAAATATATCATTTACATATCTTTATTGATAAAATTTTTTTTCATTTTTACTATTTACTAGAAATTAACTTTTATGATTTTGATTTTTGTTTAAAGTTTCAATATTTTTATATAATATGTATCCGTAACCGATTATATAATATTATGTGTATGTGTTATTTTTATCTTTAAATCTTAGATAAATACATTATTTGTAAACATATGTGCATTCTATATCTAGGTTAGTGTTATGGGCTTTAGCACACCTCCGCCGCGAAACAGCGAAAGCGAAACCGCTGAGCGGAGTCGTAGTAGCGAAACCGCTTTTAGCTAGTACATTTGCGCGGAACGCGAACAGCGAATTCGTGATTCCGAATAAACACTATTACGTACGCAGTAGTGTGAAATTAGTGGAACTAAATTGCATATTCCAAAGTAATTATCCGATATTGGCCGAATAATAAATATGCCACTCATCCTGAATGTCTTGATTTTATATTGGCACGGAGAGGACAGTTAGCATGTTTCTTACATGCAGCTGATCTGCTGGCTACCCCACTTGTGGGATGTGCCGTGATGGTATAATAATAATAATAATAATAAATATTGAACTATAATCTATCTATACCAGCACGGCTTTCCCACAAGTTTATTACATGCAGTTGGTCTACTGACTACCCCACTTCTCTATCTATACCATCACGGCTTTCCCACAAGTCTATTACAAACAGTTGGTCTACTGACTACCCCACTATCTATCTATACCATCACGACATCTCCCACAAGCATATTACATGCAGTTGGTCAACTAACTATTCCACTTTATCTATCTATACCATCACGGCTTTCCCACAAGTTTATTACATGCAGTTGGTCTACTGACTATCCCACTTTATCTATCTATACCATCACGGCTTTCCCACAAGTTTATTACAAACAGTTGGTCTACTGACTACCCCACTATCTATGATGGTATATCTATACCATCATAGAAAGTGGGGTAGTCAGTAGACCAACTGTTTGTAATAAACTTGTGGGAAAGCCGTGATGGTATAGATAGATAAAGTGGGATAGTCAGTAGACCAACTGCATGTAATAAACTTGTGGGAAAGCCGTGATGGTATAGATAGATAAAGTGGGATAATCAGTAGACCAACTGAATGTAATACTTGTGAGAGATGCCGTGATGGTATAGATAGTGTAGTAATCAGTAGAATAACGGCATGTGGATATTGGCACGGAGAGGACGACTATTATGTTTATTAGTGACTGCCCCATATGTGGGAGATTTCATGATGATATAGATAGAGAGAATCTTACTTCACTTAACCGCAGACCCACGCTATTTCGACGTTTGGTCATGGTTTCGCTCCAAAAATCTGTCGAATTGTACAAATACAAATGCGGCACAAAAGCGAAACATCAGAGACTGCGAAAAAACAGGCGGAGATGTGAATGCTTATTTCGTAATCTATGGCGAAACGGTGCTAGAAAGAGATAGATGTATAGAAAACAGTATGTATTTGAGCATGCCATCTCGCTCTTGCGTACGATGCACACAAACTGACAGATTTAAGCGGAGCCGCTTTCTCGATTCCGCCGCGGAGGTGTGCTAACGGCATATACCTAATTGTGTGATACTATGGTTTTGTAAAAAGCCTGTTGAATCTAGAATATACAAAAAAATACATTGGCCTGCCAATATAGAAAAAAAATAATACATTTGCTACAGAGACTTTAAACACGAAAGAGTTGATACGAATCCACAACACAGATGTCAGTATAGCTGGCGGACTTAACACTTACGTAATTTCTTCCAGACAACCAGTGCTGTCTCAATTTTGCTGAGACAGTTTCTCTTCCAAACCCTGGTTGCGAAAATTGCTTACGAAACTCCGCGACCCAGCTGGGAATCGAACCCAGGACCTCAATGATGCAAGTCGACTGCGATAGCCGTTGCACCACGTGGCCGGTTAGGTTCTTGAATAGGTTGAAAGGTTCTTGAATAAAACTGTCTCACCTAATGTTATACCTACCAATGCCACTCCCCACTCTTCTACTGCAATCCCTGCACCCACCCCTCTCCCCCCTCTTTGACTACCTTCAATTTTTGTAGGTGACATTTTTATTGTTTCAGTACTCTTGAGAATGCCCATTGAAGTGGGCGAAAACGTTAGAGTTTGAATAAATGTGGTGAAAATTATAACAGTGTTTTGATTGTCTTATAAATATTGTTCTTGAATAACACTAAACAGCGTCTGGGAAGCAAGACAGAGAATCTATTGCACAGGATTGGAAAACTTGGAGATCAATAATTGATATGGAACCTAAAGCTTAATACAGTAGATTTTTTTGCTATATCATAGTTATTTCTGAAATTATTGTTTCCATTGCGATTCTTCTACGTGCTCGCAACACGTAAGAATATTGGTAAAGTTAGTTATTACCTATGACTATGTTTCTATTCATTTTCATTAACCATCAAACTTAAGTATCTCTTAAATTCCAAAAAATCTCAGCAAGTATGTTTCTAATTGTAATCAATGAATAACAACAAACAATAAAATAAATAACATAGGTATATATTATATCTACAAGGCGTGCTCAGATATCAGTATTTTATAAGACCAGTCATAATAATATTATTAAAGCAATAACATAAAGCAAACCTAAAATAAAATATGCCAATACTTTTATTCTTATACGACTTTAAAAAGAAATAATTAATGCATCAACGGTATTCATACAATATGCTAGTTAATAAAATGATAATAAATACAGTGGTACCTTGTCATACGTGTGTCCCAACATACGAGTTTTTGAGATATGAGCTTTGAAGAACGAGCAAAATTTGAGATACAAGCTATTTAATGACACTTGTTTAATTCAATTCCGGAACATTCTGAAAGGGAGGAAGAAACAAACCTCCTTTGACATGTTTTTTGTTAAACGGCCTATAGGTGAAAGTGAGAAAAGCGTGGCGAAAAAGGCAAAAACCAGTGAAGAGAAAAGCTGTGACGAAAATTAATTAAGCGAAAGTAAGACTTTTTTTAAAAAAAAAAAGATATATCTGGGTTTTGTTGTAAACCCAAATACAACCTTATACACCTTTCACACTAAGTTAAAAGCTTGTGTCGTGAAAGGGGAGTTTGCCGGCACTTGGGATCGAACCCCGGACCCCTTGTTCAAAAGGCCGAGATTCTATCTTTAGGCTACCGACGAACTCATACATACATCTTGTTTATTTCTTTACATTCTCTTTTATTATAGTTGTGTACAATATTATTCTAATTTATAAATACATTTTTCTTATTCAAAAACACGTAACAAAAATAACTGGGCTGACATTTTGGGGGCTGGAACTGATAATGGCATTTCAATGGGGAAATTTGCATTGAGATACAAGTAATTTGAAATACGAGCAAGGTTGCGAAACGAATTAAACTCGTATGTCGAGGTACCACTGTATATTAAAAGATCTAGTTGCGTCCGAATAGAAGCAAGGTAACCAAATTAATAATCACCAGTAGATATCTATTGTATACAATGTAACCATCCTCAGGCGGTATTTCGAAAACAATATTTTTATATAAATTCATGAATATTGTACAATAGATAGTATATTAACACCAAGGTAAATAATACCACAGAACTTCACACTCAATGCATCAAAGTAAAATATTTCTGATTCATAAAATTTACATTTGACTTGTGATCCATTGACTTTTTTTTCTCTATTCATAACTTGTACTGTGATACTGATAATTGTATTGTTGATTTTTTGTGTTTTGTTGACTTTTTATTATGATTGTTGTGTCTTGATTTTCTATACTTGTGTGTACATCATAAGAACTATGTATGTATGTAAATATATAACATGTAAAAGGCTTGCGCCGTGAATTGTCAATTAATAAATAAATAAATTATGTAGGTATATTAAGTTAATACAATCCATTGGATTGGTCTGCAACGAGTTTGAATTTTCTTCTCCATTCCTCCCTATTTTTAGCTAGTCTTCTTAGTTCTACGTATGTCTCACAGTTCATGCCTTTCTTCAGTTGATTCATATAGGTGTTTCTTGGTTAGCCTCTACCATTTCTGCCTTCGGTCATGCCCTCCACGATGTTGATGAGCAGGCCATGAGAAGGCAAGTTCTTAGAGTGCAGTTCCTCTTCTTGAAGATTTTTGACAATCCCGACAAATATTTATTTGTTGGAATACGCCATTGCTATGAGATCTTCTCTTCTCTGACTATTATTGAGAGTCATTTTCACGGAGACAATTTTACAGTGGGAGAATTCTTTGATTTGAAATAAATGAGTCTACATGTACTGATGTACTGTTACATGCAAGCTACAATTATCACGATATCATAGTAGGGTAATCTGCAGAATATGGCACATCATAAAAATGTGCATGTCGTTTCCTCCATGCCAATAAAAGAAGATATAAAAGACGAAAGTGGTATAAATGCAGTAGAAACAAGATGTTTGAGAAGAATGTGTAGTAGAGGTCTGAGGGATAAAGAGCTTAACAAGTGTCACACGAGAAGAGTGTGGAATGAAATCTGGGGTAATAACAAGAATGAAAGTGAATAAGCCACAAAAAACTAGGAGACTAATTCTATACCGGGAAATCCAAATAAGAACTTTTTTTGATGGACTGTGCAATAATGTACTTTGGTACTTTAGGAACTATTAAGACAATAATATAATCAGTAGTAGAAGTAGTAGATAATTCAATAGACGTTCACTCATAATAATGTGTTATAACAACAATAGCACACACTCATTAATAGATACCTATCTACAATCCTCAATAATATTAATATATCATACAGTAACTCACTATATATTATATTACCTTAAGGTGCCTACCTACTAACGTTATGCATTGCAGTGCAGTGTGTGTTGTGTAGTATATTAGTGTAATGGAAGTAGTTATCGCATAATATACAGAGTTAAAATAATATATCTATCTATTAATAATATCTCACTCGCACATGAATTGTGTAATGTAACAATGTGACAAGCCACACTAATATCGAAATAAAATAAAATAAAAGTTTTATTTATTTCGCTATGGAATTATACTACCTAAACACTGGCACAGTGAACACACTAATTTCAAATTGATATTTAATATTATTTATTGTGTCGGTGCACACGTAGTAGAATTCCATAATTATGTAATTTGAAACAACTGTTTCTTTCTACTATAGATTATTGATTCCGAGAGGGACCAGAGAGATTGATAATGACCTGATAAGTCGAAAGACGTCTCTTTCGGAATCAATAATCTATAGTAGAAAGAAGCATTTGTTTCAAATTAAATAATGATATTTATTCAAGTCGACAAGAAAATTTGTATGGGTAATCAGTTAACAAGATGCTGGAACAAGCTGCTTCTAGTTCTGCGAGAGGAGGCGAATGGAGAAAGTTTTATAAGAGGGCTGAAGACGCACCTTTTTGCTGGGAGTTTCGGGTATTTGACGCGGTATACGGCACCCTTGAGATCATGTTATGAGTAAACGGCGGTTTATTAATTGTCCATTTATAAATAAAATATATAAGGAATTATTAACAATTATGTTATTGTTTGCAATCAATGTACACACAGTAAAGAATGAATAAATAAATAGATTGTTGTCTTGGGAAGAATAGAATAGAATATTAAGGATTACTTATTTGTTTAAGCTCTAATTTTGACACCACATTATGGGTTTTTCCCACCACTTTCCCCTGGATGTTTCAAGAGCAAAGCTCCTATATCATCCAGACTCAACGAAACAAAATATTTTTTTTTTCAAGGGAGGGCTCAGGGTTTGCCAGAAGGACTCCCCCCAACAAAATCCTCCCTAAAATTACAAAAACCCTTAATGTCCCTTGGAGGAGATACTCACTTCAAGGTTCTACTCACTACTACAATATTCTTACAAACTATATTCTTACAGTTACGTATTGCTACGTACTAAAACTCTTAACCCTAGGGACAACACTTTACAACTTATTTACTAGTGTTAGCACAATTACAAATTTACTTACCACTATACTCACCCTTTCATGTATACAGAATTCTCCCTATAGAAAAGGAAAACAAAGGAAGAAGAGAAAAAAAAAAGCAAAAAAAAAAAATCGCAACCAAGGCTGAAGGATAGTGGACTGTGATGCAATCCTGAGAGAAAAAAAAAAGAAAAAAAGGAAAATCCTCCAAGGGGCCAAGTTAAAGTTATTTAAAAGCCACCTCCGATAAGAGGAGTGGACATACACAGAACAAAGAAAAAGAGGAGTTCAGCGGCTCAGAAAGTATACCAAACAAATCACTCACAAATTCGCAGGAGGGAGTCCGGGTCGACGAAGATCATCCCATTTCAATTTCCATGCTTCCACGAAGACAATAAAACACTTAAAATTGGTAGCATTTAGAGTTAATTCCCCAAACCACACAGGCCGTGGAGTATCCACGCTCAAACCTTCAATCATTGCATCCCTCACCTCGGACATTATATCACACTCCCAGAGGATATGTTCTGCATATTGAACTCCACCCCCACAAGGACACCATGGTTCGTCACACAAATTTTGACACTATGGCAAGTCTACAATTATGTCTTTTCTATAAGGCTTAAACTAAAAGACAGTTATTTTCAAATTTAACTTCTTTTTCGCTCTCACTTTTATCCCATTTATTTGGGGTTGACTTTCCTAGTCCTTATCTTCCAAGTTTTCTGGTCCTCTGCATCCTCCGAACGTAACTCTGCCTCCCTCAGGTCCCTGGCAATTGTGGACATCCAGGAGGTCACTGGTTTGACAAAATTTTGACAGAAAATATATAAAAAAAAAAACATATTTTCTGTCGAAATTTTAAACGCCATGTCGCCCGTTGTGACATCGTTAACCGCTGAGTTGTATTGGCATGCATTTGGTACCTACTGTCTGTAGAGTCTGATGATGTCAGACACCTGTTGCGCCATTGGCGGACCTTTTTTGCGGCGATGTGCGAAAATTGCGTTTTTTAATGGTAATACAACATGCACATTTAAAAATATTAAAAACGCCATAATTTTTCTTATTTTATTTTCTGTCCTATTTGAGCTGATTTTTTTTTCGTGAAAGCTCCCGGGTCATTCCGTGTCAATTCAACACAATTTTGGGAGATTTTCAGAATTGATGTCTCAGATTTTCATGATTTTTTTATACAGCAATATATCATAGACTTATTTTTTTTTTTTTTTTTTTTTTATTCAAACATAGACGGCTAATGCCTTTTACATAAAATCATAGTACAAAATCCTATATACAAATTCATACAACATACAAAGAAAAAAAAGCATTAATAATAATGACAATATTATATGTACTTCTACTTATTCATTCAATAAAAAAACATACAAAACAAAACATAAACAAATCAAATGACGACCCGCCAGCATCGGACAGGTAACAATAACAAATAAATTACACTGCTCTATGTACAGTAAACACACGTTTACGGGGTAGCGAGTATGGCACAACACAGATTAATCAATGTAAACATGTTAAAAATATAAAGAGACACAAAATAAATTCATGATAATCAATAACTACAAAATTAATTAATTACAATAAACAGAAACTAGAAAACTAGAAAAATTCATTGCAAGATGTAGAATCTGATATTGTCAGCAAGTTGAAAATTTTGAAATTCCATCAAACCAATAAATAATTTCTTTCACAGTAAAAAATACACAATAAATACAATACAAAGTGTAATTCATACAAAAGACAATATCAATTACAGTACAAATCAAAATTATGATAATAAATAAAAGGTAATGTAGTGAAAAAATTAAAATCCTAATCACATCAATACCGTGAAACATGTTATTATAGTGTAAGTATATAAAAAAGGATGAAAAAATAAATTTACAGTTCAAATTAACAATACTGGTCAACAATTTGGGGGGCTAAAAATATCTTTTACCAGACTCCTGAAACTATTGAGGTTCATATTGAACAGGTCTATGTCCGACAAGTGCCGGTTTCCTAAGCCGTGTAATCGAGGAACAACTGTGTGTGTGACGTAGTTTGTTGTGTAGTTGTCGCAATAAAATAGTTCACGGCTCCTAGTATATCTGCTAGGTACACGATAGTTGATGAGTTGCACTAATTCAGGGTTGTCAAAATAATTATTAACAATTTTAAATAAAAATATGAGATCATTTACGATTCTTCTCTTTTCCAAACTTTCCAATTTCAATCTCGATTGCAAATATTCATAATTTAGTTCTTCTAATGGTATATGTAATTTAAAGTTAATGTATCTTAAGAATCTATGCTGAACGCGCTCAATATTATTAATGTGGACATTATAACTTGGAGACCAGATTTGAGAATTATATTCAAGATGGCTTCTCACAAGTGACTGATACAAACGCAAGACTGCAAAGATATTTTCAAAGTCGGTGACAGTGCGCAGGACGAACCCCAAAGTTTTTAGAGCTTTATTTGTGATCTCAGAAATGTGAGAGGAGAATGATAACTTCTCATCAAAAATGACCCCAAGATCGCGTATTTCTCTTACAATTTCCAGTTTTGTGTTGTCTAGGTGGTAATTGTATTCTATTACGTTCTTGATTCTGGCAAATCGAATAAATTGGCATTTTTTGGCATTGAGCAAGAGTTGATTCTTTCTACACCAGTCGTTTAACTTATTGAGGTTATTCTGCAAAACGATGCAATCCTGATGATTTTCCACTCTTTTAAAGATTTTCAAGTCATCAGCAAAAGCAGGTAGCCGACATCTGCCAATTCATAGACGAGATCATTAATGAAAACAAGAAAGAGTAGTGGAGCTAGATGGCTACCCTGTGGAATTCCACTGGTAGCTTCAAAACTATTAGAGAAGACTTGATCCATTCTAACGCGCAATGTTCGGCCCAACAAATAACTTTCGAACCATCTCAGCAAGGCATTATTTATACCTAGCGTTGATAATTTAGTTAGGAGGATTTTGTGAGATACTTTATCGAAGGCCTTGCTGAAGTCCGTGTAAACACTGTCCACCTGACAACCTCTAGCAAGACCCTCCACAATATAGTTTTCATAGATTGTTAGATTCGTAAGAGTAGACCTACCCGGTAGGAATCCGTGCTGCTGATGTTCGATTACCGGACGTATGCTAGGCAAGATCTGTTCTAACACGAGAGATTCGAACATCTTAGGGATAGTAGATTGAATACAGATCGGCCTATAGTTAGATATATCAGCCTTGCAACCCTTTTTGAATATCGGCGTTATGTTACCTATTTTCCAAGAAGAGGGGAAGTGTCCACCCTCAAGAGATTTGTTAAATATTATTGTTAGAGGGATAACAAGGGCATTTGTACATTTTTTTAGAAATATAGGTGGTATGTTGTCAGGACCTGAAGATTTCCTCGGATCAAGGTGAAGTAACATAAAATTAACTCTGTCGGAATCAATAAGACACTTAGACAGATTCACTGATCTATTACTAGTAGTAAAACACTCATTTGTATTACTGGTATTACTTTCGAACACATTACCAAAAAATTCGGCAAACTTGTTAACAATATTTTCTTTTCCACCTACACTCTCTCGCTCCAAGAACATTTGTGCTGGGTAGCTGCTATCACACTTGCTTAGAGAGTTTTTAAATTTCCATAACGATTTAATATCACTAGTCGTATCTTCAGCTTCCCTAATATATCTTGAATAGCAAGTCGCCTTGATTTTGTTGCACTTAGCTCTCAGGTCAGAAAAAATCTTGTAGAATCTCATATCATTTGTTTCCCTATAGTTTCTGTGGGCAAGTTTCTTCTCCAATATAAGCAATTTTAATTCTGAAGTAAACCATCTGGGGTACGTGTTTTTCTTGAATTCTTCATAAGGTATAAATCTATTTATGGTATCATACAATAAACCATAGAACGCGGCTACGACGAATTCAATGTTTTCGTTCCCCAGGAAACTCCAGTCACTAGAAAATAAGAACTCTGTTGCCCCAACGTAGTCTCCCCTTTTAAAATTCAATGAAAAAGACGGTTCATTGCATAATTTTGTGACGCTCAGATCAATCTTTATGTGTAGTGGTGGATGGTGGGAGTCAATCGGTACCAATTCTTCATTGGCGTGCTCCACATAGGTAGCATTACTGTTTGCAAATACAAGATCGAGAAGGCGTCCTCTTGAATTGTGTATATAGTTACGTTGACTAAGTCCCAAAAAGTTGATAGTTTCGAGTACCTCTCTTGCTCCCTCGTGATTTCCTTCATTAATAGGAGCCGAATCGGCATCCGAAGACCATACAATATTTGGCAGGTTGAAATCACCAAACAGCAATAATTTTACATTCGGATATTTACAATGCAACTCCTCTAACTCGTTACAGTAAGATTTGTATGTGTCTAACGTAGATGATGGTGGTATATACACATTACCGATTATCAGCCTCTCCTGACCAAGGTTAGCAATTACAAATATTTGTTCCAGATTATTGTATTTTGTCTTGATTGGTGTTGAAGGAATATTATCTTTTATAGCTATCAAAACTCCTCCTCCTCTCTCTTTCGCACTTGTACGTTTATTGCGATCCTTCCTGTAGATGTTATATGAGTTAAAGCCCAACTCTGAATTCTCTATTGAGTCGTCCAACCAAGTCTCGGTAAGTATATATATGTTGTAGTCCAGCACTGGTGTATTCTGCCGTAGCAGTGATAGTTTAGTTCTTATTCCTCGAACATTTTGCGAATAGAAGGTAAGGCTATTTATTAGTTTTTTTTATTAATTGCAACAATCTTTGGTGTACCGCTAATATACTTAATAACAATATTACTCTCCCCATTGTTCCTTCTGGTTTCCAACTCGTCCCAAAGAACCTTTAGCTGGGATCTTTGCATTTCGGTAAGATCCTGTTTCACTCTTATGTGCTTAGGTAACTTGAACTTATTCATAAATACTGACCTGGCATCCTCGCTATCATTAAATGTGACTTTAAGAGGTCTCATTCCATCATTCTTTCTGACTCCCAATCTATGTACCTTCACAACTGGAATGCCATTTAAAGTGTCTATGCCGTGAATAAGCCCCGACACGTGATCTAGGTCTTCGGTTATTTGTTCACTCGCTTGTGTATTAGAGTTTGGTTCAGGTACGTTGAACAATATGATATTCTTAGATCGCGTGTTCCTCTCGGCTATTTCTGCGAGAGTGTCACATATGTCAACAGCTTTATTTGATGAAGAATCTCTTTCGGATCGATTAATCCTCTCTTTTAGAAGCTTAATTTCAGTTTCTTGGCTTGCAATTTTCGCCGTCGCGATACTCATTGCCGCCATAAATTCAATAGTTATTGGATTGATTTTAGCAATATGGTCACGTGTAAATTTACTGTTTTCTGTTATCAATTGGGATAAAGCGCTGGCTGCTTTTTTCACCATAGAAATAATTTCTTGTGCATCCATCATATTATTGTTCTATGGATTTGAGAGAAAGATTAAATATATATTAATTGTATTACAGTATCAAAAGCACTGGTTGAGTGACAACCCTGTTTTTGTTTTACTTTCTCCGCTTTTATTGGTGGCGGCAGCGTGTGCGTGAACTGCTCGGATTGGACGATAGTTCCAATAGTGCTTGTATATAGTTGATCAAAAAATCTTGAGTCAATTAATTTATTAACAGTTTTAATATGCACTCACCGCACATAGCAGTTTCCTTTTAATAACAGATATTGAGATTTCTATGAGGTTTATAATGAGTGTAAATAGCTTCGTATTTGTTCACTTTTCACTGAGTTATAACTATTTTTATCGCAAGTAGTTTGACAGCAAGTATATAGTTTCACAGGTGATTGTTGTATGTTATGAAAAAATACCAAATTTCAGTTATGTAGCATAATTATTTTTGAAGTTATTAATTTTTGAAAATCACATTTTTTATGAAAAAATCTCATGTCTTGGCACCTTTGGAAGCCTATAGACTGGCAACCAGTGATGATATAAACCTGGGAGGGGTCTCGTTTTAAAGCTGTTGAATGGGGCTTTAATCTGATGTGCCACAGGATAGGGGTCACGGTTTAAAATAAAATTAAATTTTAAATATAAATTTTTCAAAAAGTGACAATTTTAAAAATTCCAAAAAATTGTCAAAAATAGTTTGTAATGTATTAATACATATACCAAAATTCTATTATGGGATCTCAATGGGATCAGGAGATACAGGGCTTCAGAAATGCATGCATCGTGATATTGCGTGTTTTGACACCTTTGGATGCCTATAGACTGGCAACTAATGAAGATATAAACCTGAGAGTGGTCTTATTTTAAAGCGGTTGCATAGGGCTTTACTATGATATGCCACAAGATGGGTGTTAAAAAATAAAAAAAAAAAAAATTTGCCAGTCTATAGGCATCCAAAGATGCCAAGACATGAGATTTTTTCATAAAAATTGTGATTTTTAAAAATTAATAACTTCAAAAATAATTGAGCTACATAACTGAAATTTGGTATTTTTTCATAAGTCTATGATATATTGCTGTATAAAAAAAATCATGAAAATCTGAGACATCAAGTCTGAATCAGTGTGATGATTTGACACGGAATAACCCTCCCCATTCTTTGCCGTTTGCACCACGGCGTGTGAATAATATTGATTTTTTCCAATTTTATGGTTTAATATATTATTAAATAACATCATCCATATTATGTAGCATTGGACTGTATAGGTATTAATAATAACATAATAATATTCTTACGAAAAGATAACGTATGACGTTTTTATAACACCTTTGTATTGTTGTTATTATTATTAAGATCATTGCTAATGTTGATATTTCTATCACAATGATACATTATTATTACATAATACAACATTCGCTTTATATATATTATATAAACTGCCTTCACGTAGATAATAATATAATATTTAATCAAACATAATATAAGTCAAGTATCATTTAAATAATATTTTATTTAATACAGTAAATAGAGAAACTAGAATATAACATAAATTAGGCTAAAATTTCAATAAATTAGCTATTGAAGATAAATTGAAAAAAATAACACAGTATGTAGTTAACTTCCAAAAATATTTATTAACTTCGTATGTATTTAAAAAAATTAGTATGTATTTAAAAAAAATCTTGTTTCTATGTATTTAAAAAAAATCTTGTTTCTAATCGTCTGATGATGGAGTCGAAAGTCTCCGAAAACTAGTAAGAAAAACTAGTAAGAAAACTAGTAAGAAAAACTAGTAAGAAAACTAGTAAGAAAAGTTAATAAAGTCATTTAGAAGTTAACTACCTACATACTGTATTTTTTTCAATTTATCTTGAAATGGACTTCCAACAAGTACCTTTGGTTAATAATATCAAAAAAAAGGTAAGCATATTTATCAAGTCTATCAGTACCTACCTACATACTCTGTCAAGTTTCAGCCGAAAGTGTCTGTTTTTGTCGTACCGTTATGCTTTGTTATTTTCATTACGGATAAATAAATGAATATTCAAGAAGTTATGTAAGATTCGAAATGCATTTTCTTCAATTTGGGGCGCAGAAACATTGGTTTCATTTAAAAGTAGGCTATAAGTTGTTTTTTAGTACAATAGTAGGTATGATGGAATAAGTTTTTTGTGATGTATTGTTGTAGGTATATTTATTGCTCGAAGTTACGCGGATAAATATTAAATATTTATTTGTACTTAAGGTTTACATTTCCATTAACGTTGCGTTGTGTGTACATATATTGTATATGTTAGCGTAATATATGTTTATCACATCACTAAGAAATGGATTATATGCAAACGAATATCTGCGTTATTGCCGTGTTTTATACATTTCCTAAGAAGTTTGCATAATTCGGATTGTTTTTGCATATTCCAATAATAATTTGCTGCGATGACGCACAAGTTGATATCTGAGTAGGTATATAAGTTCTGTAAAGGTAAGTACTTGGATAAAATAGTATCTCGGACCAATATAAAAATATATGCAGATTTATACGAGATTATATATTTCAACTTTTCTTTTCTTGTCTTCTTCCTTTTACCCTAGACTTTACTTACATATATTAAGTTATAATCCATTGGATTGGTCTGAAACGAGTTTGGATTTTCTTCTCCATTCCTCCCTATTCTCAGTCAGTCTCTTCAGCTCTACGTATGAGCCACAGTTCATGTCCCTCTTCACTTGGTCCATATACTCGTCTAATGAGGTCAAATATTTATTAGATTTGATTTCATTAGTAAAATAAAAACGCCCATAAGACGAAAGGAGATAAGTTAGATGCGATAATCCCGAAAAAATAGCATTAGCTTAATATATTTTCTATATACTAAATTTCAAGCATTTATCATGCATATTCCGACCTATTCATGTTGCATATAATCTTATATTTGGTCTTTATTGATCACTTTCAAACGTTACATAGCCGGAGGAGGGTCGTGTGTTAGAAGATCAGTAGAACTTTGTTACAACAACATGTCAGGTGATTTCATTGTAGTTTTTGCCAGGCCCCAGTGAGTTGGAGAAAGTTGGATATTATTAATGTTTATGGATTACGTGTGAATTTATCTAATTCATAAGACCTTGGCTGGGAAAAAAGTAACCCATTGGATGAATTTGCATATTATTATGTTGTGATGTGGGTATGTAATTTTTGTATGTTAAAATTACCTCTGTCAATGAGAGAATTTTATGCGAACGAATAAATAATTAATCGTTATGCAATTTGTATTTAAATATTCACATATCATAAAAAAATGACTTCAATCTTCAAAAATTTAATGCTCCCATCACATTTCCAGATAATTCCAGAGTCAGTAGAATTCTATTACTACTACTACTATACCATCACGGCATATCCCACAAGTGGGGTAGCCAGCAGACCAGCTGCATGTAAGAAACATGCAAACTGTCTTCTGCGTGCCAATATACAATGAAGACATTCAGGATGGGTGGCAAACCTCATCGCTGAATTTAAGATGTAAAATGTCTTAATTTTTTCGAACACCTGCCTTTTACAGGACACTCGAAAACTTACGGAGAAGAGTGGGAGACCAATTCTTTACCGGGTGCTCCACGGGATATACGGGAATTCTATTTATTCTCACAATCTTCACACCAAACGACAAAAACTGACAGTATAAATGAAGCTCAAAAACCTTTGGAGAATGGAATTCTATTATAACGAGCGTGATAAAAGAATATGCAGCAGAATAAGCATGTGCTTTACGTTACCCAAAAGAAAATGAAGTCCCTTTGTTGTCAAAAGTGTATTGTTCTGCCAGCGGTCCTAATTACACGTTCAATATATTACATGTATGTATGTATGTTGGATGATTTATTCGGCGCCGTTTAATAGAACATCCATCTCAATGGCGCGAGAAACTATGTATGAAGAGCGATGTCTTCAACTTGCTGCTGAACGTTGTTATCGATTGGTTTTTATGGAGGTCCTCGGGGAGTAGGTTCCAGATGACGGGTCCTGCGACGCCAAAAACCCTATCATAGAAGCAGAAATTTAAAAAAAAAGAAGATATTAAGTATATAAATTAAATCAAACACATGTAGTCATCATCAGTAAGAAAACAATACTAAATCTAAAATTAAAGGACATAGAACAATTAAAAATCTAAGGAGTGGTGCATTGTAGTTGAAAACGTTCTAATAATAAATTAAAATAATCTCATAGTGGAATGAAACAGTGTTTGATTTAATTTAAATATTATCTTTTTTAAAGCATTTCCACAAAGTTACACTTGAAAATATAGAATATTTATAAAAAAGATATACCTATCTGGGTTTTGTTATAAACCCAAATACAACCTTATACATATTTCAAAGTAAGCTCAAAGCTTGTGTCGTTTGTTTGTTTGATCTATTGATTTCGTCCAGCATGTTAGCGTATAATCTTACAGTGTAGTTGAGCGTACCTATAGATATCTACTTGCAGGCGTTTTGAGAACATAATATTATAACGTCATTTCACTTAGTTATAAGTAACGTACAAAGTCATACTCGATACTCAATATTACTTACGTGTCAATTTTGCTTTCGAATTGAAATAATAAGATATCGAAGTGAATGTAAGACAAATACCTAATAAGATTCTCTTATAAAGATTACAGAATGACATATTGCTGTATATATGCTTAATAAGTAGGTGTAATTTTATATTGCGTATAACAAATTTAAACTAGAATCAATAAATATCTCTGAATACAAATTATTCAAAAGTACCCATAATAATAATAAAGCACAGTATGTACCTACTGTGTTATGATTTACGTTAATATTTCTTTCGCGAAGTGATAAAGTCGATGGTTGCGATAATTACATACATAGAGAGCAGCTAATATATAAATCACTTGTATAATCAGTGATCACCGAGACGTTTACGAGTGCCTTGGTACTCCAGAGTCACAACAATGGTAAAGTTTCATAAATTTAATATTATATATTATTAGATATTGTATAGAGCTCCAAATCTATTTATTTATTTATCTCAATATATGGCGTAAGCCATGGGTGTCCAACCTTTTCAGCAGCCGGGCCAAATTTCAGAATGCGATTTCCTACCGGGCCGCACAACAGTATACTCCATATATGGAACATTTAATAATTTTACTTCACATTAAAATTTCTACCCCCCCCCCCCCGTCAGCAAATTTTCAAAATGGTAATAGGAATTTGATATGTTACAAAACTCCTCGGTTTTTTTTAAGAATATTTTCTCGAAATACCTCTTTCAAAAAGTAACGGGTATATAATAGTTATACCGACTACTATTTTATTCAAAAAAATGTGCATATGCTTCGCGGGTCGCATGTGGCCCGCGGGCCGCGGGTTGGCCACCCTTGGCGTAAGCCCTAAACCCACATGTAGGTGTAAAATATATAACAGACATAAAAGTAAATTCAAACAAGACAGGAGTAACTAAAACAAAAAATAAAAACATATAATCCAAAACAATATAAATAAATTAATATGTACACAATATAAATAAATCATTAAATTAAATTTGATAAATGTTAATTAATTTAAGTATAATAAAATCAAATAGAAGCAATAAAAAAAATAATGAATCTTAGACAATAATTACAAAAATTTAAATATAATTATTTATTTATTTATTTTATTTTTTCACTGTGTCGGTGTTTAGGTAATATAATTCCATAGCGAAATAAATAAAACAAGTGTTTACGTCTCTCTCGTCTAATAAATCAATAGTAGAATCAAACACTTGTTTTATTTATCTCGTCATTTATTTTATTCTTCACTGTATGTGGGTTACAATATTTCAAATCAATACAAAGTATAATAAAAATATCAGTTATACAATTCAATGTACTGAGGGTGAGTTTATCGCTAGAATGCGATGTCTTCCAACTAACCCTGTTAATTAATTATTATTTCAATCAATGTACAGTAGAGAATTAATAAATAAATACATACTTCATGATAATTCCCAATAATATAATGTATGTAGATAGCTGAGCTGAGAGTATAGCTACAATATTTAGTTACTATGATCTCATCATTGATAAATAATACCATTCACAGTATAGCACCTGATAAATATTATGACAGTTATTTACATAGACTTATAGCGTCCCTCTTCTGACTAACAGTCGTATCTGCCTAAATGTAAATTGTTCAGGAGAGCGTTTTTTGTGTTTTGCCATGAATATTTTCGTCTCTCCTAGTTATATGATGCAAAATCACTCAGAATTGGGTGGAATGCCTAAATAATAATAATAATAAAAATAGTTATATGATACAGTGTAAATATATTACATTACCTATTTTATTTGTACCTATTCTTATTTATCTCAGAATCATTTCTGTGATGAAATTTTGAGGAGTTAGTAGATCCAACACATTTTATTTAGAATAATTCGTAAATACGACACCAAATCAGAAAGCTATTCCAGGATAACAAAATGAAATGAAAAGTTTTTTTATTTCCCTTCTTACAATTTTCACAATATATTATAAATAATTATGGACATCACATTATGGTCTTATCAGTCTTTCTTTTTATCAAACTCATCATGGGCTCCCTGTAGGGATCTTAGATGAGCTAGCCAGGGGCAGCCTGATCACACCTGTAACAGTAACAGTTACAGGTGTGATCTTCAGTGAAAACATGCAGGGCACATATAAATACACATTGGTGATCATAACTCGATTTCACCAAAAATGTCAGATATGACAGTTAGTCAGAAGAGGGACGATATACTGTATTATGCTATGCTATGAACATGAAGGAGTTGTATGTAGCAGGTATGCGATTGGTAATACAGACATGTGAAAGCTCGGATAGTAATATTATTATTCTTACTAATAATTAATGAATATAAACACATTGCCTACTTGCATAACTGCTACATGTAAATTAGCTCGAGCTGTAAAAATATGTTAATCATGTTACAATAGGACAGACAACAACCGATTGTGATTTAAAAACATAATAATTCTATACAGGGATTCTATACAGGATTCAAATTCTTCTATATACTATAATCTTCCGTCCGCAGGGGTTCTGTCGGCCCGGGCGTCCCTCTTTCACAATACACCGTTCCTATGACAACGATATCAGAGCGCAAGGAATGTCGTGGAAAGAGATGACGCAATTGGTACAGAGACGCTCTGAATGGAGGAGGCTGGTTTCTGCCCTGTGCTCCCGAGAGGAGCGTTGAGGGCGATGATGATGATGGTATACTATAATGGTTAGGTTTATTGGAAGACATTGCCTCAAAGCAATGTGTACGCCTTCTGTACTTATTTATTTATTATTGTTATTTTCGTACTGATCTTTTTTCTTATAATATAAGATTGACACTTCCTAAGAAGATGACAGACATCTTGATTATTGTAGTAGTGAGTAGTGCATTGTGGTGAGTATTGCCTCCAAGGGACATTAAGGGTTATAATTTAAGGCAGAATTTTGTCGGGGGGAGCCTTTAAGGCAAATCCTGAGCCCTCCCTTTGATTTTTTTGTTTGTTTCGTTGAGTCTGGATGATATAGGAGTCCAGCTCTTAAAGCATCCGAGAGAAAGTGGTGGGAAGCCTTTAATGAGCTGATCAAGTACTTATAATATACATAACGTCCTAAGAAAATGACAGATGTCTCTAAAAGACGGCGCTAAAAAACATTTGTGGAATAAAAACGTTAATTATATTTAATTCTTCATCGCCTCTAAAACAGTGAAGAATCTATTAGACTTCTCTAAAAATACAATTTGACAAAAGTTTTGCAACCAGTTGGATAGAATAAAAATGACTTAAAATTAATTATTAGTTTAGAATTAATATTTATGCTTGTACTATTAATCTTATAGCTTGAAATAAAAAACACAAAAGTGCTCATCTCGAACTAGTTTTGTTAACAACTTAATTACGTTATAATATATTAGTAAATCATTGGCCTTGTCATCATTTTAAACGTGAAGCTTTATGAATGGCTCAGCAAAGCTTTAGTAAACGTAGAATTATTATAAAAAAAATATTGCATTTCGTTCTTACATACCATATTATAACAGTACAATTAAACTCATATGGATGAGAGAAGTATTGGTTTATATTATTGAGTTCATATATATACGCATTCTGTATGTGGAATGATGTATCATATTCCATATATAGATATGGTAATCTAAACCTGTATTTAAAATAATATATCTGAATGTTTGAAAACAATAATTACTATCAGCATAATGTTTAATTGATATAATTGTTAGTTTAGTTTATAACGTTTTGTATTAAGATATCATTACAAAATAACTGTTACCAAAAATCAGAAACGTTATCACTAATACATGTTATTATACCTGACTTCACGATACGTTCATAGTATCTAGAAATAAGCATTTGCTCATTCAAAAGTGATGTATTTATCACGAATGAAAATCTTTTCTACATACTATACATACAAATCTTAATAAATAATAAAATCTTTCAAAGAATATCTGAATAAATAACAGTTTTGTAAAAATGCTACTTACGGTTCTAAACGATTTGCTTTTTTTATTCTTCTTCTTCTTTTCGTGTCGGTCAGCAACAGAAACACCAAATTTACATCTACACTCCCATTCCCTCCCAGAAAGCAACGACCTCTCTTGCAGCTCCCCCTAGGTGAGTTCGTCCCACGAATTCCTCCCAGTGACACTGTCTGGGAGCCATTGGGCATGTCAGGAGGTGTCCAGTGTCTTGCTTCTTTTTTTATTCTAAGCTACCTCAAGAATTGGATAGAAGTAAAAATAAATAAATAATAAGACACCTGTATGGACCGAGTGTCGAAGGGCATGAAGTGTGGCACAAACGTAGAACTAAAGAGACTAGCTGAAAATAGAGAGGAATGGAGAAGGAAATCCAAACTCGTTGAAGACTGATTTAATGAATTTTAGCTCTATATATAATAATATACCTCAAAAGCGTATCATAATTATTCAACTTAACTTTAGCTGGACGATGAGATCACCAGTTCCGAAAAGTCTTCTGCAAATTATAAAATCACTAAATAAAAGTATTTTATATCAAAACATACCATAAAACTAATGATATAATTTTATCATATCACGTTTCAGTTATTTACTATTAAGTACTTTAAAACAAAGTTTTCGTGTCAAAAATGGGTAAACTGTGTATGCAAAGCAAACAGACGAAAGTTAAACTTTTTATAAATAATATATTTTTATTACAAGATTTATAAGATATATTTAGTGTTTCAATTTTGATCCATCTTATATTCATTTATAAAGAGTAAGTGATGTCATAAGTCATGTTTAATTCTTCCTAATTTGCCTCAGGACTCATTACCCATTGAAAACAACTAGAAAAAAAACACTTATCTAACCAACTGGGTATATTTACTTCCTTGCGTATAATAATGAACAAGAAATAGTATTTAACGTAGATTTTATTCCAACAAAAGTAAAAATCACTTTAAAAATATATATTTTAAAGAGTAAAATAGTCGTATAGTACCTAATATGATATTTCATCAAATAAAATGTACTTATCGAGGTCGCATCTCACACATTACATTTTACATTTTGACATATTGGTATTTATACTTTACACCTGAGGAAATGATAATTTGAAAAGATTGTTAATATTATAAAATCTTTTTCAAAATCAAGGCTAACGCTTATAGGCACTTAAATAAATAGTATGCATTAAACCAAATTTTAATTACATATTATAATATGAAGAAGAAGTGTGGCGCGTCAATCTCGGGAATGAATTTGATCTCTAACCTCTCACCTTCACTTAATTATTATGGCAAATTGTTATACAAATTTTTAAGAACGCCTGTATTAATTTGTATACTCTAAATTATGTGCTTTATATAAGGTGAAACGTACAATAATTTGTATTATGAAATAGTGTCAAAACATTAATGGATACTTTTGTCAATCAGTAGGGCGTAACATCCATTCTACTTACTTTTGTATAGAGTTTATAATAAATGCAAGAGCAGAAGTACCAACATTGAAAAGATTAAACCAATAACATGGCGCCCAACGTTGAAAATCTACTACTACTACTATACCATCACGGCATATCCCACCAGTGGGGTAGCCAGCAGATCAGCTGCATGTAAGAAACATGCAAACTGTCCTCTTCGTGCCAATATAAAATCAAGACATTCAGGATGGGTGGCAAACCTCATCGCTGAATTTAAGATGTACCTATAATCTTAATTTTTTCGAACACCTGCCTTTTACAGGACACTCGAAAACTTACGCAGAAGAGTGGGAGACCAATTCTTTACCGGGTGCTCCACGGGATCTAATTAAGAAGAAAACACAAAAGAGTTGTTAGGAACAGAAAATCTAAGGAGTGTTTTAATATTTGCAAGTATAAAAGTGGTGATATATCTTAAAAATATATTTTTTTATAAGAAAACGTGTTAACAGTCTATTGTCAGATCTATTTAGTTTACGAATAAAGATGACTGTGCTATTTTTTATTTATTTATTTATTCTACTACTACTACTATTATACCATCACGGCATATCCCACAAGTGGGGTAGCCAGTAGACCAACTGCATGTAAGAAACATGCAAACTGTCCTCTTCGTGCCAATATAAAATCAAGACATTCAGGATGGGTGGCAAACATCATCGCTGAATTTAAGATGTACAATGTCTTATTTTTTCGAACACCTGCCTTTTACAGGACACTCGAAAACTTACGGGGAAGAGTGGGAGACCAATTCTTTACCGGGTGCTCTACGGGATATCCCATCCCGTATTTATTCCAAAACATTAAATACAAACAAACAAAACATTGTGGAATATATTGCCCCACTAGACTAAGGTCTGTTTTGGGTAAAAAACAAAAAAAAAAAGAACTTTTATTGTACACTTGAAAACAAGAAAACAAAACAATTCAAAAAAGTAATAAAAATAGTAGATACATAATTTATATTTATGTATTATGCAACTTGTAGAAATATTATGTATTTTTTCCAATATAGGTACCTACATCTTTTCATAAAAGCATCCAAGTTTTTTGATTTTTTCCTTCAGAATATAATATTGCCATGAAACCTCCCATGCGCATTTATCAAGATTTATCAATAACAGGACATTAGATATCTGCGACTGCGGGAAGGTGCAAAGTGAGTCTTGTCGATGCGGAATTCATGTATAATGTCGCAGTGTCGCCGCATACTGGAGTGGCAAAGTCTGAAGTCCGGACCCGAAAAATAAAGTTAGTATCAATATCAAACATTTGTTTGTTAGATGACATTTTCTATGTGTTTGATACATTACATGGAAGGTGTCATAGAAATTCTGTAGTACATTGAATTTCCAGACACGATTCTGGAAATTTCATTAAGTTTGGGACCAATATCTTATTTCTAAGAAAATGACATCTAGAAGATAACATAAAACTACCGACGCAATTCTTTTGTTCTTAACTTCATGCTGCCCGCCACTTTAATTTACAATTATTTTTTTGTAAAATATTTACGCTTTAAATATTTTTGTAAAATATTTACGGTTCAAATAACAGGATGACATCACAACCATAATAAAATTCTATGTTGGCAGTATGCGTTTGATAGCCTCCATAGATTTTTCTTCTTAATAATGTTTGTAAAAGTTAGGTGTATCTATCTGAATATCAGAATGGTACTTTATTCCCTTTGATATCAATGCCATTCTATTATTAAACAGTAGAACATTTTATAAGATTATGCGTACGAGTATTACCAATTTAATCAAAAATTTCGATATTTTGAGCTACGGAACTGCTACTACTACTACTACTACTATACCATCACGGCATATCCCACAAGTGGGGTAGCCAGGAGACCAGCTGCATGTAAGAAACATGCAAGCTGTCCTCTTCGTGCCAATATATAATCAAGACATTCAGGATGGGTGGCAAACCTCATCGCTGAATTTAAGATGTAAAATGTCTTAATTTTTTCGAACACCTGCCTTTTACAGGACACTCGAAAACTTAGGGAGAAGAGTGGGAGACCAATTCTTTATGGAACTGGAAAGTCGATATATACACTCGTATACCACAAAATTATGTATTCAGTGGTAATGTTGTCATGTTCTCTTTTTTATTCTTTGTATACTAATTTTGTGCAATAAATGTTATTATTATTATTATCTCATATCTCATTTATTAAACAAAACAATATTAGATTCTACATTTGAACACAATATAAGATTAACAATAAAATTTAAATAAAACATTAAATAACAAAAACCATAAAATATTAAAATAAATTTAGGTATATTCAAATGTAGAACCCCAACATTATTCGAGTTGATTCTTCCATGATGTTCTATGAAATAGTACAATCATGGGAGATCACTTACAGAGCTACAGGGACAAACACCTTCTTACTATCCTGGTGGATGATAGAAGTACGGCCTTATTATTATTATTATTACCACGGCTTATTTCATTATAAATCATGAAGTACTTGTGTATTATGAAAAGAAATTTCATTTTATTTTACAGACTGCTAACATTTTTATATGTAATAGGTATTATTACAATAGTTGTAAAATATTTCCGCACTAGCATTAGGTAAATCATCGTGTTCATGAGATGAAAGTGACTTCATTGATTTATTACTAAGTAGGTACCTACCTAATTAGTTTTGCACAAAAATAGCGATCATCGTCGATAAATTATTGACCTGGAGTCATATTTAAGAACGGTAAATTTTGAACGATGGCCTTTAAGGTCTAAGATATCAGCTGATTCAGGATACATAGTATTATAGAGAACAGACCAGCAGATTGGATACTGAAGGTGCCGATCATGATAGATACATTAGTATGGAATGTGTTAGCACTTTATTGTGGCAACTCGTAATACTATTAGCTACAGATACACACACATGTTACCTGTTTGTAGCAATTAAAATTTGATCCAGTCACGACTTCGCCTAAATACCCCATTCTACATCAACCATATATAACGTACATATATAGGTACACTAAAGTCTATGTTACATATTTCACTTATAACAGAACATCTAGTCTACATACATACATACGTCGAGTCTGCACCACATCCACTCTATGTAAAGATTGTCGTCGAGTCATAATAACAATACTTTTTCGGTATTACGGACTTAGCTCTATATAAATTATATTGACCAAGTACAAGTACTGCATAAGTAGAGAAGTATTATGGAAGCTTTTGTTAGATCGAATGGTATAAATTTAATGTACCTTCGAAGATAGTGGTAGATGTATTTGTAGTGGGTGTGATGCCAACTTTATGGTATTATCACAAGCAAAACAGTCCTGCAGGGCTACTCTTGACACAATCTAAATTCGATCTTGATCTAGTCTTGTTCTTAATCGCACGACGCGTGAAGGGATTGTGGTAAGACCGTACCACATATTTTTGACCAATAGTCACTTCGCGTTTTGCTTGTGATAACACCATGTCGACGATACAAAGTGTGTTGTCACTAGGGCTGGCCTCCGATTGAGGAACGAAGAGAGCCTCACTCTCTCTTGAGATCTCCATAGGTTCTAGCTATATAATATAATGCAGTTGCGTTCTTCTTTCTTCGCGGTAGAAAATACTACTACTACTACTATACCATCACGGCATATCCCACAAATGGGGTAGCTAGCAGACCAGCTGCATGTAAGAAACATGCAAGCTGTCCTCTCCGTGTCAATATAAAATCAAGACATTCAGGATGGTTAGCAAACCTCATCGCTGAATTTAAGATGTAAAATGTCTTAATTTTTTCGAACAAATTATATATTATAAATAATTTTGTAATATGTACCAATTTATTATAATATATATTTATTTATTGAACCAATCAACGGATTTTGCTAATAATATAAGATGTATGATGCTAGGAGTGTATTGCACTAATAATATGGTGTATGGTGTAACAACATTAAATGGGAGAAATGTTGTCAATTAGATGATAATGTGTTATGCAAGGGGAGGGACATGTACTAGGCCTATATTATTTTGCTCAGTTGTATATAGAAAATATAACTCATATAAAATAACTAATATATTAAATTTGCTCGTTGAATATAAATCTATAGGTAAGTGTATACCACCGAGTGTTTATTCTATCTTGTGAAGTAGACTCATAAATATTACATTTTGTTTCATATTATTATTCATTAAACAACAATTTCTTAAGAAATCTTATAGCTTCGTCGGTGACGAAGGAAAGGACTTGGACTTTGTCCTAGATTGCAAGTCCAACAAGGGCATGCACCAAAAATACCACATGTTAATTTGATAGTAACACGATTGCGATGTCATAACAATACAACTTTGAATACTAACAGTATGCACTGAAAGAATATTTAACATGATTTTACGATTGGAATGAACTTCTAAGGAGTTCACAGTTGATTGGAATGAACTTCTAAGGAGTTTATAAAAGCATATCAAATTGAATTTATTAATCACTTCTGCGAAACTCTTTGGAACAAGTTATGTATTATATTAGGTAAAAGTATTAAGATCAATTTCTTACCATTTCCTTATTAAATAATTCCACAGGGGCGTTGGAAACATCGAATCTAATTATAAACTTAGTTACACTAACATGAAATTATTTACGTTTCTAATTGAAATTTTAAGATGAATGTTTTAATAATATATTTGAGAAAAGTGTATTGATTTTGCCAAACAGTGTCGAATGGGAATGTGAAAGTTTTAGAATATGATGAATGTGTTATAATAAAGTATCAGCTGCAAATGGAATCACTTCATAATTAAAAATACAACACATAACATGAATACTAATTCATTTACAACAATTAATATTAGCCGAAGGCCTTCACTGACAGAGACAATACTTTAGAACCTATGTGATGATAGCTGTAAGGTAGACCAGTCCGTACATAGTGACAGGTATATTTTTTTGTAATAAATCTACTACTACTATACTACTATACCATCACGGCATATCCCACAAGTGGGGTAGCCAGCAGACCAGCTGCATGTAAGAAACATGCAAGCTGTCCTCTTCGTGCCAATATAAAATCAAGACATTCAGGATGGGTGGCAAACCTCATCGCTGAATTTAAGATGTACAATGTCTTAATTTTTTCGAACACCTGCCTTTTACAGGACACTCGTAATAAATGATCTAGAAATTATATAAAATACTTGATCACGTGATAATCATGTTGTTTCATATATGTGAAAAATTTTCGATGATATTATTAATGCGATATACAAGGGTTGGTTGGTAGATATCGCTTCTGATTCGTTGATGATTTTGGATGATTTTATTTTGACGCTGTTTTACAGTCCCTAGACCGTCTTAAGGGCGCCGGTGAAGAGTGCAGTTTTCAATTTGCTTCTGAAGCTGGTGACAGTCTGATTTTTTCTCAATGGCACCGGTAGGCGATTCCAATGACCGGCCCAACAACACCAAAAGCCCTCTCATAAAAGTTAGACTTACTGGCTCTATTGCACGATGTCATTTATTTGTATCACTTTATTTTAATAGCTTTGTGATTATTTACGCTCCTTATTGTGCAATAAAGTTAATTACTATTATCATGTATTCAATGTTACTGCTGGATTAATTCCAACCTTTTGCAAATTAAATTTACCCAAAGAGTAGAGATGCAACGAATAGTATATTTGCCCAATACCGAAAACCGAATATTATGCAACATCATGTGCCGAATAACGGATTATTTGGCGAATATTTGGCATGGACGCTCCAAAGCAGAAATTGTAAGCAGAATAAACCAGGCAAGGATTGCCTTTAACAAAAAATCAAAGATATTGGAATCCCCAAATATTGACTTAAGCGTAAGGAAGAACCTTATTAAAGCCTTTGTATGGAGCATTCTGCTTTATGGTTGTGAGACATGGACCATCAGCAAGAGTGAAAGCGGACGGTTGGCGGCCTTTGAGATGTGGTGCTACAGACGCATGCTTAAGATCCATTGGTCGGAGCACGTCAAAAATGAAGAAGTATTAACCAGGGTAGGCGAAAAAAGGCAACTCCTTAAGAGAATCAGCCAACAACGAGCTAACTGGATTGGTCACAACATCAGGCACCCAGGACTGCTCATCGCCATCGCAGAGGGTAAGACCGAGGGGACAAATGGCAGAGGCCGACCAAGAGACGCATATATGGACCAACTGAAGAGAGACATGAACTGTGGCTCATACGTAGAGCTGAAAAGACTGGCTGAGAATAGAGACGAATGGAGAAGAAAAACCAAACTCGTTGCAGACCAATCCAATGGATTGTAACTCATTATATATATTTGGCAAAACAATGGTGAGAGCATGCGGTACTCCCGGCCGTGCATCTTCGTGTAGGTACATACATCATAGACATACTAAACTTGCAGCGCGGTACATTTTTTCGAAATTTTTGTGTTCCAACATTAATAATAACAATATTATGCTGTTTCACTCCATATCAAATTAAATTAATTCATTAGATATTTGAGGATTATAATTATGCATCTGCAGCTGACAATGAAAAAGCAATAATTTACAAGCTATAAGTTCCTTCCAGTTTTACATTTAAACTATTCGGCAGAATACCGAATAATAGACAAAATATTCGGTATTCGGTCGAATAGCAAAAATGTTGCTGAATAGGCAGAATACCGAATAGCTGCCTAAAGAAGCATTCACATTGCTTCACTTTGGATGATCATCCAGAGTGTCAGGGTCAAACCTGTTCATCGAAAGTGAATAAGTCTGTTCACATTTGTTCATCCTATGCTTTCACTGCCATGTCAACACTCTCACTCATGTTGTATGTAGTTTGACGTATTTTTGTATAAAAATAATTAAACAAATTCAAAAATGAAAAATAACACTTAAAATAAATTAATATAACTCTCGACTGCATAATAATTTTGTACATGATTCTGACATTCAATACAAATTCATAGAGAATTAAATAATAAGATAAAACTTGTTTATGGTCGTTTCAGTGAAAGGACCTTTCATCAAAATTATGACGAGTGGTAATCTCTTTCCTCCGTCATCGCTAGTGATCACTAGCGATGAAACGCCTGTTCACACCTGTTCATATTGGAGGATCATCCGGAGTGATCACTGAAAGTGAACAAATGTGAACGCCCCCTAATATTCGTTGCATCTCTACCAAAGAGAGTAGAATACACACAATGAATATTTAATTCCATAGTTTTAGTAACAATTCATTGGAATATTTGGATAATTTAAAATTGGATGCTATTTTATTTAAAAAAAACTCGATGTTTTAAACGAACATACAGACAAGCGTTGTTATGTAGGATCAAAGAGTATTCTATGTAAGATGGAGGCGTGTCACGCGAGTGAAGCAACAGAAAACCAATACATTAAATGTATTACTAGATCTTGTAATGTAGGTAGGTATATAAATAATGTCGAATGAAATATTTTTCTACATTGTTTGAACAGGTAGATAATACGTACATAGGTACCAAATAAACTACCATTAAAGTCTATTTACCGACGCACATATAAATTTACTAGGTATTGTTTTTAAACATATTTGATATCAATAAAACACTGTTTTACTTTTCACTATTGATTTATTAATACTCAAGCGCTTTCGTCAAGTTAGCTTGACATTTTCAAGAGAACTAATTACAAGAAATTTTTTTCTTAAAGTCACATGCAACAACAATATTTTTTTATATGTAGGTACCTAAAAACAGAAAAGAAGGGGTAAGGAAGTAGGAGTAGTTAAGACAATGGTGGATGAACAATTGGTTTCAACAATGGTGATGGATGGGGTATTTGAATATTTACAATATTTTTAATATTTCTATGTATTTCCAATGTTTCCAAAGCAATTAATTTTCTATACCGGTTTTCTGAATGTAGGACCCTTACACTATTCACATCAAAATTGTGATTATGACTAATGCAATGATTAAAACACTTGTTAATTGAAACCAATTGTTCATCCACCATTGTCTTAACTACTCCTACTTCCTTACCCCTTCTTTTCTGTTTTTAGGTACCTACATATAAAAAATATTGTTGTTGCATGTGACTTTAAGAAAAAAATTTCTTGTAATTAGTTCTCTTGAAAATGTCAAGCTAACTTGACGAAAGCGCTTGAGTATTAATAAATCAATAGTGAAAAGTAAAACAGTGTTTTATTGATATCAAATATGTTTAAAATGTCTTTTCACAATGTGAACACACAAACTCTAGATCATTAGGTATTGTTTATGTTTTGTTTCACTTTTTCTCGACAACCCTCTCACAATTTGTATTGGTTACAGGTAAAAGAACGAGTGGAGTACAAGATATGTGTGATAGCATAGAAACACAAGAATCAGTGAAATTCTTGGGTGTACATCTGGATAAGGCCCTCTCCATGAACATCCGAATATCTCGGAAAGTGAGTTCTAGCTTCTATCGCCAGAGACAGATAAGAAGAGTCCGAGATTGTCTTTCGCTGGATGCAGCAAGAACATTAATTGTTAATGCCTTGGTAATCTCCAGACTGGATTATTGCAACAGCCTGTACTATGATCTTCCCATGGTACAGCTGAATAGGATCCAGGATGTATTCAATGCTGCTGCAAGACTTCTCCTGAGAGGTCGAAGATTTGAGCACATTACTCTTCTCTTGCACAATTTACATTGATTAAAAGTAAAGCAACGGGCGTAGTAAATGATATCTGTGATGGTGTTTTCGGCTTTGTAGGGTGTATTAATATATTATTTGTCGGATATGTGCGAGATCAAAACCTTTAGTGAAAGACGACTCATGCTTCGCTCAGCATAGGGTGACGCAAAAAGCAGTCTAATTGAGCCATCTTGATCTCGCAGGACAGACTTTGGAGATAGAGCATTATTGTTGGGGCTCCTAGATGCTGGTACATATTGCCTGGGCTTGCTAGAGGAAACAAATTTCAGAAAGAAGCTGAAAATTACCTTTTTTATTACCTTTTTGCTGGGAGGTTCGGACGCTAGACGCACAATACGATGACCTTGAGGTCATGTATAAACGACGCATTATAAATTGTCCATATATCTATGAAAAACAAACGAGGAAATCCAAAATAAGGTAAAAAATAGATGTCGGTTGTGTAATTTAGACTGTTAAACAAAAGTAGATTCTACATACACAATGTAGGTACATTTAAATTACGAGTTATTTTATAAGAAATAGTAGTATATTCAGGGGTATATTTGAGTTCATTAATGATTAATCCAGGTTCATAAAAACAACAAATATCTTTATAGGTGAAACTCACGGTTTAAAGTATATATAATGAGTTACAATCCATTGGATTGGTCTGCAACGAGTTTGGTTTTTCTTCTCCATTCGTCTCTATTCTCAGCCAGTCTCTTCAACTCCATGTATGAGCCACAGCTCATGTCCCTCTTCAGTTGGTCCATATAGGCGTCACTCGGTCGGCCTCTGCCATTTGTGCCTTCGGTCCTACCTACTGCAATTGCGATGAGCAGTCCTGGGTGCCTGATGTTGTGGCCAATCCAGTTAGCTCGTTGTTGGCAGATTCTTTTGAGGAGTTGCCTTTTTTCGCCAACCCTGGTTAACACTTCTTCGTTTTCGACATGTTCCGACCAATGAATCTTCAGCATGCGTCAATAGCACCACATTTCAAATGTCGCTAACCGTCCGCATTCACTCTTGCTGATGGTCCACGTCTCGCACCCATATAGCAAAATGCTCCACACAAAGGCTTTAGTGAGATACTTCCTCACGCTTAAATCAATATTAGGGGATTCCAATATTTTGGATTTTTTGTTAAAGGCAATTCGTGCCTGGTTTATTCTGCTCACAATTTCTGATTTGGAGCGTCCGTCCTGGTTTATTCTGCTGCCCAAGTACACGAATTCTTTTACTTGTTTGATGCTCACTCCATTTATGGCAATGTTCGCAGTCGCTTCATCCCTTCCAATGACCATACATTTTTATGCTGTACTTTGACAGCAGTATACTTTCCATTTTTCCTAAGGCTTCGTTCAGCTCCATCTCGGAGTCTGCGAGCAGTGCTATATCGTCGGCATATCGAATCATGTCGACCTTTTTCCCATTTATTTTTACTCCTGTCCAGTTCTTCATTTCTTCTCTCAGTTCATCAATAGCTCGCTGTATATAGCAGTTAAAGAGTGCTGGCGAAATTGAGAATCCCTGTCTTACACCTTAAAGTATGACAATATATAGTATAACAATATTAATTTGTGTTTAAAGTATAACAATATTAATTTGTGGCATACTTGCTATACTTATGTATCTACTAGGTACACATGGTTGGTCAATTTTTTATCGAACTGTTTTTAATGTATTACAAAATTTTGTTTAAATAACAAAAATAATATATGGAATGTTTTCTGAAAAAAATCCCTATTAAAGAATCTTGATTAATTTCGAAATAATGACCGCAGGTACTTGTTGGAAGTCCATTTCAAGATAAATTGATGAAAAATACAGTACCTACCTAATAATAATAATTTTATGGAAAATAACAAAAATACTGATATAACAATACATACGTAAGCTATTAGGTACATTAAAATTTAATTCTAAACATCCTCCTTATAGAGGCAATTGAAGAAAGATCCACCACACACCCGGATACCTCAGGAGTCTTTAACTCCTACTTATCCGCACATTCAAACCAAAATTGTCCTCACGGGCGGGCCATTAGGGAGGCCTGAAGGGCCGGCCGGCCAAAACCGCCGTCGTGGGAATCTTTTATATTACTTCTCTCTTCAATGTCCCCTCTGGGCGGTAATAATGTTTATTGAGTTATTGTACAATATATATATAAGTAAAAAAAGAAAGAAAAATAGAGGCAAGTCCCGTGTTAAGGAGGGTGTGTAGTTAACTTCCAGGTGACTTATTAAGGAGATCAAAATTCATCTGGCACTTGTGTAGTGTAGGGCACTTAACCAAGGCTCAAGAGCGGAAGATACTAAGCTTTGAAAACAAGTGTCTTAGAAGGATTTGGATGTCAAATGGTATGAACATGTTACAAATGATGCTGTGCGCCGGCGCACCCAGCAGAGACATGTAATCTCCGTAATACAGGAGAGACGATGGTCCTGGCTGGGACATGTTTTGAGAATGCCTAATGATAGTTGGCCAAAAAGAGCACTGTTCTTCCGTCCGTAGGGGTTCCGTCGGCCCGGGCGTCCCTCTTTCACAATACACCGTTCCTATAACAACGATATCAGAGTGCAAGGAATATCGTGGAAAGAGGTGACGCAATTGGCACAGAGACGCTCTGAATGGAGGAGGCTGGTTTCTGCCCTGTGCTCCCGAGAGGAGCGTTGAGGGCGAAGATGATGATGATGTGTAGTGAATGTATTTAAAAAAAGTATCATAGAGTGGTGTAAGTACAGGTAAACGGATAACATAAATATCTACGTATTTATTTATTAATGTGCAATAAATTTAAAAATCATACATAAATTGGCACATGTGTTATATATTTCTAAGTACACGGAGTAGGAATAACTCTTTGATTCGCACGATCGACTGATCACTTATCTACATCGAATTCTATATTTTTATATAAAATATTTATTATTTGAACACGAATTTATTGTATTAGCATCATGCCGAAAGTGTAATAATGTAAAATATTCTCGTCGAAACATAACAATGAAAGTTGAATAGAAAGGTTTAGGAACGTTTGGATAATCAACAAATTAATATTTTAAACCATTCGTAAATATTTATGTTCGTTTTTCATGTATTATTATTTTTTATATGTCACATATAATTTATAACACATTTTTGTATATCACATATAATAAGACTTCTACTATTCAACTCTTCAGTTTAGTAATTAGGTTAGCACGTAGACCACAATTTGTATAGTTTTTTTAGATAGATATAAAATATTATTATAGATAGATAGATAGTAAGATAGATTAGAATATTATTTAAGATAGATGCACGCATCATCCCAATCTTTGAGTCACGAGATCTTGGGTTCGATTCCCGGCCAGGGCAATATGGAGAATGACATTTTTCAAATTGTCCTGGGTCTGGGTGTTACATGTATATGTGTTTAGTGCCAATCAGAAACCTCGATTGTAGAACCATGTCTACACAATGCAACATTGTGTAAAATCTAATCGGAAGAAGTGAGAAATGGTTCTCCAATCGAGGTTTCTGATTGGTTTTGTCATCTTATTTGTCATTAATATTCTTAACATTTGTGTTTAGTGCATTGTATATAAATGTGTATCGTCGTGTTAGTACCAATAATCCAAGATTCAATTCTAGTTTGGGACTAGTTCGATCTGTGCGAATTGTCTTTGTATGTTGTTGTTCTTAAGATATATTTAAATTAAGGTGCTGTTGTATATCGAATATTTTTTACAACTTTTGGCCATTTTTTACCACCTAGTTTTTATGTTATATCTATATTATCCACTGTGTCGGTGTTTAGGTAGTAGAATTCCATATCGAAAAAATAAAACAGGTGTTTTATTCTACTAAAGATTTAATTTGTGAGAGAGACGTCTTTCGTCTTATGAGGACATTGTCAATCTGATTTTAAAAATACAACATTATTCATATATATAAAAATATTTACAATAACAATGATGAGAGAGTATAGTATAGTATTATAATGAAGTATGTATATACATATTGTTCTCCCTCTCGCATGGTAATTAGTGATTTCTTATAATTAGTTACTGATACATACTTCATTATAATACTATACTATACTCTCTCATCATTGTTATTGTAAATACTTTTATATATATGAATAATGTTGTATTTTTAAAATCAGATTGACAATGTCCTCATAAGACGAAAGACGTCTCTCTCACAAATTAAATCTTTAGTACCTAGAATAAAACACCTGTTTTATTTTTTCGATCTATATTATCATTTTCTCTGAGTGAAGCTGAGTTTAATGCTAGTGCACAATACAGTCAATAAAATACGAATTGTGACGCAAACCTCAGTGGATCACGACGTTCGGTCAAAAAGTGGTTTATCTTCTTGTCTTGTCAGAAATTTCTTTTGTACAATCTCACTACCGATGATGCAGGGTTAGGTAATAAAAAAATAAATAAATAATAATATTTAACTTGATCTGATTGTTACAATGAATCAGATCTATAAGAATTTAGATCAATTGCGTAATAACACTACACTGATTACAATCAGCATTAGCTGATATTGTTACACACATAATACTTACTATAATCTAATAGGATAGGATATTCAACTATCTTTTATCATTATTTTTATGTTTAGTGCTTCACCTTTTTGCAATCATGAGAGGTCAACGTTAATAAGGGTTTCTTAATACTGTAATTTTCACATTACATACTATCAATAAATATAAAATTAAATGATTTAACATTAAATCTGTACCACTTTTGTGTAGTATCAGGTGCATGAATTGAAAATTGCTCCAATATACATTTATTAATTAATTTTTTTTTTTTTTTTTGTGGGCGTTCCACCCAACAGAGGGTGATTTTGCCCATATTAATTAATTATCAAGAGTTTATTTTTATTAATTTTTTTAAATAATTCTAAAATCAATAATGTCTGAACATCTAAATAAAATCAATCTCCAGATAAATTCAATCAATCTCCAAAAAAAAAAAACACAGTATGTAGTTGACTTCCAAATGACTTTTATTAACTTCGCGTACTAGTTTTCGGAGACTCTCGACTCCATCATCAGGCGATTTGTAAAAAGTGAAATAAGATAGAGAGACAAACAGTATTTATACTCGTACATAGGATTTGAACAAAATAATGTTGGGAGAAGCTCGTGTTGATAAGAAAGTAATTATAATTAATTGACAAAAAACTATTGAAAAGTTATCCGCTGTGGACGGATTCACAAGAGAAGAGTTTAAGGAAATATAAATATCTACCTTCTCCGGTATTTACCTTATTGCGAAATGGGGAAACCATGGTCAAGAAAAAGAAACCATTCGCATGTGTCAAGGTGGCTACATTTACCTAATGTGGAAATGGGGTAAGAGGGAGTCTCCGGAATGCGACTGTGGAGCTCAGTACCATAAAATCCAACATTTAGTGGAGGAGTATCCAGGAAGAAGGTACGATGGAGACTGGATGGGCATCCATAGATCGACCCCAGAGGTGGTGTAGTGGCTTTCTAGACGAGAGCCAAGAATTTTATATGTAATGATTATTAATACAAACCAAAGCCATGCAAAAAGGAAAGTAAAATCAGTATCTATTGTAAGTAAATATATATTCCACAACACAGTCTTATGGCTAGTGTGGCTGTCATATTCTTATGCATATTTTAATATCTTTTGTTTATATATTTATATAATTCTGAACAATATTGTTTCAATAAAGCATTATTATTATTATTGTTTATGAGACTAAAGTTCCACAAGAGCAATTCAAACATTGAAAGTAAGCAACTACTATCTCATTTTGGATACAATGCATGAATGAATCATCACATTGGTTGTAAAATTACACTATCTTTAATAATTAAAAACAAGTGGTGCGAACGCAGCATGTGTTTTGAGGAGCAAGTGGTGATACGTACGTCTAAAAAACATGTGTTTTGAGGAGCAAGTGGTGATACGTACGTCTAAAAAACAGCGGTTCATAAGTAGTAGGTACTTTTCAAAACTAACATAAATCATATGACGTGCTAAATAATACTATTTATATCATTTCCACACCCCAAAGTAATATTATAATAATAATAATAATGGATGCTGTTACATATGTACATTGTGTGATTATATTATATATGTATATAACAAACTAATAGGAATATAGATTGGTGGGTAATATCTTTGTAATACATTGTTAATACGGTACACACCTAGTGGTAGTTTATATAATATTATTAAACCGTTGCATCCCTCACCTGGTCGTTTTAATTTACCAACCCTCTAACTAACAGATGCTAATATACTCCACTCATTCATTTAGGCGTAATTTGGTGTGTAGGTACTACCTACTCAGCCGGGTCGTATTGTATTACATATTAGATAATATGTATGTATGTTATTACAAAAAACTATTCAATTTATATAAATTAGAGCATTGCTTGATATACTTAATGAGGATTTAATTGATTACTCGGAAAATAAAATGTGAAAAATATATTTAAATATATAGAAGTAAGTGTTGCAGTTCTAATGTTTTTATTTATTGTCTTAAGGGACACAAACAGTTCAACTTAACAAAATGTCAACATTCAAATTTCTTCAGTAAATAAACCAATCAAGGTCCCGCAAATTACCCAAGCGTATGACGGACACGTTGCTAGCAAACAGTAATAACATAATTATGTAATTTGAAACAAGTGTTTCTTTCTACTATTGATTATTAATTCGCAGAGAGACGTCTTTCGACTTATAAGGTCATTATCAATCGTCAATAAGGTCGTCTCTCTGCGAATTAACAATCAATAGTAGAAAGAAACACTTGTTTCAAATTACATAATTATTATGGAATTCTACTACGTGTGCACCGATACAATTAATAGTAATAACATAGATTCACTGTGTCGGTGTTTAGGTAGAAGAATTCCATATGGAAATAAATAAAACAAGCGTTTTATTCTACTAATGAGTAGTAATCATTAGTAGAATAAAACGCTTGTTTTATTTATTTCGTTAATGTAGACTTAAGTAGTAACATAGACTTTACCTTAAAAATCAAAAACAAAAAACAAGACAAATTATGTTTTGTTCACTGTGTCGGTGTTTAGGTAGTAGAATTCCATATCGAAATAAATAAAACAAGCGTTTTATTCTACTATTGATTTATTCGATGAGAGAGATTGGTTTATTATTGATTTATTCGAATAAATCAATACATAGTAGAATAAAACGCTTGTTTTATTATTATTTCAATTATGTTTTGTTTTACATTCAACGAGTGACATCAACCAAATCAGCAGTAATCTTCATCAGTATTTTTAAATGTGGAGTAATAATTTTGTGCAATATGTGTAGTTATTCATTAAATATAAGAAAAATATAATATATTGAAGATCAGAATTATTATATACATAAAGAATTAATAATAAATAAAACACTTATTTAGAACTTCCACTGTGGCTTTATTGGTCGCGAGCTGGCTTTCAAGAGCAAGTATAAAGACTCACTTTACGCTAGCCTGATGATGAGAGCGGAAGCTGTTGAAAGCAGGCTCGAGACCAATAACAAGTCACAGAAAAGGTACCTAATAAGTGTTTTTTAAGTAAATAAAATCACCAAGAACCGTCGGTCGAAAATATCGGCTGTACATAAAGAGTTTATGGTCTGAAATGAACATATTATATCTTTTCTGAGTACAAAGTTATACAGAAAGAATAATGACATTCCTAAGAGGTGGATTGTTTTGACCACAACCAATAAAAGAAGAAGGACGAAGAAATGTTTAGAAACGTGCTTTAATAAAAAAAATACACATTGTAATAATTCTTTACAAGCTTTCTTTATCGTGGAACTTTAACCCGTTAATGAGTACAGGAATCCGTGACACTCAAATTTACCTAAGTGCTTTCTTAAATTGGTCGTTGCAGTGAAAACAATGTAAGCATATAATTATTGTTTTGATATTAATGTTTATGGGAAAATAATGTTTTTTGATACCAATAAATCCATATTGTCAGTGGCAATAAATATAATTGAACCATGAGTACACGCTTAATTCATACAATGAATTATACCAGGAGAACACAATGGAGTGGAGATAATATAAATTGTTATTCCACGTATCTCAACAAGCATCTATCAAGTGTCAATCCGCAATATTCACACGCTCCTGCCACCCTGATATGGTAGAGTGCAATGCGGTTGTGGGAGTTGGGACTAATATGTACGAAGTGTGTTTTGATTGTGAAGGGGTGCTTCCTATAGGATACATACAGCATATTACATCAGAGATTATAATAGACTAAAAATATTTCAAACGAAACAGGTCCCCTCGCAATAAATATATTTTCTGATCAATTGTTCTTTTCGTAGGGAGTTGTATTACAGTTGTAATTTTACACACGTTCTCAAATATTTTATGGGATAGATACTAGATAGTTGGCCAAAAAGAACGCTAGAGTTCCGTCGGCCCGGGCGTCCCTCTTTCACATTACACCGTTCCTATGACAACGACATCAGAGCGCAAGGAATGTTGTGGAAATAGGTGACGCAATTGGCGTAGAGACGCTCTGAATTGAGGAGGCTGGTTTCTGCCCTGTGCTCCTGAAAGGAGCGTTGAGGGCGATGAATTGAATTGAATACTAGATAATTTGATTATGAAAAATATTTGGTAGGATACTTATAGTTATCAATTTTCTCATTGAATTCGATACGTAATTATATTGCTAATATGCCTAATTAACCGATTGTACTCGTTAAAAGTGAAAATGTGGAAGTAGGCACTTATGATTATGTAAGGTACAGTCAGCTCTCAATTTTGAAGGTAGTTATTTTGAGCTAAAATATGACACATTTATATTAGATATCCCGTCCAATGGATTTAAAATACGCCTAATAGTATGTGGCCCGGGCGTCCCTCTTTCACAATACACCGTTCCTATGACAACGATATCAGAGCGCAAGGAATGTCGTGGAAAGAGATGACGCAATTGGCACAGAGACGCTCTGAATGGAGGAGGCTAGTTTCTGCCCTGTGCGCCCGAGAGGAGCGTTGAGGGCGATGATGATGATGATGATGAATAGTATGTGATGGAGTAGGTAAAGAAGAATTGAAATAATAATTATGTATCTATTAAAAATTATATTTGTCCGAAGAAGATGCTATAATGTGGTTTATATTTAGACTTTATCTCTCACTGAACATTCACTGAAATAAATTTGATCACTAAAATTCAACGCATGCGTCGACATGACGCATATTGCATTAGCGTCTCCCACAAACCCCGATAGCTCATCCAGGGGGAGGGTTTATTATTATACATATATATAAACGGCTCATCCCCATGCAGCAGGTTCCCATAGGACCGTGAGAGAGACACCGAGCATATTGTTTGATGTTTGTTTATTAACAGTGGTACTTACTTACTCCTGTTCACTTGTTATGGGGGTGCAGCCCTCTATATCCACTTCATGCTTTTTTGATTATTCATTTGGGTATTGGATTTCGTGGTTTACACTAATAATGTTATCTTAAATCTGCGTGCGTTTATTATAATGGTTGAAACCAATATCTAGGATTCTAGGTACTACTTATGTTAGTTTCATTTTGTCTGAATCTGATGGAGCGATTGTAAAATGAGTTGATAGTAGAAAAGATATATTTTCATGTGATAATTCCACAAAATAAAGTTACAAAAAAGCTCTAAAATAGCTTCTCAATCCTCAGAAGTATTAAACTAATCCCCTTAATAAATTCATAAATATTTCGAGAAAATATTGTCTGAGTAGTTTTCTATCTATATTAATATCATAAAAAAGTAAATCATTTTGAAAGTTCATAGGTAAATTTTGTGGATGAAGAATTTCTTATACGAAATTAAATATTTCTACCATTTGTTCTCTCTTCTTTTTCTCTACGTGTCTTGTCGGGTCCCCCCGACGTTGACGACCACCTGGGAGAAATCCTTCCTGTTCTGGACAGCACGAAACAGCTCCTCCACACCTCTCATCCCGGTCCACTCCTGAATGTTCTGGAGCCAGGAAAGCCACCTTCTTCCAACCGCTCTACGGCCCTCAACCTTCCCTTCTATGACCAGTTTTAGGATGACATATTTTTCTCCTCTCATTATATGACCAAAATATGAAGTTTTACGGAGCTTGATTGTTGTGAACAAGAGATGGGAAATACAGAGAATTTGTTCTCTAAGAGATGGGAAATACATAATATCTCTGCGAGATTATTTGCCAACTAACTTGTCTTTATATACAAAAAATATTACCAGCGGTAGCGCATAGGGTTGCCATATTAATAATATGCGAATATTAGCAAAGCTCTTTTATGTGTTTATACGTTAATTTTATTTAAAGTTTTGAATGTCAACTTATTGAAAGTTTATAAAGTATCTGTTGAAATAAGTGACTGGGTAAATTATTATTAATCGATTTTTCAAAACATCGTGTTTCGCAATATTGCAAATTATACAATAACAATTCAAGTTGTTTACAGTATGATTATTTTGAAAGCAATTTCGATAATAACATTTCTTGAGCGCCTGCGCTGTAGCATTGTATGTGCAGATATGTCAAGTACGTAAAGCCGGAGTATTTATGGTCCAGTGACAGGTGATATGTAACATACAATACAATAATCATAACGTTATCAAATACAAGAGCATCGATGAGACATTTCTGATAAGACTCACATTAAACTCCATCGTTTCATCTGACATTAACATAAGTTTGTCACGTCCAATAATAACATTATTGTCATTTTAATGCTGCAGTTTAAAGATATTCATTCACTCGTGCTTTCACTTATCAACGGATACGCATTTTTGGAGCAATATTTTTAATGTTGTCAATATACTTAAATTGGATTGAGTAGGTACCAACGTGAAATGTAAATTGTGGAATTTTAATATTTTGTAAAAGACCTTTACTTTTTTCGGACCACGTCAGTATATTGTCATATAATTTATTTATTTTATTTAAATTCATTTTTACTGTTACATTGATTACAAATAAGTAATTCCATAGATGATATACCTACATTCAAATTAAATACAATCAAATCACATAACATATTGTGTACCTACCTACCTACTTCATTAGAGTGCAGTCAATTAAATACTTAATATACTTAATTAAAGTGTACTTTCCATACTTAATTAAAGTGTACTTTCCATACTTAATTAAAGTGTACTCAATTCATCTACGTAATATTATGATAATTATGAAAGCTTTGTTGTTTCAAATCAATGCAGTTGTAATATTATTTGTGGAAAGACAAATGAAATTTACGTTGAGATTTCTTTTGTAATTTGAAGGTAAATAGCCTAAAAACATTAATGTTGTTGACCGAAGGTACTTGTTGGAAGTCCATTTCAAGATAATTGAAAAAAAAACACAATATTTAGTTAACTTCCAAATGACTTTTATTATTTCGCGTACTAGTATTCGGAGACTCTCGTCTCCATCATCAGGCGATTAGTAAAAAGTGATCGCCTTTTTTTTAATCACTTTTTACTAATCGCCTGATGATGGAGACGAGAGTCTCTGAATACTAGTACGCGAAATAATAAAAGTCATTTGGAAGTTAACTAAATATTGTGTTTTTTTTTTCAATTATTCTGTAAATAGCCTAGTCGTAATCTAGAGAAATATTAGGTAATAATCAATGAATGAATTATATTTATTTATTTATTCCATTTCATTTTTTCATCAGCTGGTATTATAGTATGCACCTATGAGCTGACTGTGGCAATCTTTGAATTTTTTTAGCGAAAATCTTACATTATTTTCATACAGCTGTATGTATTTAACAATATAACGTAGTTATAATGGGGAACTTTCACAAAAAAAAATTTTCAACCCAAAAAATAGTACAGAAAATTAGAAAAATTATGGTGCTTTTTATATTTTAAAATGTGCATTTTTAAGGTTTTTATCACCATTTAAAAAAGCAATTTTCGCACATCGCCGCAAAAAGGTCCACTCGTGGCGGAGCAGTGTTTGACAATATCAGGCGCTACAAACAGTACTAAGAGTGAAATGTGTGGTAATACAAAATAGCGCCTAGCGACGTCACACCGGACTAATTCAATAACAGAAAATATGGATTTTTAAAATGAAAATAATGAATGAAAAGTTTTATTTTATCGTTTCTTATTAGGATATTCGTGATCAGCGTATATTTATTAATATGAATTAATAACATTTATTCATATTCCTCACACATGCATGTTCCCCATTATGACAATCATAAATTTAATAGAATCTATTTGTAAATCGCACATTTATTGTTTTATATGGAAAAATTTCTTATAAATTGTTATTTAAAATTATTTTCTACTCCCAATTTTATGACCCATTAAAAAAGCATCATTCTGGTTAAGGTAACCAGTGGCCCGGGAGCCAAACGATTGATAATAAATTCTGATCCGAATGCAACAACTCATGGTGTAATGCTACACTGAGTACCAGAGCACAATGATGCTGTAGAATGGCTGGTGGCTACATAATAATAATAATACTGTCCATAGTTAGGCTGGTGTACGAAGTATCTACTCAGTACTTATACTTACCCACTTGGTTTGGCTCCTGGCAAGAAGTCCGCGTGGGCGGTTCAGATAACCAGAAACTTATTGCCTTTTACTGCCGATCGTCAGGGGATTACAACTATTGTTGTGTGAAATCTGCAAATATACAATATCTATCAATCTATGCCCGTGGCATTAACTATTTAGAAAGTGGGATTATTTGTATCGCTATGCGTAGGTAATAGATGTATCTACTTAAATGACAACAAAAGTTAAACGTAACACAATAATAAACATTTAAGTAGAATAAGTTAGAAGTAAGAGTAAATATACTATACATAAGATAAGTATCCGAGATTCTCATTTAATTTATATGTATTTATCTATATTATTATAATATCGTCGTTGCACATTCAAAAAGGGGTGTGTGAATTTATAAATGTTTTGACATTTCTAGAATAAACTGCTTATAATGACATAATCATTTTATAAAGTGATTCTTAGTGTCTAATATTGAAATTCAATACTTAAAAAATAATAAAATATGCCTATAAAAAGAGCATACAACAATTTGAATGCCCTAATGAACAGTTTTTAAAGAGTATACCTAGATAAAAATGTTCGCACATCATGCCTCTTTTTGAATATGCAACGACGATATGACGTAGATGGGTGTCCCACGCTGGCTTAAGTGATCACTTTCGCTGTTCATGGACAACGTTCACCAATTCCACCATTCTCACTGTCACGATGTAAGGTCCACCAATCGTGATCACTTAAGCCAGCCTTGAGCCAAATTCGTATGCGTTTGGGACACCTTTCTCACTTCTTCCGATTTAATTTTGCACAATGTTACATTGTGTAAACATGGTTCTGCAATCGAGATATCTGATTGGTTATGTCATCTGCACCCAAATCCGGTTAAACAATAAAAAAAATAGTAAATATTCTAAACAATTAATTAATAATTCAAAACATTAAATTTGGCTTACAATTTCATCATTCCACTATTAGGTATATGTAATTCTGAGTGTATTGAAACAATAATAAGTATAATATAGTTTTATTGTAGAATCATCGTAGATACGAGATTGTAGGATGTATCTCTTAACAAAACAATCGTTTTAAACCTGATGTGTTATCAAGACTTGTATATTATTAGAATCACTAGGTTGGTGCAAGTGGTACGAGAGTAAAATAAATATAACAGAATGGACGAAATGTACCTGTGCCTGAACTTATGTATCTATGTACAATGTGTGATGCGGTGGTCTCGAGTATAATATTACTCGTATTGATTCCTAATCAACAGTTAAGAGTGTTTGTTGATCGAACTATTTGATATCAAATGCTGAGTAAATAAATAAGGATAGTTCTATAATGATATTTATCTAAAATAATACCCAGAATCATAATAATCCATACATATCTTCATACATACCATCACGAAAACAACAGAGCAAACAAGACCTGCTTCCATGATAGGGCTTTTGGCCTCGCAGGACCCGTCATTTGGAACCGACTCCCCGAGGACCTCCGTAAAAACCAGCCGATAACAACGTTCAGGAGCTAGTTGAAGCTAGCTCCTGAACGTTGCTTTAGCTCTTCCAACATAGTTTCCCACGCCCTTGAGATGGATGCTCCATTAAACGGCGCCGAATAAATCGTCCAACATACAAACATACATACCATCACCTGTGCGTAATTGCGTCACCTCTTTCCACGACATTCCCTGCACTCTGATGTCGTTGTCATAGGAACGGACAAACATGTCACGTCAACATGTCACAAATGATGCTGTGCGTCGGCGCACCCAGCAGAGACCTGTAATCTCCGTAATACAGGAGAGACGATGGTCCTGGCTGGGACATGTTTTGAGAATGCCTAATGATGGTTGGCTAAAAAGAGCACTATTCTTCCATCCGCAGGGGTTCCGTCGGCCCGGGCGTCCCTCTTTCACAATTCACCGTTCCTATGACAACAATATCACAGCGCAGGGAATGTCGTGGAAAGAGGTGACGCAATTGGCACAGAGACGCTCTGAATGGAGGAGGCTGGTTTCTGCCCTGTGCTCCCGAGAGGAGCGTTGAGGGCGATGATGATGATGATGTGTCAATATAAGCATGTAAGTAGCAATACAAGTTGAAGTACGTAAGTAGTCTTTTACGTACTTCAGAGTGCGATATGCGAATGTGAACAACAAGTTGTATTAACGTTATAATTCCGGATTAAATCAGAACATGAAATTGAATTCTTTGAATTTTGAGAGTAAAACTACAGTACAACGACCGAGATGTCATCTGAATGTCAATTCGCTGTTAACTTGCGGAAGTTCTTTTGGATCTGAACTTTTTCGTATGCATTACATGCATCAAAATATATCTACATAGTACATATTGTATTGTATTGTATGTTGAATGATTTATTAGGCGCTATTTAATGGATAATCCATCTCAAACGCGCGGCAAACTATGTTGGAAGTGCGACGTCTTCAACTTGATTTTTATGGAGGTCCTCGGGGAGTTGGTTCCAGATGACGGGTCCTGTGATGTCAAAAGCCCTATCATAGAAGCAGGACTTGTTTGCTCTGTTGATTTCGTCCAGCATGTTGGTGGATATCTTATATATAACCCTATAAATATAAATATAATAATAATTTTAAAGTTTGTACATTCATACTATTTTAATTTAATTACACAACACAGTTAATTTTTCACTACGATTTATTTGAAATCTCGAGTACTTCGTCAACAACGATTAAAAATGTGGGAGGAGTTTCATCAGCCCTTAACATAATATCCTTCTTTATATTATTTATTTATTTTATTTTCACAAGGAACAAACATTCAACACAATAAATATTACAAAAGTCAAATTACACACAACATAGACCACAAAAGTCCTCCTTTATTACCTCAGTGTAAAAATTCAAAACGTTTGCAATAAAATAAAGCAAACGAAATCATCAATAAAAACAAGGGAATTCATCAATATGGTGAAGTGTAGAGCTCTCCGTACCATAGATAGCTTAAATAATAATAATATAGGTTTATAATATAGAACATTCAAATTATCTTTCAATGTTCCAATAAATGTGAGGTGATTTCAGTACACTGCTTAAATATTCCTTGAATAATCGTAGAAGATTATTTACATTTCGTTACATAAACTATGAAAACTCAGCATATATCACTAATTCATTAATTGTTAAGATTCATGGAGCAATATACGATACTGCAATAAATCAATATTTTACTTTGCATCTGTTTTTATCGCAGGAACATGTGGCTATGTTACTTAAGAGGAGTATCGAGTACTCGAGTGTAGTTAATTTGTTGGTAGAGTGTTTTGCATGTTGCTTTATGCAGACATTTATGAGTAGCGTAACCATTACTCGTAGTACTCGATCACTCCTCCTGTAGTTCATGTGCATGCGATGCAATATGGTCAATGATAAAGTGTGTAGAAGTACATTGCACGCTGAGGCGCATAGATAATTGTGGACGCTACCTGCATGAATCTGTCGTCGGTTGTCGATGATTCTGATATATGCGCGAGATATACTCCGGCACGCTCCAAACCATAAGGCCCTTTGACTCCCACAAGCATATCGAGGCAAATAATTTTAAGCCACACAACGTTAAATTAATGCAATCACACCACGAACTGTGATACAAAGCATGGTACACTTTGATTAATGTTCGTTAAATTGAATCACCTCCCTTCCTTAATAAAATCCTGTTGTAGCTATGGTCACTGTCATGGTTATTACTGCAGTGACACTTTCCTCTGATGGCGATATTTACGATATCAAATTGAACACACTATGTATACCACGCTAACAGCATTCCAGCTTTCAGCAAACCACGGGTATACTCTACTTCCAGTCGGACTTATCTTAGCGGCTATGTAGTAAAGTGCATAACATATACATAATATGTAGGAACATAAAGTACTGGATAGTGGATAGTGCTGTGTTATATTACGCGTATTATCTAGTTTACAAGTCAAGTGTGAAATATGAGATGATCCGCAGTAGACACACTCAATGATACATAATATGTATTCTAAGCCAGTACCTAGACTTAGAAGATTAAACATACTCCACAAACTATAATAATATGTGAATACGTGACATTGCTTCTTACTTGAATAATATTAAGTATGTTGTATGTACTAGTACTACATTCTTAGGACATTAATTTGCACACCTGTAATATAATGTTTTCATGTACACCAATTGTATAAATACGTTTTCTTTTAGCATCGTAAAGAAATGAGAATGAATTAAATAAATTCAATTTACATACATAGTTCATTTAATTGCCCATAAAATCTGTTTTCAAATTTATTTTTACACGTTGCGAATTGAACAAATGACTATAAATACGAGGATTGGAAGGATTGTAAGGCTCTGGCTAATATTGGTATGATGATTTTGGATGATTTTATTTTATTTTTGACCGTTTAAAAGTTCCTAGACCGTCTCAAGGACGCCAGTGAAGAGTTCAGTTTTTAATTTGCTTCTGAAGCTAGTGACTGTCTGACTATCTCTCAGTAGCACCGGTATAGCTGAGTTTAAGCTTGCTTTAAAATAGTTTCTTATGTAGATTTTTTAGATATAGATTTATTATTGGAAAATATATTTAATTTTTTTTTAATTTTATTTAACAACAATTATACAGACATGACAATACATAGACTATTTGATAAAACTTAAATCTAAACATCCTCCTTATAGAGACAAGACCTACCTACCTCCTTAATTGACAGAATTAGTTTATTTAATTTAATCAAAAGATTATTTTTGTACAATGACTGTTTCCCTATTTTTTCATGTTAAATGGATATGTTTTAGTAATGTTCTGATAGTGCTTTCTTTTTTTATTTACTTTTTGTATTGTTTTGTATTATTGTAACAATGTAATCTCACTTCAAAATACGAGATTGTCTCTTTTTGAAGTTGAATCAATTTAATGTTTTATTTATATATATTTATTAACTATGAAAAGCATTCAAACAAATTGTGTATGAACGCCATATCTATAATAATTGTTGTTATAATTGTACAGGAAATATATACAAATTTCATTTTCTAACATTGTGTTGAGCTTAGCTTAGACCAATTAGTTATGTGAAATGATTATATTTTTGGTCTACTTAAGTCCCAATTATCTGGTAACAAAATGAAATGTCGCAACTTTATTATAATGTAGTTTCCACGAAACTTCTGTGATCTACTTAAATAATATCATTTAAGTAACGATAAAACCAGATTATTAATAAATAATGTTCAATATCAGCTGATTTATGAGAAGGGAGGTGAAACAATAAATAATAAAAGTGAATGCATGATTCTCAAGTGTTTACATTGACTTTAAGTAATAAGAGAGTGTTATTTTCCGCACTAGTAAAGGGTTACAATTAATGTCACACGTTTTATTAAATCTGAAAAACTGCTCAGCACAATTTAGTTGTAAATAATAGTTATAACACCATCTTTTATATTTATTTATTTAATGATACATTTTACGGCATGAGAGCCTATTGCATAACAAAATTTGACAGAAAATCTGTATATTTACATAGAAATATTCAATAATCTTCTCTTCTTTTGCATCAGTTAGGACTATGTCCTGTGATTCTCGGAGCCTGCTCCTGGGAGGTGGATGCCCAACTATCCCTCCATCGTTTAGGTGGTCTTCCTGGGGGTCTGTTTCCTGTCATGCGTTCGTCTGCTGCCATTCTAATCACTAGATCTGAGCTCGCCCTCCCACATGATCTCTCCAGAAACGTCTTCTTGTTCTGCCCCATCGCACAACATCTTCGACATTACAGATTCTTCTTATTTCTGAATTTCTTATTCTGTCACGAAGAATTACACTTGTGATGGGTCGTAGAGTTTTTATTTCGATGGTTCTATGAAGGCTTTTTGTTCTGGTGGTGTCGGCTCTTGACTCTATGCCGTATGTCATGATCGGTCTTATGCAGGTCTTATTGATCCTTACTTTACTCTCTCTCAGCATGTCTTTGTTTCTCCATACAGTACTCTTCAAGCACCCAGCCACGACGGCAGCCTTGTTTGCTTGTTCTATTCAATAATAATAAATAATAATAAAGACAAAATGTATTTAGTGCCGTTTAATTATCCGTGACCATCTCAAGGGCGCCGTGATTTTCTTGAAAAGCAATGTTTTCAGCTTACTCCTGAATATTGCAGGTAATCGGTTGCAGGCAGTTGGCCTCGCAACGCTAAAGCTCCTCTCAGCTCTGTTGGGTTCTACAAGTTTGTTTACAGCGCTAGAAGCTGATCGCAGTGGCCACACAACTATTAAAAATACAAGAATACATTAGAAACTAAGGAATATAAAATCACATTAATTCCTTGCAATAAATATTCCAACAAAACTGATCAAATTTATATCAATCTAAACATGATCTTTGGGTATTAATCGTTAGGTAAATCAATAATAGAAAATCAAAATTAATTATCAAAATTGTAACATTCCATTTAAAATTATAAAAATTATCAATAGCCAATGAAATTAAATGATCATAATGGTATAGCCAATCAGCCAACAACAGCTAACTGGATTGGCCATAACATCAAGCACCCAAGACTGCTTATCACCATCGTGAAGTGTAGGACTGAAGGCAGAAATGGTAGAGGCCGACCAAGAGACGCATATATGGACCAACTGAAGTAGGACATGAACTGTGGTACAAACGTAGAACTAAAGAGACTAACTGAAAATAGGAAGGAATTGAGAAGAAAATCCAAACTCGTTGCAGATCAATACAACGGATTGTAATGTGACTCACTATATAAAATAGTATAGAAAAATATTAATAAATATTTAATATTAAAAAAATGATAGATGCTACGCATTTAAAATATCTGACGAAACCTGAATTTGTGTAAACTAATATTTAAGAGAAATTTATTTATATAATTTTTATTTTTTTCCACCGTAGTACAGAACTAATTTTACTACGGTTTTAGTTCTCCAGTTTTATAAGATTTATATTATGCAGTGTTCTATGGACGTAGGGTTTACATACGAATATACTCGGCATGGTAAGTTAATATAAGTTACATTTGTATGCATTTATCTACGAATACCTAGAATAATATTATAAGTCTTGTGTAAACACTGTGTTAGTCGCAAACAATATTATTAATTATTATGTTTTCAATAATATCTGATCGGAGCATATTAACTTACTACTACGGATTTGAATTATACATTAATACATCATGTTAACAACTAGACTTTCTTACATTATGTAAATAAGTTTTCATTGCGTATAGTGGGTAATATTATTAATTATGTTTACCTATGTTAATGCGTAAGTAATAAACTACCTATTTCTCATTTGTTTATTCACTTGGTTTGCAAACCTTCTTGTACATTTGCGAATGTTTGATAATGTTTCGACATATTGCAATTAGATTGTTCATTTGTTGCCAACAAAGTGCCTACTCTATGGTTGATATATTTCTTAAAGTTGGGTATTTGAATATTTTTAGTTCATCTTTTGTTGAATATAAAACAATATCATGTACAACATCCTCGAGGTGCTATGGCACAAAGATGGCGCTCTAAATACTCTCCGTTTATTATTTATGATTATTATTTTAGTAACAAGATGCTCAGTAATAATCAAAGATAATATAAAAGATGCACGTAGAATTATTCCTAATTGGCGGTAAGTTAGGGAACAATTTTCAATGTAATCTACCGCTGGATAGAACACAGTTCATTATAGGGATTTTATTGTTGAGAGAGTGAATCAAGAGTGAAAATAATGTAAAAGTATGGTTGGAAGTTCAGTGTTTTTGAAATTATTTAAGTTGAATCAAGTCGTACTAATGGATCAATAATACTAAACGATTTTATCTTCAATGGTTCTTTATTGGACAAATGCTACTCCTAGAAAAGCATTGGGTACGAATATATTTAACTTACTTATACATAATTGAATATACATTATTATTTATACTTAGGTTAGAATAAAAAATATTCATTTTAATTGTACTAAAAACTACACCCACCGATTAAATTGATGAATATTAGTCATCAGCAAACTATCACTACACTGTGTCACGAACGCATTTATTATTAATAATATGATTATCTCCATTTGTAGAAGTCAGACTATCAGGCAGTTCAGGCACCATATTGCATCCCTCATCAGGGTTCGAATGATGACCACCGGACCGGAAGCGTTCCATACATTCGGTAATTAAACGAAGCAGTTGTTATAGTTGTTCTAATATCTTTGATATGATATGATAGGAAACCACCATAAACGTCTATAAATTAATGAGAAATATTTAAAAGAGCGACCGAAAAACAAACGGTCTAGTAATAAGTATTAACTTTAGTACTATTTGTGCGACAAGGGTACAAGGCTACGAAAAATGGGCGAAAGTTATAGTAGGAGAGTTTTTTTTACGAAAGTTATAAAGGGGAGTTTGCCGGCACCTGATGTCGAACCACGAAACCCTCGTTCACGAGGCCAAGACTCTACCTCCAGGCTACCGACAAACTCAGGCGAACTCGAACTCAGTGACTGATATTACCAAACGAGTGATGAATAATTTATTGATGAGATTTGTTCCATATCTATATCAAGTGATTGACAAAAGATACCAATGCAAATATGTCACTTAAATTTTAATTCTAGTCTCGCAGTAAATAATTAGTTTTTTAAATTTTTTGTCACTCGTTTAAATACTATCCTAAATTAATGAAATAAATGAATCGAATATTTCTACACATTTTTTTTATTATAATACATTGTATCACATGTAGTGAGGGTTAGATATATTTTACTTGCTGTATTAGTTGTGCACTTTAAAAATATGATGTAGGTACTAGTAAAAATCCATTCTGAGTGTGAACAAAATCATAGGTTTTTGTTAAAAAATATTGTTAAAAATATATTTGCATGTTTTTTTTTATAGTATTAATGAAGGTTAAAAAGGTGAGATAATTTTAAGATTTCAAATTTTTGAAATAACTTATAACTTTTCAGTGTGTGTTGCCTTAAGGCTATCATCATCATCATCATCATCATTTCTGTCGGTCCCTCAATCCTGAGGATCGTGACCATCATGCCTCGTTCTGTAGACCATCTGTCTCCATGTTGAGCGATCCTCTGCCATGTGTAAGGCCCCGTGAAGGCTAAGTATTAATACTTAAGGCTATAAGTATTCAAATTTTATTATTTTAAGAAGTTTAAATTTTGATTGCTTGAATGCAAAATATGTACATATTACCCACACAATCCCGATATATTCAACGAAATAGGCAAAAATAAATTTTCTCTCTGAGTTTATTCTATGGAACATGACACATATAATATACTATCTACTATACTATACTATACCCTCACGCCGTGTCCCAAGTGGGGTAGGCAGAGAGAACGGAACGCCAAACAGATCTATCTTTACACATATAATATATATTTAATAAAATATATTATTAAAATGAAGGGTTTGATTTAATATGCGTAAATATATTGTAAATACTCGTATATTTAGCCTATGACAAAACAGTAGAGTATGCGGGAAATAATAACATAACAAAGGACATTATTTGTTAGAAGACAACATCATTTGTTAAGTGATTATGTTGAAAAGTACCTACATATTGTAAAACATTACCTCATTATGTATTTTCCTATTGACGATGCCTTGCGTGCAGAACAAACTGTGGCACGCGTGTAAAGCTCGCTGGGTCTTTATATAAAAGTTCAGAAGCACTTAGTAAGGGCAACTTGAAGCACGTGCTTGCAATTATTTCCTTGGTACCGTACGCACACATAATATACTGCTTCCGGTGTACACAATACTAAATATAAAACATAAAGTTAATTTTTCAATGTTTACTCGTGTTATTATTTAATTGTTTACTTTAGCACCACAACCAATGGAGAACGTTACAGAAAATAATGAGTTTCGGCTTTGATAAAATCATTATAGGTTTTAACTTCTGTAAAGAATAGTAAAAAGTGAGACATTTCCGTTGCTTCAGAAACTCTCCATATCAAAAATGATAGTTTTGGAAACATATAATTTTATTGATTTTGGTCATTTGATTTTTTAATCAAGATGAATCAGGGTTTATAAGTAAGTCAAATACATCTCCAAACACTAAACAAATCTTATATCAAAAGTAAGCAATATGCTCGTGTTGTGAATATCTAATATGTAAGCAATGAAATTAGAAAATTAAAATCCCAGATCATTCGAGCCGATTTCAGGTAACCAATAAGTTAATATAATTATTTTATGAATTTTTGATACAATTGGATGTCGGGGACTGGATTTTACTAACTAGAAGTATGATGTCAATTATATTTTGAACCACTCTAGATTAATCATTCCATTTGGTTTTACTCACCGATAGTTAACCTATTTGAATAGGTATTAACTAGGTTAACTAACTTGGTTTTATTGACCAACAGTTAACCTTGTTAATACCTATTCAAATAGGTTAACTATCGGTGAATAAAACCAAGTGGAATGATTAATCTAGAGTGGTTCAAAACATAAGTTATTTTAATTTTATTTTTTGGTCATTGCACCTGACTTTTCTATAGTACCTATTGACCGTAGCTTCTAATTACTAGTTATCGTGTGTAGTTCATTAGTGTATATTTTTATCACTGTACATACTATAAATGATTTGATAAAGGGTCCTTATGTCCTCCGGCATTTAATCAGAATAATGTGTCCAAGTTCTCCTTTACACAGTTGAATTTAATGTCATTAACAGTGATGATTGTACAATGCAGTGTGCAGTGCGTACTGCGCTGTCGATGATTGGAATTGAAAGCGCGACAGTTGGTCGCGTGCGGCACATCAGACACGCGTCATCGTAGGTAGGTCACTTAAACATAACAATGTATAGATGTACATAAATGTGCGGGCGGCACACGTAACCAATAATGCATCACAGTTACATCGTAGTATATCTATGTATATACCAAAGGAGTAGGTATATTATATTGCTTTATCCAACCAATAGGGGTAGTTTTAGAGACAACTAGCTATGTAATAATTTAACTATTTCAAAATGTCATGTAATATTTATTTTTACATTATTACGTTTATTAAACGGGTTAGAGGTGAGTAAATTCGATATTAAATTTTGTTATGACGCAGGATATAATCAAAGCATTTTCAAACTTTTATCAAAATTAACTTTTTTGCTGTTCATGTGTTTTCATTTATATGACAAAGGTCTTCCTGCTGTGCGTTTTTAATTGTTTATTTAATATCTGTATTTAAAAATCTTTTCATGTTTTTGTTTTATGTATGAAAAAGCTTATTAAAGGCTGTAAATGAATTAATAAATAAATAAAATACCCGTATTATGTGGATGCAGAGTAGGCCTTTCAAGATGATAACTACTTTAGTGCTAACTGATGGGGAGGGGGAGGGATGTAGTATTGAAGATCTGCAAAGCTTTGTCGTATTTCGAAAGTTTTGATTGAACTACAGAAAGAATTTCTTACTCTAGTCACTAATTAGTTTCTTTTATTATAATTTAAAAAAAATAATTCTAAAATCAATCCTGTCGCTGAATGGTCATCGTGTGTAACCGGTTTAATGTATTTTTTATTTTATTTATCAACCATGTAAAACATACAGTCATTTGGCACATATTACAAAAAAGTATATTACATCAATATTTGACTAATGAAATTTGCGGATATTACAGACATATCAGTGTTTTTACAAATCTATAAAACAAGACTAAAAAAACATGATATGATTTCATCAAATTCATTTAACATAACAAATCTAAAACAACAATAAGAACATGAACATAATTCTCTCTCTAATATATGTAGCTATTTTTCTTATTGTTTGTGTTTTTGTTACTTTTATTTTTATTTAGTTAGATGGAAGAAAATACTAAGTAAATAGTGATAATCTCGCAACTGCACATTACCACATTTTTTATTATGTAAACTGCTCCGTTGATTTTGTTATATGAATGATGATGTGCAAGAAGAATAAAATAAATAAATAAACACGTAGTAGGCGATCGGCAAAAACATAAAATATACAACTATATCAGGGCTCCAAAAAACGGGGGAATGGGGGATAAGGGGAATTTAGGAAATCGTATTTGCAAACTAAAACAGCGCAGAAACCAGCTATATTGTGATCTATATGTACATTTAAGCACATAATAGGTAAGTTTTGCATTCATTATGATATGTTCTATACAAGTTTCGTAATGCTCCTACCGATTGAATCAATGCATATCATTATTATATGGATCTAACGACAATCAAGTATAAGATTTGTTACAAACACGACTCAATAATAGAAGGTAGCTACCTAGGTGTATTTTATTGTATCTTGAGTACTGTGACAAAATTAATAAATAAATACCTAACTACCATATAATATAATAATATATATTTAGTGAATTACATTGTTTATGGTATGAGTCATAAGACACATAACATAGTTAGTTAGTATTGGTGGTAGTTTCATTGAATAAAATTAGAATAACATTATGTACATATTAAACTTATGTTATAAGTACTCTACTATGCAAATTTCTATATTATTTTATGTGCATTTTGCATTGTCTCCACATCCAATTATGTACTATAAATAGTAGCATTATTTTAAAAATCAGCTATAGTGTGTTATTGATTATATTATTAAAGTTATGTGGTCTACAAGAGGTTTCTAGCATGATTTCTGTTAGGTCTTGAAAATTTTCGCTGGGAGTTCTAGAACTTTGTCTAAGATGAAATTAATCCTGCTGTTTGAATTTTACTTGAAATTTGTCAAAGTTTGTAGAAAATAAATTTAGCTATATATAATATATTCAGGTTTTGAAATAATGAAATAAAAAGAGCACATTCTAGGCTGCCACAGCTTGCCAATTACACTATTGTTTTATCAGTTTAGTCAGATATTTTCACTTTATAAACTGTTAAACAAATCAATAAATTATTAATATGAACTTCCGTCGATAATTCAAACTTTATAGATTGTGTTCAAAAACAAATACAGGAATTTCAAAATAAAATATGACTTGACAACACTGTAACACATAACACATTCCAATCCCTACATAACACATAACACGTATAGACAATTCACACTGTCCTAGTATTGAATCAAATTCAAATATTTTTTTTGAGATAATATTTAACACATTAAAAATAATTATATAAATATCTGGTTTTTTTTACCCTCAAAATTGAGCACAGCTCGTGCTTTGAGGGGTTCTAGGGTTTTAACTAATATTTATACAAATTCGACATTATTTATTCGCCCTCTGTATATTGATTGTATGATTGTCTTTGTTTTAAATGTATTTTTGTGTGAATTTGCTTGTTATCAATGTACAGTAAAGAATAAATAAATAAATAAATAAATAAAAATAATGAGTAAAAATAACCGAGAAAAAAATATGCTTAGGGTAAAATCAAGAAATATCATCATCATCCTCAACGCTCCTCTCGGGGGCAAAAGGCAGAAACCAGCCTCCTCTTTTCACTGCATCTTTGTTGCAAACCGTGCCACCTCTTCTCACGACATTCCCTGTGCTCTGATGTCTTTTTAATAGGAATAGTGTATTGTGAAAGAGGGACGCCCGGGCCGACGGAACCCTTGCAGACGGAAGAACCGTGGTCTTTTTGGCCAACTATTACTGGACATTCTCAGAACATGACCCAGCCAGGACCATCGTCTCTCCTGTAAAAAAATATAAAGAGGTGAGTTATTATCATGTATCGTCAACTATATAATTATAATTTTGAGCCGCTGTGGACGGTCTTATATCAAACATCTCCAGCATTTGCCTTAGTACGAAAATTTAAAAAAAAAAAAAAATATGAACTTCCACCAATAACCGTCGGTCGATAAATTAAACTTTTACAAAATTGATGAGTAAAAATAGCTATAATAAATAAAAAATGCTAATGGTTAAAATAATATATGTAATTATGCCTATATTTTTTAATTTTTATTCTTTTGGCATAAATTTGTGGCCCAGATGTCTTTATAAAGGTTCCAATTTAGTAGGTAAATGATAGTAGATAACATAATTTATTATGTACGGCAAAAGGATGCACGTTCTGACTTGGCATTATTTCCTATACAATACAATACATATTATAATTGTATAATAACACGATGTTAATAATGGTTGAAAGTGTAAACGATTTGATTCGCTTATTTGTGTGTCCGTTATTTGATAACATTTGTGGTGGATCGCTATCGCGGGCAGAGGCACGAGTTCATGGTTCATAATATCGTGTTTATTGTTAGTGTTGACAACCGAAGTTAATGCGTTGTCAAAACGTCTGTTGTAACAAAAAGCGAGGATGGCTTTCGCTTATATTAATAAAGAATTCAATAGACTCTAAAAAAGAAAACAATTTAATGTTGGGTATATTAACAAAGTTTCTATACCAAATCTTTCCACTCATTTCTCGTATCTTCATCATCATGTCCGTTGCTGTGGAACAAAATTCCCTATGATTTGCGGACTCTGAAGAGTGTGGAGGTGTTCAAGGCGAGGTTAAAAACCCTATTGTTCAGAAGGTGTTATGGTTCTTGAATGGGCTCTTGCGGTGGTTTTCCCACAAAACGGCGCATCTTAAAAAGTTATCTAGTCATTATTATTATTATTATTATCAACATTACGCCGTTGGGTAGGCAGAGAGAACGGAACGCCAATTAGATCTGTCCCTACATACTTCTTACGTCTTCTCTACATTCATACAACGTCTTATGGACGAACGTCGATTTCTCTTACTCAACACACGGCCGTCCTTAAGAATTTGATATACGTGATCAAGCCACGTACTTCTCGTACGCCCACGCTTTCTCACAATCCTTCTTTCAGACAAGTATGTATATTATCCTCTTTGTCATCCTTTTCCCTTCCATTCGTTCCACATGACCAAACCATTGCAATTAATTTACACGCTTCTATACACAACACTCGTCTTTCTATTAATTGTGTCGGTGCACACGTAGTAGAATTCCATAATTATGTAATTGAAACAAGTGTTTCTTTCTACTATAGATTATTGATTCCGAGAGAGACGTCTTTCCACTTATCAGGTCATTATCAATCATGATAAGTCGAAAGACGTCTCTCTCGGAATCAATAATCTATAGTAGAAAGAAACACTTGTTTCAATTACATAACTCGTCTTTCTTTTATTCATTTATCACAGAATCTTCTCTATAATCTCATTTCTATAATCTCATTTCTATAATCTCATTTCTATAATCTATAATCTCATTTCTATAATCTCATTTCTATAATCTCATTTCTATAATCTCATTTCTATAATCTCATTTCTATAATCTCATTTCTATAATCTCATTTCTAGCGCATTCTTCCATCTTCAGCCATTCTTGTTCTTCATAGAAATCAACTGTTTTAGGATAGTTAGACTAAATCACTTTTAATTCATACAAGAATTTAGAAACTTTATTATTAACTTTGTGATAAAAGTGAGAGTTCTTCAAAACCGATTTGCATTTAAAAAAGTTTATGAAGAAGTTTTCAATTTGATAAATTAAATATATTAATACTTATTTATATTAAATAAAATTTAGTTAAGACAGATTCACATGTAATTCCTATAGATTCGAATAACAAAAAAAAATATTTTACCATTTACTGTTTGTCTATTTTTAATCTAAATATTAAAAGGAATCCGTTTATTAAGTTATTGTATGTGACTCAGCATTGATACTTAATAATTAATCTGTTCCTATCATCGCTAATTGTTTAGGAAACAAAACGACACAATGCTATTGTTATATAAAAAAAAATTAAGTCTTACATATCTACCAACACGAGTCAAATGTCACAAATAAACTCAAGTATTACTTCCTACTAGAAACATATATATGGGGTGATAATTGAAATGGACAGATAATTAGAATATTTGATTTAATTAAATTAAGTGTTATGTTTAATACAACATAACAATGAAAGATAACCTTGGATTTATATTGATACCCTCAGTATGTATCCACTAAAAATAAAAAGTTTTTATTATTGTACCCACAGTATTCATTTATCATCGTCATTTTTGGTATTGTTAACCGGTTACAAGAATAAAAATATTATTAGGCCGCGTATAAAACATTGTTAAATTATAATTAAACCTCATTATGTCTGATCGTATCAGCTATTGAACTCTTAAATACTGTTCTGCTGTTTGTAGCCATAAAAGTAAATCTGCAATCAAGGTAGATTTAATAACAAATTAAAACATTATATTATAACACAGCTCTTTATTGTTATTTATTTTATTGCGCTCTATGTAATAATATTTAATCTCAAATACTATACAGGAAAACACTTAAGCATATAGACAATTATTATAAAGCTTGTTTTGAAAATATTATAAAAAAGGCATATGCGTCCACCTCACCTTGTGGGAAATTCATTATTATATTTATAAATATTCAATTTTCAACAAATTTGGTATAAAAACTCTCATAGCTTGTTGACCCTTGCAAACATTTTGATTTGATAAAAAAAAATCTAAATTTTTGTTACCAATATAAGTAATTTGCTTAAAAAAAACTAAATAGCTGACTGACGAGATTTATTTAGGTACTCTATGTTATATCAAAATAAAAATTGTTTACAAAATATATAAACTTTTAATTTTTGATCATCCTATCAAGCAAAAAAATGTTATGGATTTTGGCAAAGCTTTTTAAAGATTTTTGACTTTAAAAAATGAGAAATTTCGACAAAAAAAGATTTTTTTTATCGGTGAATATCCATGAATAAAACAAAAAAAAATGACAGTTGGCTGCACTAATATTTTTAAGAACTATCTAACTTTTCGAAATATGTAAAAAAAAAACATGAAAAATTGTAGGATTCTTATACATTGTCGGCCAAACACACCTCCGATTTCGAATTATATTTAGAATAATTATGCTTCTTTCAAACGAATACATTGAAGCTATAATTAAGTTTTTTTTTTTTAAAGTATAACACTTATATTGGTAATTAATATTATTTTTCATATTTTCATATCAAAATATTCGTCAGCTTCTACAAGTTTATCACGACTATTACAGTTAACTAAACAAAGATTTCTGTATCGGTATGGCAATCTGCATGACTAATAATTTGTATTTTTTCCCGGGAAAGGATTCGTTTTTTTCCCGGGAAACGGGAAATAAAAATTAGAGGGTTTTCCCGGGAATTCCCGGGAGTAACCCTCTACTCAAAACTTATGCTCGAATTGCAAAAACTTTTTCAAACTATACAAATTTCGAATTAAAATGGTAATAACTACAAAGTAATATAATTACCCATTAATGTGTTATGCCCTTAGGTACCAACTGAAAAAATTACATCGAATTGCCAAAAAATAATAATTTGTTCATGATATATTTATTTTGACACAAACGAATCAAATGAATACGTCAACATGATAGAAATGCAATGTAATGTAATTTGAGTTAAAATGTTATAAAAAATATGCGTACTTTCGGAAATATTGAGGTGGTACGATTTAATATGCGGTACAGTATAGCATACTCTACCCTATATCCATATAAAGAAATTCAAATTAATAAATAACTAAGCAGAATAAAGACAATTGAAATTATCTCATATTTTAGATTTTACAAATAAACCTTTTAGAAATGTTAGTAATAGATTGAGGTTTCACAAAATTTGATACAATGTTATCATACTACAAACAACCCTTTTAACTGTTTATACCGTAATCTCATCATTTAAGTTTAGGAAGACATGTTTGATGAGTGATTCACATTGCTTTCTACGGAAATCTCTTAAGAAGTCAGTCCCTCAATAGCAGGTGATGGAAATGCATGTCACTTGAAAGCACCTTTGCAAACACAGACCATGGTTTCTCAATGAAAATCAAAGAATAAAAATATATTCTATTCTATTCTTCTCAAAACCATCCACTCGTTTGCGAGTGATTTAGAATAAGAATATATTATGTCAGCCTCTCATAAGACCCGCAGAAAGGGAACACAAGCCATGGTTAAGTAAAAATATAGACCAAATTAAGAAGAAATATTTATGATCGATTCACAAGGTTCATATTGAGTACGTATGTAGACATTACTGAGTAATACCTACCTAATTAGTTACCAAAATATTTGACACTCGTAAAGTACTAATATACAGTCGTAAATTTCACAAACGCTAAGTAGATAGATAAGTTTAAGATATCCGCTAGTTATTATATCTTTTACACCTGAAATGATATTTAAAATACATATTAAAGTGTTAATTTAACATTGTGATCAGATTATTAACAATTTCAGTTACATATAGTATGAATAAATTAGACATTTTTGCATGCAGCATAATTATATATGTTTATTTTATTATTGATAACCAAATGCCACTATATGCAACTTATTAATGAATATGTTTATGTGGGTGTGTATTCATATACTGTTTTATTGCTATTTTTGCTATTTTAATTGACCGAATGTTACCTATAGGTAATATTAAATTGTATTTCTATTGATTTTTTGTTGGTTTTGTTTTGTTTATTCGTGTGATTTGATTTGTTTTTAAATGTAGTGTATTCATTTTTTGATGTTTGAAGACTGTATAATATTGTTAATTTGTCATGTATTGTAAAAGGCAAATGCCGTTTATTGTCCGAAATAAATGAATAAAAATGTATCGTCTTGTGGAAATACCATTGCTAAGGCCCACAAAAGAATCATAACACCTCCTGAAAAATATGGTCTTTAACTTTGCCTTGAACACCTCCACACTCTCCAGAATTCGTATATATAGGTATACAAATAAATAAATAATATATATTATTAATGGTTTTACATATACCTTGTATCGTATATATATAATAATTGGAACCTTGTAGGGGTTTTCCTCTAATTTGTGCATTTAAAAAAAACTCTATAGACAATTCTTGTAATTAACATTTTCGTCAAAATAATTTTTCTTATTGTCAATTTTGTTTTTAAATAAAAATCATTTCAATAGCTCGAAAGGTGAATTATAAGAAGACTTTTTGCCGTATATTTTTTAATTTTACCATTTCGCTCAATATTAAGGAAAGCATAATACAAACATTGAATAAGTTGGAATAAACTGCCTCTGTGTCTGCGAGAGGAGGTGAATGGAGAGAGTTTTAAAAGAAGGCTGAAGACGCACTTTTTTGCTGGGAGTTTCGGGTGATGGATACGGTATACGGCGCCCTTGAGGTCATGTATAAACGGCGTTTTACAAATTATCCATATATACCTATACACCGTGCGGCAGAAAAGTAATGAGACTGATTTTTTATTTACCAAAGTATTTATTTTTTTCAAACGTCAATATTATCCTCTTCAAAGTAGTTCCTTTGGGCAGCTACACACCAATGGAGACGTTGTTCTCACTGTTGGTAACAGTGGTGGAAGTCTTCAACCGGTATGGTCTTCAGCATGTCCGTTACACTCTTTTAGATAATTTTTATAGTCCTGAAATGACGTCCTTAATAGAAAAAGTCACAGAAACTGAGGTCAAATCTCATAGATGACGGAATGAGTTGAAACTCGCACTGAGGTATGCGAGGATATTGCTCTATCAAGGACAACAGCGCAGCATTGCCAGATCGCTTGCAGTGTTGCCAATCTCATTACTTTTCTGCCGCACCGTATATAACATAACATAACATGTATAGACAATTCACACAGACCGAGCTAGTCCCAAACTAAGATATGAATCTTGTATTATGGGTACTAACACGACGATACACATATATACAATGCACTGAACACATATACATGTAATACCCAGACCCAGGACAATTTGAAAAATGTCATTCTTCATTTTGCCCTGGCCGGGAATCGAACCCGGGACCTCGTGACTCAAAGGCAAGTGCGTTAGCCTCCGCGCCACACCGGTTGTCAAACAAACAAGTTGAGTTATGAATGGTATATTTAAGTGTAGTAGGTACCGCCAACGTGTTCCGCAGTGTACTGTGTAGGTATGTTATGTTATGCTATGTGATATGTAAGGAGATATCAAAGCAATCAAATTGATTTAAACCAAGACCAAAATATTATTATTATTATAACACGGGCAAAAACACTTAAGGGTAAGTCCAAATCACCTGGTCCAGCACTGGTTGCTCGACCATCTCAGAAAAAATTGATTTTTTTTGTGCTATCACCCCAACATGTTGGTAGTTCAAAATGATAATTATTTTAATTTTATTGGTTTTAGTTTTTGTGTGGCGGCCATATTTGTTTTACAAGGCGGAGACATTTTCGCAGTTTAAAGGGTTTGCGAAAACTTGAATATCTCAGGTTCTATTTATTTTATCAACATAAAAATAAAAGTAATTTGTTAATAAGAATATAAGCTTAAGGGTTGTAATAAAACATTTTCACCTAAATATAATTCTAAGGGATGAAATTTCAGTCTACATTCTTAACTCTTTTTTGCAAAAACTCCCATTTTCACGGAAAGATTTTGGACGAAGGGAAAGAGTCCACTCATCAAAACTTTTTTGACAAACAACTAGGTACTAGTTGTGTTGACAAACAAAATTTCAAGTCTCAGACTTGACCCCCCTTTTGACAAAAAAATTTCAAAATTTGGAAATTCTCAAAATTTTCCATTTTCCAAGCTCAATATCTCTGGTGGGGGACTAGGTAAAAATTTGAAATGTCACCCCATAATAGACCTGTACCATAGTATTATGTGGCAAAAATTTGGAGTTTGAGATTTTACTACGAGCAGAGATATGGCAATCACAAAATGTCCAAAAATTAGTACTTCAACGGGCATACCGCATCGGCATATATAGAATATAAAATTGTTTACTAATAGTAAATCGATGTATATTAGATAATATTTACAAAATACAATTCCAAATAGTAAAATACCATGTTATATAATTAAATATCTTGATTGTTTGTGGGGGTGGGGGGGTTAAAATTCTGGGAGAACTGGCAGCCTGAATCAAAATAATGCACAATTCAGTGGGTGAATATAACGTATTTAAGTCGATTAATATGTGACATGGTTCTTGGCAAAAAAGACATTTTACACAAAATAACTTGAAGTCTCAAGGCTTACTATTATACACACATTAATTTAAAAGCAAACTTCTTTCTGCTAGCTAATACAATTTTGGTGTACAACAAAGAGCTTAGAGATCGCCTCGCACAATTGAGGGGTGATAGTGTGAAAGCGGCCAGTCACAGTTGTAAATTCCATTGGTGCGAGCTTTCTCAGAATGTTATTCATAGGTACCCAGGTCTTGTCACCTCTTGAAACTTTGAACGAGGTTCGTGGCCTAGCTAGCTCATAAAAGTAAACTTTCAGGTCATTGTTTTCGATGCTTATTTCCTCAATAACTCCAAGGTACCATTGCTCTTCATATATGCATGCAACTATGTCTTCTTTCTGGAGGTATAATGAGGCAGTTTTTGACACAAGTATGTCATCACAGTCGTCAGAGGAATAAAATCACATATGTACTTGCCTCAAGTCATTATTGATGCCATTATCTCTTATTACAAAAAGTCGATTATAGCAGGTAGCACATAAAGATTTTCGAGGAATAAGATTAATTAAGTGATTTTTTTCCTTAGGTAAATGTTAAATTTTGATTTCTCTGAGACCTTTAATTATAGTTTTTTATGGATCTTTAGTGGGTCACAACAAGAATTTTCAAACAGATGGTTGTACTTAACAAAATACTTGACTTCATGGTACTTGCAGATGATAACAATAGCACTGTTTATAACTCAAAAGATTTCTGCCTTCTTCACATTCCATGTTTCAAAACTATGACACAAAGAGTACAAAGACAACCTTCGTCTTTGGCTGCTAACAGAAAACTAACCTAGGCTGGGAGAGTACACAGCGTTCATGCTAATAAATGACTGTGCCTGCTCAAACAAGATCCAACAGGTTAAAATATGATTCAGACTGCTAGTTCTCCCTGAGTTTTAGTACCCCGCCCCCACACAAAATAAAGATATTTAATTATATAACATGGTATTATACTACTTAGATTTCCATATAATGAGTTACAATCCATTGGATTGGTCTGCAACGAGTTTGGATTTTCTTCTCTATTCCTCCCTATTCTCAGCCAGTTTTTTCAGCTCTACGTACGAGCAACAGTTCATGCCCCTCTTCAGTTGGCCTATATACGCGTCTCTCGGTCGGCCTCTGCCATTTGTGCCTTCGGTCCTACCTTCCACGATAGCGATGAGCAGTCCTGGGTGCCTGATGTTGTGGCCAGTTAGCTCGTTGTTGGCTGATTCTTAAGGAGTTGCCTTTTTTCACCTACCCTGGTTAACAAATCTACGTTTTCGACGTGTTCCGACCAATGAATCTTCAGCATGCGTCTGTAGCACTCATTAGATTTCTATTTTGTAAATATTATCTAATATACATTGATTTACTATTAGTAAACAATTTTATATTCTATATATGCCGATGCGGTATGCCCGTTGAAGTACTAATTTTTGGACATTTTGTGATTGCCATATCTCTGCTCGTAGTAAAATCTCAAACTCCAAATTTTTGCCACATAATACTATGGTACAGGTCTATTATGGGGTGACATTTCAAATTTTTACCTAGTCCCCCACCAGAGATATTGAGCTCGGAAAATGGAAAATTTTGAGAATTTCCAAATTTTGAAATTTTTTTGTGAAAAGGGGGGTCAAGTCTGAGACTTGAAATTTAGTTTATCAACACAACTAGTAACTAGTTGTTTGTCAAAAAAGTTTTGATGAGTGGACTCTTTCCCTTCGTCCAAAATCTTTCCGTGAAAATGGGAGTTTTTGCAAAAAAGAGTTAAGAATGTAGACTGAAATTTCATCCCTTAGAATTATATTTAGGTGAAAATGTTTTATTACAACCTTAAAGCTTATATTCTTATAAACAAATTACTTTTATTTTTATGTTGATAAAATAAATAGGACCTGAGATATTCAAGTTTTCGCAAACCCTTTAAACTGCGAAAATGTCTCCGCCTTGTAAAACAAATATGGCCACCACACAAAAACCAAAACCAATAAAATTAAAATAATTATCATTTTGAACTACCAACATGTTGGGGTGATAGCACAAAAAAAATCATTTTTTTCTGAGATGGTCGAGCAACCATTTTATTTATTTCTGGACCGGTAGGTATGGAATTACCCTTAAGTTAAATGTCTCGAGAATCGCGGCACTGGATTAAGATATCCATATGAAATACGCACGAAAGCCTTGTATTTGAAATTATTTTATGTTCATAATGCAGTATTTTCGTTTTAAGGGTTGCTAAAGAATTGAATTTCTTAATAATATATTTGTTATACTCAATAAAATGGACCACCCAACCTGAAAACTTATTCTTATGATGATGCACAGAGCTTTTTTGGTTTGTTGTCTATTTATTTTTTTTAAATATTTTCACTTGTTTTCTTTCTCGTTTCCTGAAGATTCTTTTATGGAATAAATGCATTTTATTATGTACATTTTCATCTGGACCCATTTTACACTTATTTATTTATTTTTTACTGTAGGTACATTGATTGCAACCAAATTTACGGACAAATACATTTATAAAACAGACAATCATACAATCAATAATTATACAGAGGGCGAGTTTATCGCAGAGGTGCAATTTCTTCCAACTAACCCAACTTAGAAAGTACTTCGTAAATATTATTCTTGTTCAATTGGTCTAGAGATAAAAACTAAAATAATCCATTGATTAGATATGCACATCCTGTTATAGAGCAATTTTTTTCTGTGCCATGTTACGTTTCGTAGTTTTATAATTTTACCATGAATCACAATGTAAATATTGTAGGGAAAATAAATTTGACAAGCATCGATGTTCATAATTATAAGAGCTGCCGCTATGGTTTAGTTCACTGAGAAAAATACTCACAACGAATCATTGGTAGGTACGTACTATCAAATTAGGACCAGAGATAGTACAAACGATTCATTAGTACAAATCTATAATATTAACCTATCGCAAACAAGTCGTTGGTAAATTTACCAACAATTTGTTTGCGAAAAGTTAATATTATAGAATCGTTTGTACTATCTCTGGTCCTAATCTGATAGTACCTACTAGTGATGTAACGAATATTCGCATTCGCATTCGCATTCGCGAATATTCGCATATTTCAAAGTATTCGCATTCGCATTCGCATTCGCAAAAAAATATGCGAATGTTTTGCGAATATTATTTTATTAATAAAGTATCTGGTCTGTTCCGTGTTGGCCACATTTGTTGTATTGTTTCCTGTGTTCGTTTGCTTGATGATGTTATTATTATTAGGAGAAATATGCATTTGTGGAGATTTAATTTATATGTTTGTTTTAAGTATTACAACTGCTATGAGTATAGGGCCCTACAATAATTTTATATTCTATTTAAGGAATATTTATATCATACTACAAGGTGAACCACACTAAAGTATTCTCTCAGAATTTTCGGGGCTTGAAGACTAAGATCGAGGAGTTTAGAGCAAACTTATTTGCAAATAGTTATGATATAATTGTTCTGACGGAAGCTTGGCTAAATTGTGGCATATTTGACAGCGAACTTTTTCAAAACGAATATACAGTTTACCGCAAGGATAGGGATTTCATGTTGAGTGGTAAAAGGGATGGAGGTGGGGTCTTAATTGCTGTGGATCGGACACTAGGATATTCATCCACTCTTGTTTGGGATGATACTGGTGAAAGTTTTTTTTACCAGTATTCGTTTTTCATCGGTAACGCATGAAAAAATGCTCACCGCTACTGGGTGTAGTATATGTATATACCGCCTTCCACATCCTTAGATACTTAAAACATCTTTTTTTAAAGTATATCTGAACGTTTAATCAGCTATTACGGCAAAACGGATATTTGTCTTATTGGAGATTCCAATATCCCAACAATCCAATGGAAAAAAGACCCCGATGTTGATTCAATCTTTGTTCCGTATTCTTATTCGTGTCCTGTTGCGCAGTATTTGATAGAATCTATATCTTTTCTCAATATGTTTCAGTCTAACGGAGTTTATAACAGCAGTCAAGTTATCTTGGATTTAGTTCTTTCAACTATTCCGTGTTCTGTTACCAGATGTGACTCTCCACTGGTTGGTAAGGATTCACACTATCCTTCACTGTTGATAGATTATGAGTTTGAAATTGCTGAGGATTTGTCTCAAAATATGATCCAGAAATTAATATACTTTAAGTCAAACTTTTCGGAAATAAATTTTGAACTACAAAGTGTTGATTGGGTCAGTGTTTTGGGAAACGGACCGGTGAATAAGATGATTGAATCTTTTTATGGTTATGTTTTGCCAATAATTGAGAAGCATACACCTACATATGAAGAGGGTGTCACCTAATAATTTTCCCAAATGGTTCTCTAATAGAATTCTGTTATTGTTTAAGAGAAGTCTAAGGCTTGGCGTAAGTTGAAGATGAACCGTAATGATTCTGACTACAATTTATTTTTTCAACTAAGAGCTCAGTTGAAGTTGTCGCAGAATCACGATTATAGGTCTTTTATTAATAACACTGAGAAGTCACTTAAGGGCAATGTCAAGTCTTTCTTTTCATTCGTGAATTCCCTTAAAGAATCTAGAGGCTATCCAAGGGTAATGGGTGACGGTGACCAGACTTCGAGCGATCCAGAGGGAATTGCAAACTTGTTTTCGACGTTTTTTGGTTCTGTATTTTCACTGAATAATTTGCATGATTCTAATACTAAAGAATTGGAAAATATTTTAACTAACTCATGTTTATCCATGGTTAATATCTTGAAATCTGATATTCATAAACGTTTATTAGGTATAGATGAGACAAAAGGAGTTGGCCCTGATGGTCTAGCACCAATATATTAAAGAGATGTGTAAGTCATTTAACCAAACCATTGTATCTGACGTTTATTAGAACACCTTGCTGCAGGAGGCAATCTAGACTATGGGACATGGAAAACCCTAAATCGACTGAGATCTGGTGTAGGAAACTGCCGCGACAATAGAGAACGATTGGGCTTCCTACAGGACGAATCCGGAGCGTGTGACTGTGGTGCAGCACAGACTATGCCACACTTGTTGGAGTGTCCATTGTGCCCTGTCACTTGCACTATGGAGGATATTTTTGACGCATCTCCACCTGCTGCGCGTTTTGCGCAGTACTGGAAATCAGTTTGATGGGTTTTTTCTCTGGGTTTCGACACGATAAATAAATTAGGAGTTTACAAGAAGGATGCTTTCCATGCAAATGGAAGATGGCTAGTATTATTCCTTTGCATAAATCTGGCAGCAAATCGGACGTTCGTAACTACAGACCAATTTTAATTCTATCACCTATTTCAAAAATATTTGAGGGTATGGTTCGTGAACAAATTACTTTTTTCCTGAAGCCGTATCTTTTTGTAGAGCAGCATGGATTCATGAGTGGAAGATCGACAGTAACAAATCTGATTTTTTTTCTCAGCTATGGACAATCGTATACAGTTGGATGCCATTTATATCGGCTTTCAAAAGGCATTTGATAAAGTAGAACATCGACTTTTTTCAACTAAGGTGGATTGACTCATAATTATATTTCTGATAGATTGATGACAGTTAAACTTAACGGTTACTCATCTGGCAGTGTCAGTGTTACATCTGGTGTCCCTCAGGGGTCTTCTTTGGGTCCTTTACTTTTCACGATATTCATAAACGACATAAAAAAAGTGCTTTGACCACTCAGAGCTTCTATTATTTGCGGACGATTTAAAAATATACTGTCAAATTCAATTATTGTTTGACTATGAAATGCTTAACGAGGACTTGGAAAGACTACACGAGTACTGTAAAAGAAATAACTTGCACTTGAATCTGGAGAAGTGTAATCTGATCTCTTTTACCAAAAATAGAAACAAAATTCGATAAATTTACAATATCCATAATCATGATTTAAAAGAAGTACATAAGATTAGAGATTTAGGTGTGGTGTTTGACTCTGAGCTTCACTTTGATGATCACGTGAACAAAATTATCGAAGAGAGCAATAAAATACTGGGATTTATTCTGAGATCTACAAAGTCATTTAGGTTATATGAATCGTATTTGTACTTGTACTTATCGTTGTTTCGCTCCAAGCTGGAGGACTGTTTCTCTGTATGGAATCCACATTTAAAAAAATATGTCGATCAAGTTGAGAGAACTCAGTCTAAATTCATTCGTTTGGTTAGGAAGAGATTGCATTATCCTGTATTTATTAAAGATTTGCCTAAATTGGAATTGTGAAGAGTTTGCTGGATGCATGCAACCTGAGAAAAATATGCTTGTCCGAATACGATGTGCCTAATATTTTAGATAGGATTAACTTTAGAATGCTTCCTTTAACAAGATCTTGTTTTCCGTTCTACATTAAAAAAAAAACAAAAACGATTGCAGACTCAAGAAACCCTGTTTATAGAATTTTAAAGTGCCAATTACGTCAGGTTTGTGAGAAAGGAGAGTTGAGGGTAGAATAAGATGAAATAAATATTAAAAAAAATGTATATGTTTGATAAAATGTGAAGTGTTTGGGATAGTATTAATTTTTAGACTGTTTTTTAAATTTTTGATTTTTCTTTTTTAAGAGTTTTTTTGTATTGTTATTGCATACATTAGTGAAGTGTGACTGTGTTTGTGCGAATGAATGTATTAGGTATGTGTGCGAAATTGGGTGAGCAGCGATTTGTAATAGGAATGGGTGATTGGATGTATTGTGAATTAATACCTATATTATGTGTAAGATTTTCTATAATTGTTTTGTGTGTTATTGCTGAAGTATGCACTGTTTCGATGTAAGACTATTGGAATGTTTTTGTCGCTTACATGTTTATATTTATATGTCTTTCATCTGTTGTGTACCATGTAAATGAAGAAACAAATCAGTAATTCGGTGAAAGTACCGGATACTTACCCGGTACATTGTGGAAAAAGGTACTGCAAGAAAATATTCTTTAAGAAAACCGAGGAGTTTTGGAATATTTCAAATTCCTATACCATTTTCAAGTCAATATTCGCATTCGCATTCGCATTCGCGAATGTCGGCATGAAATATTCGCATTCGCATTCGCATTCGCGAATATCCAAAATCAGACATTCGTTACATCACTAGTACCTACCAATGATTCGTTGTGAAATTTCGTTAGTAGGTATTTTTCTCAGTGTAGTTGTAGCTCGTGTCAGGATTTTGTGTTAGACAGGGTTTTACTTCTTTTTTTATTATTTTGGGTAGGCATAGACCTACTTTTTTTTTATTTTTATTTTTAAGGTTGACTGGAAGACGTTGCCTAGCAACAAGTCCGCCTTTTGGCCAAATTTTGTTAATTGTCACGTTTTGTAATGTTGTATTTTATTGTTTATGTATTTGTGTAAGATTATGGTCAATAAAGTTTTATTTATTTATTTATTTATTTACTTCTTATATTATCACTTTCTTACTTCCATACGTTAGTTTTAAAAACTAATGAATTTCATTTTAAAATTTCATGGCATACTTACTTACTTAACTCACGTATGACTCTGCAGTCTTGGGTTCAGCACTGACAGCCAGTTCATCGCCTCCGGTCCTGCTTCATGGATGTCCTGCAGGTCCACGCTGAATTTTTTGAGATGGCAGTCCTCCACTCACCGTTTGCAGATCTCCACATTCACAATCAGGGGTATCTCTTTTTCCCCACCTCCAGAGTAAGTAGTTACAGCATCCATGTTCTGAAATCTTCACTCTATTTTGCTGTACACACAAATCATTCTCGGCAGATCAAAACCAGGTAGGTACTTGGATTGTGGGATTATCTACCAGATGTTTGTTTGCAGTGTCCCCTGTGATCCATCTTTTCTTCCATTGTTTTTAATGACATTACGATCTAGAGATATTTTTATTTTTGTGCAAGTACGAGACTTATAGAAAGTTTTCAGTGCATTTTTAGTTTTGCTAATTATTATTACTGACAGTAAGACGATTCTTACAAGGATCATTACAGCTGAAGGCGAATGCGATTCCAGAAGATTAACTTAAATGATATCTAAACGATAACACAACTAATATGTTATATCTTCGATCCCAGGTGCCGGCAAACTCCCCTTTCACGACAAAAGCTTTTAGCTTACTGTGAAAGGTGTATAAGGTTGTATTTGGGTTTATAACAAAACCCAGATATATCTTTTTAAAAAAAAAAAATTCTTATAAATTCTGCATACGTCACGTTAAAGATATCAATTTCTCCAGCCAGATCATTAAAAATTTGAATAGCCCTTCCCACTGAGGAGTCTGCCAATATATTAATTGTTAGAATTGTAGTAGGTAATAATAATAGTTATTGTTTTGAACCCTGTCCCTGTATTAATGTCTGGTTACATATATGAGTGTATAATATGATATAATAGACAAGCAAAAGAAACGTTATCAAACGGAATTATTCAACTAGTAGGTAGTTGTAGTGTTAGTAGGTAGTAATGTTGTTAATAATTATAATAAGTTTGAGTGTTTAATGTAATTCGTGACTTGTTCAGGCACCTGCGTACTCAAGTAAAGTTGGACTCATAATAATCGTAGATAATATTATTATTATATTGTATTACTATTAACTACCGCGCCACTACTACATTACCTAGTCCGAGTCTAACATGACGGTAGTTGGACATAATTAAAATTGATAGGCATCACAATACTTTTCTTTACAATGTATTTATCATTCACTAATGCACTAAGAGATTTAACAATAGATATTAAATACACTATTAGATACTATTATTATTATTAATCCAGGAGGTTGTGCGTCCACGTTGACGATAACCAAATTCAACTATTTTAATTTAGTTAAACATTATATTGAACCACTCTTGATTAATTTTATTTATTTATTTTATTCTTCACTGTATACCTATTGGTTACCATATTTCAAATCAATACGAAGTATCATTAAAAAGTATCAATTTAAAAATAAAAGAAACTTTGTATTTTCCACTAAAATAATTTTATTTAGTTGAGAACGATCGAACTAAATAAAGTTATTTTAGTGGAAAATACAAAGTGTCTTTTATTTTAAAATTAATAATAAATATGGAATTCCACAGTGTTAATCACGAAACATTCGAAAAAAGTATCAGTTATTCAATGTACAGGGGGCGAGTTTATCGTTAGAATGCGATGTATTCCAACTAACCTGGATTAATCATTCCAATTGACCACACTCACCGATAGTCAACCTATTTGAATAGAATGCATTAACTAGGTAGGTATGTTTGCATATAATACACATACATAACGTGAACTTCCTTAAGAAGTGCATAACACAGTTTCGACGCTTATGAATCGACTTAAGGCTTGGTTAAGAGTACTCTTTAAACCTAGGCAACATTCCCAATTCCTCTGTGTCATGCTTATCACGTGAATTGAAATTTTTGAAAGTTGTATAAAAAGTTAAACTCAATATTTTTTCACTATCGAAATCAAGATTTTTATACGATTTCATACAATTCCCGTGTTTTCAAATTGGAAAACATCATCTGTTGTAGTTCAATGGAAACAATGTTTTTGTTAGAACTGTATGAAATCGTATAAAAATCGGTTGACTATCGGTGAGTGTGATCAATTGGAATGATTAATCTAGAGTGGTTCAAAATATGTTTATTTCAATAGTATTATTACAAGTAGGTACTACATAGTGCTGGCTAGTAGAAAAAAACTAAAAAAGGCGATAACATAAGTCACCTACATATGTGATAGGTGGTCGTTGACATATGTGTAATTGGTGACAACAGAGTTGATACGATTTGGTGTTAGTGACATATCATGTGACAGGTAACAATAACAATATGTGACATAATAATGTTGCCAAGAACACAACACGAGATCTACATACAGTGATAATATATCCATCATTGTTATATTATTTGTAGGTGCCCGACAACTGCCCGCGATGTCATTTGTGACATACTTGATTGGTAACATATTTGTGATTGACAACTAATATCAAGGTTATATTAATACATAGTACAGGTAATATTGTGTTGGATAATTTAAATCCATCTTGTTTGGTGTCACTCTCGAAAATAGTTTGAAACATTAATTTTTGTCTACTAAAAATAATTAGGTATAGGTTGACAAGAGTCATTTCTAAAAATAGTTCTCGTGCTGAGTTCCCATTAAAAAATATATTATTCGATTACAAAATTTTACACTCCAAAAGTGTACCATAAATTAGTACAATAAATATGAAAAATTATAGTTTTGTTTTATTTGTGTTTGTTAAGTTTGTTAATTTGCATGGTTAGTTACTATTAGGAATCAAAGTAAATTTCTATAAGACAGACTAAAGATACAATGGTAATATAAATTTGAATGGAGATATTTAATATTTAATTAAAGGGGTAAGCCTAATGCAGGAAATATCTTGTATCTTAGGCGTGTAATAATTATCACTTGATTTGAAAAATAATCCAGTAAATTAGTTCTGTTAGCAGTGTCATTTATTGTGGTTCGGACAGGTATATTATTTTAATATAATGAGATTATTTTCTTTTTTTATGCAATTAGACTATGTATTTTATTTTATTTATTTATTCTTAACTGTACATAAACAACAAGAAATTTAACACAAAAATTCATTCAAATCAAATATATTCATACAATCTATATACAGAGGGTAAGTATATCTCAGAGACGCGATTTTTCCAATCAACCCAAATTTTGGGTTTCTTTAATCATTTATCAATATTTATGTAAGTCGTGGAACACCCGTCTTTCACACATCTCACATTTTATATTTCAATTTCAGCGATGAGGTTTGTCACCATTCCTAAATATCTTATTTTTAGGCACGGAGAGGAGAGCTTGTATATATTTATTTCTTTAATTTGTGGTTATTGAATTGTTTGTGAGACACTAAATTGTTTATAATTGCCAGATAATTTCAAGTACCAAACCAATGGTCTACAGATGAGAAGAAAGAATAAAAGAATTGGTACTTATGCATTAAATAAAGAAAATTGATATTTTACTCATAAATTTCTGAATTTGGGATTTTTTCTGTCAATAAAGTAGATGGAGGATTTTTTTCTGTCAATAAAGTAGACGTGGTTAGATGGAAGAAATCACTATATTGTGATAATCTCGCCACTGCACATCATCACATTTTTTCTTATGTATACTGCTTTGTTTATTTTGTTAAATGAATGATGATGTGCAAGAAGAATAAAATAAATAAAAATAAATAAATAAGTAGATTTTATTGTTTCTCTTGAACCTACTTTTAATGGGTACAGATTTATCACGCGCAACTTGTTTCTTTTGACACATTTTGTTTTAGTATGCGAGCAATTGTTTAAATAAGACGTAATGATATCATGTTGCCGAGGAGTCTGACATCATGTTGCTGAGGAGACTTTTCCACTTTTTTCTATTAGTTTTCTAGCGTTCTGCAAAATGCTAGTATTCGCCAAATAAGACGATAAACTTCTTCAGTTTTGCGATGCAATATGCCACACATTTTGAATGCCTTTACTAATTTTAGTACGGAGAGGATAACTTGTATGTTTTTTACATGCAGGTAGTTTGATGGCTTACCCACTAATGGAATATTATGCCGTGATGGTATAGTAGTAATAAAAGTAGGTGATATCATGTTTAGATTGATTTGAATTACAGTTTGAAAACTAACTTTAATATTAATTGATTTGGCGGTAAAGTTGTGGTAGTTTCTAAACATTCGTAATGTTACACAACGTTACCAGCGCGCTTGAGAATGAAAGTATACCTGATGATTTTTTTTTAATGGTGTTAGTAAAGTTTTTTTACTCCAAGCATTCGTAATAATGAAAACTGATTACCCAAATGCAAATTTGGTTTTAAAAAGATGCGAAGCTTACAAGTCTTTACTCATTTATCAAACTTCGAACTATATGTTATGATATTGATTTATTTTGACTCATTTTTATTGCAGAACAACCAAAACCAGATACAGCCGATGTGTCCAAATAATATTACGTAGGTACGACAGAGAACTTTTAAGATAATATAATACTTTGAGGTGCTTTTTATAGCAGCTTAAAAATACAAAACAGAACATAAATCAGATGATTATTTATGATTCACGCAGTTGAAGTGATTACTGCCTTATATCCATCATCCAATAGGTCGAAAAATACAAATTATTACTTAATCCAAATTATTTTAAAAATCAACCAAACTATTTTGATCAAATAATATGCCTTTGTAATCTATAAGTAATGAAAGGTGAAAAATATACCATCCTACAACTTGTCATAAAAGGGAAGATTTAGGGCCGTAGAGGGGTTGGAAGATAGCGGCTTCCCTGGCTTCAGAACATCGACAGTGGACCGGGATGAGAAGTGTGGAAGAGCTGTTTCGTGCTGCCCAGAACAGACAAGGTTTCTCCCAGGTGATCGTCGACGTCGGGGGGACCTAACAAGAGACGTAAAGAGAAGACAAATATAAGTAAATAATAGAGAAAAATTGTCAGTGTTATAATATACAAGTATAATTCAATTGTAATCATTCGTTTATTAATGAAAAATGAAACAAAAATGATTTCCTTTATGGCCTTCTATGTACAATAATTTGCCAAAAACAGTACTACCCTTCCGTTTGCAAGGGTTCCGACGTCCCTGGCGTCTTTCTTTCACAATGCAGCGTTTCTATTATAACGACATCAGAGCGGTGGGAATGTCGTGGGGAGAGGTGATGCAATTGTTGGAGAGTGACTCTGAATGGAGGAGTCTGAGGGCGATGATTGTATTGCGAAAATACATTCGTGTAATAGTACACGTTAATATAAACACTTCACCTGTATTTGCAGTCAGTAGGTATCACATCACTGAGTGCAAATCTCTACACTTGCCGAGATATAACAAGGAATTGATTATAAGAGGCGGTGACTATCTATGTACGTAATCCTGGTTGCATGATATGGATGTTTGCCTTTAAAGCTAGGGGTTAAAGGTTGAAAAATGTTAATATACTACTAAACGCAGTGCACTTTTGTATAATATCACGTTTTTCTAATCTATCTAACTTGCTTCAGAATTAAAAAATAAATTCTCACTTGTTGACATTCTAATCATCTTAATAGCATATTATTCTTTGTTTTTTTTGTTCGTAATTATTGTTTTATATCTTTGACATATTCATGATTGTTTGTATTGACATAATTAATGTAATTTATTTATAGTAGACCTATTTTTTTAATGATTCACCTGGGTTTTATTTTAAACCCAAATACAACCTTATACACCTTTCACACTAAGATAAAAGCTTGTGCCGTGAAAGGGGAGTTTGCCGGCACCTGGGATCGAACCACAGACCCCTAGTTCCGGAGGCCGAGACTCTACCTCCAGGCTACCGACGAACTCTTTTTCAGAGTTCTCTAACAGAGAAACTCTATTGTTTCCCATTGATTTCTTTTGTTTTGCATTATTTATTTTATCGACTGTTGCTTATTAATTAATTACTCCAAATTTATACAAAAATGTATTTTCGACTATTGCGTCTGTTTGTGTTTGTTGATACTGTTAGGTTAACATGTAAAAGGCTCACATCGTGTGTTGATGTAAAAAAATAAATGCAATAATTGTGTTCCTACATACTGAGAGTATTTAGAAAAGTATTTCAAGTCAATTTTATTGCTTCAATGGATCTATGTTTCAAATGTGTGGTAATACTGTTATTGCAGTACAAGTGAAGATCGCAGGTGGCATCACGTATTATCTATTTAATGTTGTATTGGAGCAGGTAAGTATTACAGGTAACATTATCTCCTCGCTACTGCACCACCAGTAACATTGATTACCCTGCAATCTCTTGCATATTGTGCACACAACTACAGCCTTCACGATGATTCCCATGGCCAATCCATTATTTTGATACAACGGTAGCTATCAAACATAATTTCTGTGTACTACAACAAACATCTATAATTTATACACAATAGTTTAAGTCAAAAACCATATTATCGTGGATTCAAACCATCACAATATTACGATACTCGTTGTAAGCGAGATGTAAGACTCTTAGAACATAGATTGGCTAGAGTTTCAAAAACTTTTTTGTCTTAGGATACGTTTATATAATAAATTGCTCAGTAATATTAAGGCACTCGATTATGTAGAATATCACAGAGAAGTGAATATAATTATTATTTATTTTTTACATACACTGACGAGAAGTTATTTTGAGCCTTCTAAACTCCAAAAAACATCGATTCAACGAAATTTCTTTACTTATTTTTTTGTTTACGTAGTGAATTTTTATTGTTTTATTGATTGTAAAAACATGTTTATAATTGCCTGACAATTCCAAGTGCCAAATCAATCGTCTACTGATAATGAGAAAGAATAAAGTTAATACTAATATTACTTACTCTATGGTTAATACATTGAATGAAATTCTTTGTTCTTCATAAAACATCGAGGTACGAAGTTTAAACCACTTAGAATCAAAAACTATTATCTATCTATACCATCACGGCATATCCCACAAGTGGGGTAGCCAGCAGACCAGCTGCATGTAAGAAACATGCAAGCTGTCCTCTCCGTGCCAATATAAAAACAAGACATTCAGGATGAGTGGCAAACTTCATCGCTGAATTTAAGATGTACAATGTCTTTTTTTTTATACATTTTTTTAAAGAATGAGCAGAAAATTTTCGTGATTTGTAAGAAAATAGCATTAATCATTTGAGTAATATTTATATATTGCGTATACAAAGGTTATAATTATAAACTTATAAGTTCGTTCTTTTTTAGTCTTTTTTATTCCATATCTGCAGCCAATTTCACAAGGACGGGGATTTTTAAACATGCCAGACACGTAATTGAAACCAAGATCATTAAAAACTATTAAATCAGAAAGATTCGTATTGTTTTGACAACTACCAGCTATTCTGAATTAATCAAATACAGAGAAGTGACTCGATTTGATGGCTTTTAATGGAATACATTGCTATTGTTTAACCGTGGCAAATCGTGACAGAGAATTACTAACCAGGGATGAATTTTAGAATTTAAATGAAAAATACAATTTAATTATGGTTTAGAATGTGATAAAATATGATATTTTTAGGAGAATCTTTTAGGAAGGCGACGTTGAATGTTTACGATAAAAAGTGAGAGTGAACACTTTTTTTCGGGTCTCAGTTTTCCAAGATTTTACGATTTCCCTTATACTCTAAATGTGTACTTCAGCACCATTTAATTTTCAAAACGATACAGGATATTGAAATGTTTAACGTTCTCCTCGGTTTTGTTGAAAAATATTTTCTCAGAATTTCTCCAAATTTCTTCTCTCCCGTCACCAGATTATCAAAAAGGCAAAGGAATTTGAAATATTTCATTATTTCCACGGTTTTGTTAAGGTAGGTACATATCACAAATTTGCATTACTTGGCTTTAAATATCGAAAAAGAGAACACAAAGAAACGGTCCTGCATCATGTTCCATCCGTGGACAGGGGGTTGGAAGCTTATGATGCTCTTAAACTTGAATTTTGGTGTGTTTGAAACTATGGACATTATTATAGTATACTAGCTGACTCAAGAAGTTCTTCAAAGAATCGAAGGAGGAAGGCACCTGCTCAAGATCTTGTCAGAAAGGCGTGCAAGGTGGATCGGCCATGTAATACGACAAGAAGGCCTCTTGCATGCCGTAATGGAGGGTATGACCGAGGGGACAAACTCTAGGGGACGCCCACGCCGAGAGTACCTGGAGGACCTGTTGGTGGACATGTGCTGCCCATCATATGCAGAATTAAAAAGAACCGCACAAGACAGGGAGGAGTGGAGGAGAAGAATTAAAGAGATAATTGCTGCAAACCAATCCCAGGATTGAAACCAGAAAGAGAGAGCTGACCTAGCAAACGTTGTTTTGCCATATACATTATGCCATATACATTTGCCATATACTAATATCGCTATTACTAAATAGAGGTTGATGGTAGAAGAGTGAAAGTTTAGGGCTGTATGTAATTTCAATGCCTCACCATAAAAAAATAAAATAAAAAAAATTTACCAAAAAATAAAAAAAAAAAAATAAAAAACCTTTAACTAGATGTTGAAATGAAAAATAGATTTTGGCCGATTTTCAGACCTACCCGATAAGCACACAAAATTTCATCAAAATCGGTCTAGTCGTTTCGGAGGAGTATGATAACAAACACCGTGACACGAGAATTTTATATATTAGATCATTTTTTGCGGTTGTGATGTCACTTTAGCAGCAAACAATCAACTATTTTTAGTTTGACTCTGTAATAGAATCGATACACGATATACTCGTACGTTTAATCATTCACCATTATCTATGCACAAGCAGACAATTTTAGGAGTATAAAATCATCGAGCAATTTGTTCAAATCGTGATGTGTAAACAGGTGCTAATGATTTATGGATAAACTACATACTTTATAGACTAAATATGGATTGCGTAATCTTATTGCGCCGTGGTGTATTAAAAACAGTTAGTAAGTAAGTAGGTATATCAGTTCCATTATTCTAGGTGATTTATTAAACAGACTGTGATAATATATAACAATCTTATTGTTAATATATTTTTGTTTTGATCTTGAGCACGCTTGTTGCTATTTATATATCTAATTAATTGCATCTAAAAACTTTGTTGATTGATAAAATGTAATGTACATAAGTATATTTTGTATTTTGCTATTTTTATTAAACAAATCTCAACTTATCATATATTTTGAACAAAAACGAAAATAAATCATATCAGTAGACCTCTACGCTCAGCTAAGACATCCACCAACATGCTGGACAACATCAATAGAACAAACAAGTCCTGCTTCTATGATAGGGCTTTTGGCGTCTTCTGGAACCGACTCTCCGAGGATCTTCGTAAAAATCAACCGATAGCAACGTTTAGGAGAAAGTTGAAGACATTGCTCTTCCAACATTGTTTCCCGAGCCCGAGATGGATGCTCTATTAAACGGCGCCGAAGAAATCATCCAATATACATACATACACACATACTTGCATATGAAAATTTATAAAATATACATATACAAGGAACGCGATGAAACAATCTACTATACTATACACTCACGCCGTGTCCCATGTGGGGTTGGTAGAGAAAACAGAACGCCATATTGTAGATCTATCTTACATACTTATTCGACTTATTGTTATTAAATTGATAGTAGTTAAATAATTAATGTACATATATTGCAGTTTGATAACACAGTATGGAAGCGTGATGTGAAGTGATGTAAGAGATAATATTGTTATTATTATTGCAAGTGCTAATCGGTTTACTTTAAAAGCTGATAATGATAATGCTAAATATAATACTTCTATTGTTCACTGTGAGTCTGAAATCTTAAAGCGTAGCTCCACAGAGGAAAAATTTAACAAATTACGGGGATAGAGCCTTTTCTGTGGCGGGACCCAACCTCTGGAATGGATTACCTCTTGAGCTCAGGCAAGCTGCAGATCTTAAGACATTCAGAAGGGACCTAAAAACTTTTTATTTTACCAATTACTTTTAAATATTGCATTCTGTTTTACATTCTTGACTTTAAATATTGTATTCTGTTTTACATAATTGACGTGGATACATATTGTATCTAAAATATTTGTAACTCAATGTAGTATGGAACTTCTGACGTGGATACCTTTAGGTATCCAAGATTTCTCATTTATCTATTTTTTGTATTTCATTTATCTGTATTTATCTATATTTATAATATGTCGTGGATGTAATGTCCTAGAATTTATGAATTGTACAGTGTCCTTGAGGTGCTTCGGCACGTAAACGACACTTTAATATTGTCCAATAATAATAATAATAATAATTAAAGGCATTGAAGGCTTAAAGACCTATAGGTACTATCTTTTCAAAAGTGACAACTCCGCATGTAGAGTACCTTATAAATGTATTTCGTGTAAGAAATATAAGCCAGATGGCATGTCTCATCGCTGAATTAGAGTAGATAAATGTCTTATGTGTGATGTTTCACGAATATATGCCTATTTCAAGACTAAATGGGTTAGTTGGAAGAGATTTATTTGGGTTAGTTTGAAGAGATCACGCATTTGTGATCATTTCGCCCTCTGTAGGTATATTGATAATATCTCATTTTAATCAATTTTTTATATGAAATTGTATGTATTGTCATCATTGTACAATAAGGGGTTTCCACCACTTTCCCTGGATGTTTTAAGAGCTGAGCTCTTATGTGATCATTGTACAGTAAATAATAAATTAATAAAAGAGGGCTATTAATTATAGCTCAATTCAGACGATGGAAAGAAAATTGCAAATAATAATAATTTAGCTAAAGAATGTTGTATACAAATAAATAAGTGATACTCTGAGTATAATTATATATGTACTGGAGAAAAACCTTCGAGACTGTTGAATACACAAATGAACGAAAAGTGGCAATGTGTTTTCCTTATTGAGAAAAGTAAATTTATTTATTTATTATTGCAATAAACGGCTTTCGCCTTTTACAGTTTTAAAAAGTACAAACAATTTTTTACATACATTACAAGCGGAAATAAAATAAAAATACTATTTTTTATGTTCAAGACAAAATCAAATATAAAGCTTTACAAGTAAGTAAGACAAACCATTATATGTCTCAATATAGAATATACAAATAAACATAATCATAGGCACCCACAGGTATTACAATAATATCATTCATCCAGGCCAAAATTGATTGACAGCTGTTATTTAACAGTGTTTTGTTATTTGTAGGAAAAAATAAAGGAATAATAAATATTATTTAACATTGTTTTATTATATTGCAGGAAAAAGTTAAGGAATAATATTACCTGCGACCCGAAAAAACAAGATGGAGGGAGAGAGAGAGAGAGAGAGAGAGAGTAATAATAAGATGTGACTACAATAAGACATAAAATTTGGAAAGTGTGTAAAATAAAAAAAAATACATACAAAAAATTGAGTAATGTGTCTGGTGTCCATAAAAGCTTCGTTCGTATTTCTTGCAATGTGTTGGAAGGTAGGATCATAGGTACCTATAAACCATACAATAATATTATTACGATGTTATTTAACAATGAGTCAAGTCACATCAACCTCAAAATTTAGACAATCGATGTTTTGCGTGGAGTCAACATTGACAATTATTTTACAGTAAGGATTGTGAGTAAACAAATGTAGATTTTATAATATATATAATTGGTTATAGCTTTAGCTGATCAACATTTTTTATCAAAATGACAAGATTATTTTTAGGTTTGAATTGAGTCACTTTTTTATAGTCTGGCTCGATACATTGTTGCATCACACCATCCATATATTCTGTTACCATATTTGGTATCATGATGCCGACATTGCTTCACCTGTAAATCATAACGTATTGACCGTTGACCTCGCACTCTGCAGGAATTCTTATATAAGGTTGGTTGGTAAGTTGATTGTATCTACCGTAATCTATTTATTATATATAAATATTATGCTTAAGTATATTTTTTAATATTTATTCCTCCAACGCATACTTGTCGATTTGCCAAAATAAGAAATGAAATGAAGTTATGGTATCTCTTTATTGTTGTTTTTTTCTTCTTGATATATTGGCTATCAGCAATATTTGGTAAGTATTATAAATTAGTGTTTTATCTCAATATCCTGTAAACCTGTCTTCTTTTTCGTGATGTAGATCATCGATCTGTTAGTTCGGAAGTTGATGCCTCTTGTGATGCTGAAGACCAGCTGTCTTTCCATCTTTTTGGTGGTTTTCCTTAGGGCTGTGAACCAACTGATGTTTCCTTAGCAGTTATATACAAGATTCTGTTTTCAGCCATTCGATCCACATAGTCTCTCCAGAATCGTCTCCTTTTCCTACTCCATCTTACGATGCCCTCCATGTTGCATATGCTCTTAATCTCAGTATTTCTTACTCTGTCTTTGAGAGTTTTGCCCGCAATAGCACCTAATGCTTTCATCTCTGATGTTCTTAGTAGGTTTTTAGTTCGTACCGTATCTGCTCTTGTTTCGACACCATATGTCATTATTGGTCTAACACAAGTTTTATATATTCGGACTTTACTATCAATTAGCATGTGTTTATTTCTCCATATGATACTCTTTAGGCATTCAGCTGCAACTGAGGCTTTATTGGTTTGCTCTCTCACTTCGTTGTTCAGGTCACTATTGTTTGATATTTCTACCCCTATATATTTGAATGATGTAACTTGTTCAATAGGTTTATCATCGATAACCAAATTGCATCTTAAAGGGTGTCTTGAAATCACCGTACGAAGTTTTCTAACATACCTGGACAGTGGACTGTACGCTGTCAACACTCCTCGACCCACCTGGTTTGGGGAAGTGTTTTTTTAATGTCACGAATGTTGCACACTTTTAGATATTCGAGGATGCTTTTAGGTCTCAAGGTGGGATCTGCTACGTTAGCCGGGTCAAAGATGCCAACACTGGCATAGTGGTACTGATCGACTGGAAAGAGTTGAAAGAATAAAGAAATTGTCACTTAAAAGGATAAAATATGTAGGAGTGCATGGACTGAATTTGTAAGAATATTTACAAAAGCTTGAAAAAACTACAACGCATGGTAATAAGCAAAGCCATAATTTTCCGATCAAAGAAATTCAGCGTTTAAATAATTTCTTTTATTCTCAACAATTTGAATAAACGTTATATATATTATTTATATTACAATATTAGTAAAAATCAAAAGTAGGTACATACTCAATGTATGTTATTTATATCCACCACGATTTTCGTGAAATGGTTTAGTGCAATAATAAAACACGATAATTCAAAGTGATTTCTTCTCTCATGACAACTGAATAACATAAATGTATTTTTTTAGATCATAAATAATTACATAAATGTATTTTTTTAGATCATATTTGAAAATGGTTTATGGCTAGTGTTCGATAGTATGAGAGGTTCATGTGGATCGAAAAATGGTAAAGAAGAGCAATAAATCTATTGTACTAGTGATTATATTACGTATGTAGATGTCGTAGAATAAAAGTGTTAATCAGTGTATATCTCAATAACCCTAGGAGTATATATTTATTTATTTATTATCACAATAAATGGTCTATTAAAATATCATTTACAGAACAATTACATAAAAAAACAAACTTGAAACAAAACACAATCAACATATAAGATACAATGAAAACAAACACATGATATCAGAAACTATATGGGATTTTCAATGGAAAACATGTACTTTCGAAAACAAAAACATGATAACAGAAACTACACGGGATTTTCAATGGAAAACATGTACTTTCGGACAAACTCGCTCACATCAAAATCAGCCCATGATAAATCAACCAATAGATAAATCGCAAGAAGTCTATGACATAATGCCAAAAACCTAAGCTAATAATAGAGTAAAAAAGTTGTAGTATCCATTAAAGAATAGATCTTCCACATTTTTTTTATTTATTTTTAGTTTCCGAAAGCATTTAATATTTTTAATTCAGCGTTGACGTATGCCATCTAGTTTGAATGTCATTATTTTTATTATCAGAACGGAGAAGACGAAATGCAGTTAGTCTATACTGGCTACCTCACTTGTGGGATATAGCATGATGGTAGAGAAATAATAAATATAAAGAGGTTGATTAATGAAATTCATGGAGTCCCCGTTGTTGAATACGTCTCTTATTTTTTCAAGTGTCCTTTAAAAGGCAAGAATTCGTAAAACATCATGCATTTAGACCTTTTGACTTTCATATGAAATTATGAAAGTCAAAAGAATATTTAAAATGTATGTTCATAATTTTGGATCGACGTATATTTATGAACAAACGTTTTCAGGCATGAAACTTAACAAAACAAAAAATCGAAACCATCTTGCAAATGTGAATTGGGAAGCAATTTTTCATGTTGCTACTGAAAGTAATTATGGTCATAGCTTGTTTAGTCTGTTTTATCCTTCTGAAATTGCAATTTTATCAACACGACAATATCACTTGGTTGCACTTAAATTCTCAGGATTTTTGACAATACGACTGATAGTCTGTACCGCTCTACGACATACTATTAAATGTGGTGATGTTATCAGAACACTGAACAATGCAATAAACAATATTGTTAATAAACCTCCGCATCATCCATCAAATCTAATCATAGCTGGGCTGAGAAGATGGACCAAGCTGCGAGACTTCATCATGCTGCTTTCACTTTCATTCCTCACAATCAACTTTATTATTATCTTAATATTATTTATGGCCGATAAAGCATATCTATTGAAGATCTCATAATTGTATTCAAATTGTTTTTGTTCCATGCGAAAATAAAGCGAAATATCAAATATTTTTAAAATATTCTAACAAACGTAGTGCAGTTTCTATATTGATAATGACTTATTTGGAGAAACAATAAAATTTACTATTAATGTAAATTTATACGTGACGTATTATGTAAAAGAATTAGATTAAAGAGAAACAAACACTAATAAGGCATACCGCAGTGTCAATTGTAGTACGGTAAAATCACTGAACGTTGGTCTCTTCTACATTTCTCTATTTCTCTCTTTTGTGGGCATTGGGCTGTTTTTGTTCTTATGTGCTTTCAATACCAGTGATATGAATAATGTCTTTAACCCACCACTGCTGAAGTCAACTTATTTCTACTAAGATTATGATTTAAATCTCTAGCTCATGAAGTTGACCACCAAAAATGTGAATGGTACATTGGAATACAAATTGTCATCAAGAGTTTGGCCACTCAGGAACAACAGTGAAAATATTTTATTTATTCAACCAACAGAATAATATAAATAATACATATACGAGCACAATTACTTACAATATAAAGACAAAGAGTACACAATTCAATGTTCAATTTATAATTATAAGAATTAAGTTTAACTATTGTTATCGAAACCAATTTGGTATTCATACATAATAAAATTAACACAATAACAAAATAGGAACAACGAATCCTAGAGAAAAATAATAAAACTATAAAAGTATAAATAATATTGATGAAAAAGATTAAAGTTATATCATTTATTTATTTATTTATTAAACTATAAACAGCTTTTGCCTTTTTTAATAACAAAACAAAATATCTAACTAATACAATTTACATCAATACATATAATTTCTCTACACTCTATACAATTATACATATAAACACAAGAAGAAAACAGTTCAAAAATCACAACAAAACTAAAATATATAACAAACTTTAGAAATTGATGTTAAATATTACAAATTATAAAATAATATAGGTAAAAATAGATGTATTTAAAATGTGTAATGATTTTCTATGCAATATTTCACTACATTACGAGTATCTCAGGTTAAATGCTAATGTATGCATCTAATTGAGCAATTATTCTGATTGTTATCGTTAACCCTGACTATTATTTGCCTACGAACTGATAGAAATTTTATTTTATAATACTAATCAGTACCTATCGCTGATAGCTCTTTATCTATCTCCGTATCGTGAGATCCAACGTCACAGAATCATTTAAATAATAAAAGTCATCTTTGTATTACTCTGAGAAAGTCACGACAGAACAAACATAACTTCAATTTGATTTGGATATTATTTCTTTGTTTCTCTAGCTTTGTTTGTTTTTCATGATTCATGCACCAGACGCCACAATGTAATATTTAAAAAATAATAAAGTGCTTGACTGTGATTTGTTCATGGTATGCTAAAATATATTAAAGTAACTAGGTAAAAGAAAGCTAAAATATTACACTTGCAAAACCATTTATGTATTTAAAAACTTTCGGCTATTAATTATCTTTATAAATATTATTAACATAATGTGTTATTGATTGTCGACAAATCGCACGTGTTTGTATAACATTTGATTTATCATCGTGTGTGGTTGTTAAACGTTGTCATCGCTCATAAACATTACATGTGAAAATGCTTTTAGCGTAAAGATTAAACGCTTATTAGATATATGAATTTACGATATGTCGTATAGTTCAAAGGTACAGCAGGCGATATTCCGATCTTCTAAAACTCGTGTCACTCTACTAAATACAACTCTAATTGGTGGAGCGGTGCCGATAAACAAGTGGATTGTTTGATCGTCACTTAGATATATTGATGAAAATAATTTCGCGTATTTTGGAATTTTTATATCAAAACATGACCACTGGATTAATTTATGGTTTATTAATTGAAATATTTCAGATATTTATAACATGTGAGAACTTCACGAGTTTATAATGATTTAATGAGTCAATCCTCAGGGAGCTAAACATTTCTACACGACTCTCAATGATTTGCAGAAACGCGATTTGCGATAGTTTAGCTACATCAAGAAGAGAGCCTGAAAACCTGGAAAGAGTAATTATAACTGGGGTTGTAGGAAGGAGGCATGGAAGGGGCCGAGTACCAGCAAGATTAAGACCAAATTAAGGAGGCCACACAGAGTTCACTACACGGGGCCTTGCACTTGATGATCTCTCAAAGTGGAGACAGATAGTCTACAGAACAAGGCATGATTGTCACGATCCTCAGGATTGAGAGACCGACAGAGATCATGATGATAATGATTTTCAGAACTAGAATAAAATGGCTATCTATTATAAGTTGTAGTTTCGTGTTATCGTACAAAGGCGTAAATGGTCATCGTACAAAGGCAAATGCTGGAGATGTTTAGTATAAAACCGTCCACAGCGGCTCTAAATTATTATATCATGGTCAACGATACATGATAATAGCTCATCCCTTTATATTTTTATTAACTGTTTTCTATTTGTCGCATACCTTTGATTGTAATTTCACTTTACTTTTGCCTGACAATGAGAGCGGAAGCTCTTGAAAGTCGGCTCGCAAAATTAATAAAGTCAACAGTGGAATAACAGGAATCTTATTTTATTGATAAGTTATCAATTATTGCTTTTATTCGCTACCATGAAAGATAGGATCGTGACGTGGTAGGATCGGAGACGCCAACACTGGCATAGTGGTATTAGACTAGAGAGAGTTCAAATATTAATAAATTGTCACCTAAACGGATAAATAGGAGTCCTTGAACTCCTGAAATATCCGAGAAATAAAGCTATTTCAACAATATACCTTGAAAGATATTTATGAGAGATTCCCACAACGGTGGGTTTGGCCGGCCAGTCCTTCAGGCCTGCCCAATAGCCCGCCCGTGAGGACAATTTTGGTTTAAATGTGCGGACAAGTATAGGAGTTAACGACTCCTGAGATATCAGGGTGTGAGGTGAGTCTCTCTTCAATGGAAATATATTTCTGGAAAATCTAATTCTGTTGCAAAAATAGAGACAGTTTGTTACTTTCTAATTCTGTTGCAGAAATAGGGACAATTTCTTACATTCCTTTTTTATAGTTGTACACTCGATTTATAATAATTCAAACATAATTTTATTTTAACACTTTATAAGCCGTTAATATTTCAATCATCAATAATTTTACAGTGTAGGAATGTATTATTTTGTTTACATATCATGTATCATTAATCCCAAGGATGAAAACAACAATAAATTATAATTTTTATACACGAGACAACTTGACTATAATATGTATGTAGTTATGAATTATTGTAGGCACTTTATATGTAGTAGCATTGTTATGTACTTTATGGACTGTTAGGTAGATTTAGCTGCGGTCAACATTCCATTGATTCAGGATATAGAGCAGACGGAGCCGTGTCAAGTGCTGGGTGATATGAAATGTCGAAGGTTACGATTATTTTATAATCGACATGTTGATTTGGTAGATATTGTAATTGTTACGGCTAATAATAAATACCTGAGCTAAGAAATAAATATACAGAGGTAAATGAAAAGTATTTTATTACATAATTAACACGAATCTTTAGCACTGTTCATAGTTTATTACTTTGTTGTTATACAAGCTATTAGGTAGACATTAGTGACTTATCTTTTAAAAACTGTTTTGTAAATAAAATAAATAAATAAATAAATAAATATTATATATTATGCTTATCCTGTTTAGTTTTACTTCAAATAAATAGTACCTACTCTCAAATTAAACAAAGTTTTGGTTCTATACGATCACCTCAGCAAACTTGTCCCTGTCCTGCGCTGCTCGGAACAGCTCCTCCACACTTCGGATGCCGCGGTCCACTCCCTTATGTTTCACAGCCAGGACATCTGTCTCCTACCGGGTCCTCGGTGTCTCTCAATTTTTTCCTTCAATGTCAGTTGGAGAAGGTGGTATTTTTCTCTACCCAGAACTTGATGGTTGACAACAGCTCCTTGTCAACTTTAGTTCGTCTCAGGACTTTGCTATTGGTAACCATGTTAGTCCAGGCAATTCAGAACATTCGGCGATGGAGCCATATTTAAAATGCTTCCAATCTGTTCATCGAATTGACTTTGAAGTCCATACATAGCATTTGATCATTCTCTGGCGGAGTCTGAAACAGGACAGTCGATGTATTCCTAATATTGTTTGATCAATATTTTACAAAATTCCTTCCCACAGACGATTTTTTCAAATATGTAGTTATAGACAGCTCACACAGATCGAGCTAGTCCAAAACTAAGATCTGAATCTTGCATTATGGGTACTAACGCGACGAAACACATAATATGCAATGCACTAAACACATATACATGTAACACCCAGATACAGGACAATTTGAAAAAGATCATTCTTCATTTTGCACTGGTCGGGAATCAAACCCGGGACCTCGTGACTCCTAGGCATGAGTGTTTCCTCTGCACCAAACTGGCCGACTTGGTGTTTGTTTCCACTTGCGGGCTATAACAATTCATCATCATCACATACCGTAATAATTATACAAGAAGGTGTTTCTAGCAGGGTAAATCAATGAACAGGTACGTAAAGGTATTTAATAAGTATGCCACATGGTGATAATCATTTATCAAACTCGTACAATCGCTAGTTCATTCCATACTATCAATAATTTCGATTGAACAACTGTAATGGGCAAAGTAGGCATGTGATTGTTAATGTAATTGGTTACGATTTGTAGATTTATTGATTGATATTGTTGAAACATATTATGCAAATCGCACGAGAATAACTGACTGATAAGTGACTCATAAGAAACTTGTGCTTGCGTAGAAAAATCGTATTCATAAAAAAACATATATTTTATGTATGTATTTATGTAAAACATATAAAAGTGTAAATTTGTATGACATTTTACATATGCCAAGCCTTGAACTTTGTAATTAATAATATTATATCCTTCAGTATTATGCTTTCAAAATTAATGCGTGTATGAGAATGTGTAAATAATATGTGTAGTGACTTCGCAAATTTTATCTTAATTAATTTAACATATCGTTCTGTGATGACCTTTGTGTCCAAATATAATCGGATAGTTTGGTAAATTAAAGGTATTCTATTCGGTTAAATATTTTAATTTTATTTGATTCTAACAATCAAATTTCATTATAAAATCTCTATAGATATAAATCTTCTAAACAATCAAGCAATGTTTGTTTTGTTTGGTGTTTATATAAGGAAAATCAATAATATCCATAAATTTAATCTAAGATAATTGAGTTCGTCGGTAGCCTGGAGGTAGAGTCTCGGCCTTATGAACATGAGGTCCGGGGTTCGATCCCAGGTGCCGGCAAACTCCCCTTTCACGGCACAAGCTTTTAGCTTAGTGTGAAAGGTGTATAAGGTTGTATTTGGGTTTAAAATAAAACCCAGGTGTATCATTAAAAAAAATAGGTCTACTATAAATAAATTACATTAATTATGTCAATACAAACAATCATGAATATGTCAAAGATATAAAACAATAATTACGAACAAAAAAAAACAAAGAATAATATGCTATTAGGATGATTAGAATGTCAACAGGTGAGAATTTATTTTTTAATTCTGAAGCAAGTTAGATAGATTAGAAAAACGTGATATTATACAAAAGTGCACTGCGTTTAGTAGTATATTAACATTTTTCAACCTTTAACCCCTAGCTTTAAAGGCAAACATCCATATCATGCAACCAGGATTACGTACATAGATAGTCACCGCCTCTTATAATCAATTCCTTGTTATATCTCGGCAAGTGTAGAGATTTGCACTCAGTGATGTGATACCTACTGACTGCAAATACAGGTGAAGTGTTTATATTAACGTGTACTATTACACGAATGTATTTTCGCAATACAATCATCGCCCTCAGACTCCTCCATTCAGAGTCACTCTCCAACAATTGCATCACCTCTCCCCACGACATTCCCACCGCTCTGATGTCGTTATAATAGAAACGCTGCACTGTGAAAGAAAGATGCCAGGGACGTCGGAACCCTTGCAAACGGAAGGGTAGTACTGTTTTTGGCAAATTATTGTACATAGAAGGCCATAAAGGAAATCATTTTCGTTTCATTTTTCATTAATAAACGAATGATTACAATTGAATTATACTTGTATATTATAACACTGACAATTTTTCTCTATTATTTACTTATATTTGTCTTCTCTTTACGTGTCTTGTTAGGGACTCCCGACGTCGACGATCACCTGGGAGAAACCTTGTCTGTTCTGGGCAGCACGAAACAGCTCTTCCACACTTCTCATCCCGGTCCACTGTCGATGTTCTGAAGCCAGGGAAGCCGCTATCTTCCAACCCCTCTACGGCCCTAAATCTTCCCTTTTATGACAAGTTGTAGGATGGTATATTTTTCACCTCTCATTACTTATAGATTACAAAGGCATATTATTTGATCAAAATAGTTTGGTTGATATTTAAAATAATTTGGATTAAGTAATAATTTGTATTTTTCGACCTATTGGATGATGGATATAAGGCAGTAATCACAAAATGTATGATAGACTACATGATATAGAATATTGCATTCTGTTAAACAAGCCGCAAGTAACAGCAAACAACGTGCCAATGGGAACTCGCCAATCTGGAAGACGTGCAAAGAGATGGTGAGACAGTTGGAGCTCTGAGTCCCAGGAGACCACGACGCCATAAAAACAGAAAAAAAATCTATTACAAGAGGAAGAAAAAGAAGAGAATTCTATTAATATGATGGTATGAATTGTAATATACCATATTCTACAACTGGGATAGCTCATGGACCAGAGAGTGTTACGTCCACGTACGCCCACGATGTTTCATCCTACGGACGAGCACACAAAATAATACGATATCGTCCCACCAGGACGATCGCATCATATCATTACATACGTATTATCTATATTATCGAAAGAGAAATTATCAAATATTTAAAGAAATGAATTTACATGAATTGTACATAAGGTAAGTATATAAATTGGCTCAGCCCCCAGTTTCGCTACATACATTTTGCAATGTACATATGCGAAACACATAGAAAATAAATTATATATAGAGAAAGTATATAAAGAAAGTTACAATTATATTTATTTTCAATTAGAACAGATTAATATATTGGCTCAAGTTCATGTCTAGGGTATGATTCTACTTAGTATATAGAGAGAAATGCTTTGTGTGGGTGTGTACATACTTCAATTATACATATTATACTTAAATAAGGTTCAGTAATTCTCCTTCCATTGTTTCATCAGTTCTCATGGTCCTCAGATTAATCTACATATTATACGGATATTATACATTCCAATTATGTTCCTTCTGTTAGCATATAATATATCTCAGTGGTATAACTAATCCAGGCTTAGCAACATAAGTTAACTCTCCAGTTAAACATTATTATAGATTGATATTCATTTCCATATTATATTCTTGTACTCATGTCCTTTATAGATACTCATACAAAAGTTCGTTACATACAGTTTCACTCAGGGTTCGAACCCGAGGGTATCATAATATATTATTAAATTATTATATGCACAGCTTATTCCGGAATTAAACCTGGAATAACTCCTTTTTCGAGTACTTTAATACATATCCAATAACTGTTACAAGTTTGGTACAATATCAATATCCAGCAATATCCACTTTTGGTATCTGTTTGTACGGAAGGTACATTTTATTAATAAAGGAAAGGTGATTATGTAAAAGCAATAAAATTCGTAAATGGAGATAAACAAGACAGTATGTATTGAATAAAAACAGGGATGATACATAACAAAGGTTCATAGATATCTAACTCAATTATTAGAACATTACACAGACAACATATATAGTGGATTATACATAAAAGTATGAAAGCAATGGTTATACCCTTATTTCGATACAGACATTTAAACAAAGTGGCAGGTACATAGATACTCAAATATTCAATACATAAAGTGGCATTTACAATGGTTCTCAGATTATAATTAAACTCATAGCTTGGCGGGTACTTACAGATTAAATTACACGTTAATTACGCTTGGTTCCTGATTATCGGGCGATTCAGATATATACGTTGACAAACACGTAGATGACTTCCTATGTTGTTCTGCTATACCGTCTATACAGACAGTGGGTGGATCCGCTAAGCAGGTATTGTCTATTACCAACAGACAATTACAAGTGGCCTGGTGTCACACGCTGGTCCAGCCTACGGTACATTCGTTCAGGAAGGGATTTCTTAAAGACGACTACATGTTCCTCTGTATATTATGTTGACGAATGTCTCTATTTATTCGATATTAAGTATAGCGTCGCGTATTTCCTGTTAATATCTACCAAGATGTATATTTATTATTACATCACATAACGTTGGTATTATACTGATCAGACTTTATACATCACTCCAATACGCGGGTATTTAATAACAGTTTATTTACTTTTACTATACACATAATCCATTTCTATTCACATGATACGTTACACTTTTGGTGGGAAACAAGGCCGACTGGCGAGAGTTATTTTATCGATTAATTATCATTATCACGTAGGTGGAGAACTATTTTCACCATACCAGGATCAGAAATATAAAATCCATACATTATGGTATTTAAGAAACTACATTATTTTGCGTCGCGAACTATTATTATTAAGAAATTTACTAATGGCGGGAACACATTACACGTTTATACAAGTTCCACATTAACAGCACTATTATGAGGCATACACTACTCAAATTACTATATTATTTTGTACATAATATTTAGACAATCTCTGCAATAACTAGTTATACTATATTTTTATTATTATTAAGAATGGAATACTGTCTTATTGAGTTCGCGGGTACCCACGGAGACAAGCTCCGTGGATAGATGTTGATGTCTACAATGCCAAGGGCGAACTGAACTTGCTTGCAAGCGACGCGTGGACCTCTCATGTCGACCGTTTACTTCAACCGTCGTTTTGGCGCATCGACAAAATCATACGTTTGGCGTACAAGGTTAGAGAAACACGTGTTAAGGATATGATTTCCATAACGTCTAATTATTATTACGAGTGACCCCGTGGACAACAAATGAATGTAGGAACATTAGCCAGTATGAACTTCTTACACCGCGATTATTTAATGCGTAGCATTCTCCCTTTCGGCCCCTCTTGAAAATTTGAAGAGAAGCGACAAATTTTCAAGTTCCTCAATTATACAAAAAAAGTTGAGAACCACTACAAAAAAACAGTTGAGAACCACTGGTTACATGAAAAAGTAGAGTACCACTGGTTTAAAAGAAGTTGAGAACCACTGGATACATAAGCAATTACATAGGTACAAAAACAATTACAGACAAACAATTCAAAATGGTGGCTTATATACTATTACATTTTTTCTTACATACGATAGCCCATTCAATTATTATTATTAACACTCGCGGTAAATTGCCCATAGTCAAAATTGATGCGAACTGTTTTCATATTTTGACTTACACTTTTTAATAATAACACAAAATTCACTTTGGTTGTTTTAGTATGGGGCTCCTATCAAAAGTTTGAGAGCTACAATCACAACAATACAATAATATATAGAGATGAGTACACATATATAGACATGTGCATATGTGCATGTATACGAAAAACACAGGATACGAAAACAACAACTTTAAACATTTTACAATACAACCTTATAAGAAACTCAGGATCGTTATAACGTTACAATATACGGTTCGTTCTACATTGGTGATAAAAATTATTCCTTTCAATTTATCAATATACGTACGTTTCACTGATGGATTCATTTACTACGATCGACGACAAGTTAACATTTTAAACATGACAAACATATAAAACAAAAGTTACATACTTAAGAAGTTGGTTTACATCATTTTCGATTCCAGTTACATGTATCCGGCAAGCCATTGGAAAAGTAACATAAAGAGATCTAAATAATTATAAACAATTTTGTATAGATGGAATTAGAGATACTACATTACGCTTCATTTAACCCATTAAGCTTAATAGCACTCATATACAAGTGATTTCATGTACCATGTACCATACAAAGATATTGGCAAAGCACATAAAGAAATCATAGACATAATAAGGACATATACATATTAGAAAAACAATTTACACGCAGACATGACATAATGGTAAATCACGAAGACTGCAATCACATATACAGTAACCGATATTCATTATTGGCGTCAAATCCTTCTACGCATATTACATAGACACAGTTCTCACACAGAGACAGATTTCTCACAAAGAGATAATCTCAGAGGGAGCTACCCTCACACAGGCTTAATACATGACAAATACATTGAACAACTTTCGATCTTTGCTACACAATATACAAGTTACAAGTTCAATAAATTCTTTACATACATCATTATTCAAATTCAACATTAATTTCTTCATTCAAGGCTCACCTTTCATAAACAGATTCATACATCATCTTTATTTACTAACATACAATTAATTAAAATTATCCCATTGAATATCTGCAGCCAACATTCCACTACAGGTTTTATTCTGTGTCCTTCATAAGCCATTCCCGTTCAATGTCAAAATGTTCTATCACATTTTCCAATGTATTCAAGCAACATAAACAAATTTTCCACAAAGTCACAAAATTATTTAATTCAACAAGGATATACTACATCCAAACATTTCCAATTACAATTCATAAGAGATTACTACGTGTCCTACACGGAATTAAACGTCATATAAACTCAAACTTCAAAATAATAGGCATGAACGATTAGCAATCACATTGTCTACATTCATCAAAAAGAGCATTACGATTTATCTTTCACACATCCAGATAACATCGTCTCTATATTGATTACACAAAAGGTCACAAAAAAAAGTATTTAAACACATCTCTCCTAACACGGCTTTACATATTACATAAACATAACTCATTTTTTTATCAAAGAGCGTTCGCTAGTTTACCTTAACGGAACAATTCACTAAACGGACTCAATTCTCAAATAAACAAGGCATAGGTTACTTCAATATATCACGCTGATAATAAGCCGCAAAAGTCACATTATTACATTTCAAGAAAATTTAATTACTCCACAAAAGATAACAAATTCCGTACACGAAGGGTTAATATTCAACAGCAAAAATTCTACATCGTTACATGGTTACTCATTTATTTCACAAAAAAAACTTTTACAAAACATCATCCTACTATTTACGTTAATGTCAAAATTTTCAACGATGGTCATCAAAGGGTCAACTGTTTCTTAACTAAATTAAAAATTCAGTTATAGTTCACATATACTTGACATTAAAAAAAAAAATCAATTATTGTTCACAAAGGGTTGATAAATTCGGTCATGCTTCACTAAGGGTTAAGTGTATTTATTTTTTCAAATTTCGTGAACGGTCGTGAAGGTTTAACATAATTTATTTCGATTTATTTTTTAACTTTAATTTTCTCAAAACAAAAATATTTATTTAATATTATTTATCATTATTATTTCGTCACATCACTACGTACGCACATATAAATATTCTTATCAAAATTCTACTACGCATAATTTTCACAATAACGTTCATTTAATATTATTTCTCCAAGAGTTCAATAAAGATATTTATTCCAAATACAACGTTTTACTGTTTCAAAAAAATTTAATTCAATTTAATATTTAACATCGATTTTTACTCTCATCGTTTGAAAATGAATTTATTATCAAAATAACATAACAACAAAATTATGTTTACCGGCAAAGTTCTTTGTACACTTTGGTTTACTATACATATAACACTATGGGTACATCTTTCGTTACATTCAAATATTATTTCAACTATACATTTTACCAGTAAAGCGGAGTTCCCAATTCGCGTGTTCGTATTACTATTACGATGTTGAGGTAGGTTTGTACGCTGTCTCTCTTTCGCTTGCGACGTATAGGTACATACTATATGTTGTATAGATAGGCATACTACTGTTCGCACACCGCTCGCTTCTCGCGATGTATAGATCTATACACACTATATCTTCATTATGTTATGTAGGTCGGTTTCACGATGTTTTGTTTACGGCCTATAACGAAACATTACGACGGAATACTTTCACGATACAATTTCTTTCTAACATGGCATCGATTTTTTACTCCACATTATAACAATACTCGCGACATCCGTTTGCGCTATACAACAACACATTTATTTTTTAAATACGGGCATTTAAATTATTTATTTTACGATTCCTGTTTCATTTTTAAAATTGTTTTCATATACATACACACATTAAAATTATTACATTTTCAATTAATATCAATACACATTATTACACATTATAGATGAGAACTCTGAACCTTAAAATCATACATATTCACCACACAATACATTTAAAATTCCGGGTCAACAATTATACGAACTGTTAAATCACGGACAAGCTGCCCAAATGATACGTCCACGTACGCCCACGATGTTTCATCCTACGGACGAGCACACAAAATAATACGATATCGTCCCACCAGGACGATCGCATCATATCATTACATACGTATTATCTATATTATCGAAAGAGAAATTATCAAATATTTAAAGAAATGAATTTACATGAATTGTACATAAGGTAAGTATATAAATTGGCTCAGCCCCCAGTTTCGCTACATACATTTTGCAATGTACATATGCGAAACACATAGAAAATAAATTATATATAGAGAAAGTACAGTAGTGTGCGAATTAATGTGAACATGACTTAATTAAAACATTTTCCGTGTTTGCAACACTACACAATCACGATATGTCGGCCATTTTGAATTTTGTGTATCTACTTCAGTCGTGTTGAGTATTAGCTGTCGTTTGGTTGTGAGTTTGGTGCAGTTAAAGCGATTTTGAAGGTTTTTTAAAGCAATTTCTACCTACGGTCTGTTTTGTCAAGATTTTATTAGTGATTTTTTGAAGTTTGTGCAATGGATATCACTCCACGAAAACGGGAAAAGATTATCACTTTATGTGAGCATACTTCAATGAGTCAAAGGAAGATTGCCGAACAGTGTGGGGTTAGTCTGGGTGCTGTCAATAAAATTATTAAGCAGAAAAGGGAAACTGGGTCTGTTAATGTGAAAAGAGTTGGAAAATGTGGGAGAAAAAGAAAAACTTCAGCAAGGGATGAAGCATATTTAATTAGAAAAAGTAAACTATACCCTAGGATGACGAGTTTTGATCTGCAGCAAGATTTGGAGGCCAACGGAGTGAAAATTCATGACTCCACAGTAAGGAAACGACTCATTGAATCTGGAAGAAAGGCTATAAGACCACAAAAGAAACAGTTGTTGACAGCAGATATGATGAAAAAAAGATATATTTGGGCTAAAAAGTATGCTGATTGGACGGAAGACCAATGGAAAAATGTTTTGTTTTCTGATGAAACTCACTTTTTGGTCCAAGGAGAGCGCTCACGTTATGTAAGAAAGAGTTCAAATGAAAAAATCACTTCTGCTCACATAGAACAAACGGTAAAACATCCACAAAAAGTTATGTTTTGGGGCTGCTTTTCTTTTTATGGTCCAAGATCGTTAGTGCCTGTTGTTGGGATGATGAACTCTGACAAATATAAAGAGTTATTGGAACAAAAATTAAATGGGGAATTGGGAAAAATTAATTCTAATGATAAATTATGGTTTCAACAAGATTCAGCACCTTGCCACAAATCCAAAAAGATGATTAAATATTTTGAAGAAAATAAAATAAATGTGTTGGATTGGCCAGGAAATTCACCTGACTTAAATCCAATCGAAAATTTATGGGCGATTTGCAAACAACGGGTTCGAAAAATGGACTGTACAACTAAAAGGAAGATGATAGAAGCGGTAATTCAAGTGTGGTTTCGTGACGAGAAAATTAAAGAAAATTGTAAAAATTAGTTGAATCGATGCCAAAAAGACTTCAGGACGTAATAAAAGCTAAAGGAGGACATACATCCTATTAAAATAAAAAAAAAGTAATAAGAAAAAACTGTTCTTTAAATTAAAATCTCATCTTATATAAAAAATGATTATTTTTGTGTTTTGTATACCCATGTTCACATTAATTCGCACACTACTGTATATAAAGAAAGTTACAATTATATTTATTTTCAATTAGAACAGATTAATATATTGGCTCAAGTTCATGTCTAGGGTATGATTCTACTTAGTATATAGAGAGAAATGCTTTGTGTGGGTGTGTACATACTTCAATTATACATATTATACTTACATAAGGTTCAGTAATTCTCCTTCCATTGTTTCATCAGTTCTCATGGTCCTCAGATTAATCTACATATTATACGGATATTATACATTCCAATTATGTTCCTTCTGTTAGCATATAATATATCTCAGTGGTATAACTAATCCAGGCTTAGCAACATAAGTTAACTCTCCAGTTAAACATTATTATAGATTGATATTCATTTCCATATTATATTCTTGTACTCATGTCCTTTATAGATACTCATACAAAAGTTCGTTACATACAGTTTCACTCAGGGTTCGAACCCGAGGGTATCATAATATATTATTAAATTATTATATGCACAGCTTATTCCGGAATTAAACCTGGAATAACTCCTTTTTCGAGTACTTTAATACATATCCAATAACTGTTACAAGTTTGGTACAATATCAATATCCAGCAATATCCACTTTTGGTATCTGTTTGTACGGAAGGTACATTTTATTAATAAAGGAAAGGTGATTATGTAAAAGCAATAAAATTCGTAAATGGAGATAAACAAAACAGTATGTATTGAATAAAAACAGGGATGATACATAACAAAGGTTCATAGATATCTAACTCAATTATTAGAACATTACACAGACAACATATATAGTGGATTATACATAAAAGTATGAAAGCAATGGTTATACCCTTATTTCGATACAGACATTTAAACAAAGTGGCAGGTACATAGATACTCAAATATTCAATACATAAAGTGGCATTTACAATGGTTCTCAGATTATAATTAAACTCATAGCTTGGCGGGTACTTACAGATTAAATTACACGTTAATTACGCTTGGTTCCTGATTATCGGGCGATTCAGATATATACGTTGACAAACACGTAGATGACTTCCTATGTTGTTCTGCTATACCGTCTATACAGACAGTGGGTGGATCCGCTAAGCAGGTATTGTCTATTACCAACAGACAATTACAAGTGGCCTGGTGTCACACGCTGGTCCAGCCTACGGTACATTCGTTCAGGAAGGGATTTCTTAAAGACGACTACATGTTCCTCTGTATATTATGTTGACGAATGTCTCTATTTATTCGATATTAAGTATAGCGTCGCGTATTTCCTGTTAATATCTACCAAGATGTATATTTATTATTACATCACATAACGTTGGTATTATACTGATCAGACTTTATACATCACTCCAATACGCGGGTATTTAATAACAGTTTATTTACTTTTACTATACACATAATCCATTTCTATTCACATGATACGTTACACTTTTGGTGGGAAACAAGGCCGACTGGCGAGAGTTATTTTATCGATTAATTATCATTATCACGTAGGTGGAGAACTATTTTCACCATACCAGGATCAGAAATATAAAATCCATACATTATGGTATTTAAGAAACTACATTATTTTGCGTCGCGAACTATTATTATTAAGAAATTTACTAATGGCGGGAACACATTACACGTTTATACAATTTCCACATTAACAGCACTATTATGAGGCATACACTACTCAAATTACTATATTATTTTGTACATAATATTTAGACAATCTCTGCAATAACTAGTTATACTATATTTTTATTATTATTAAGAATGGAATACTGTCTTATTGAGTTCGCGGGTACCCACGGAGACAAGCTCCGTGGATAGATGTTGATGTCTACAATGCCAAGGGCGAACTGAACTTGCTTGCAAGCGACGCGTGGACCTCTCATGTCGACCGTTTACTTCAACCGTCGTTTTGGCGCATCGACAAAATCATACGTTTGGCGTACAAGGTTAGAGAAACACGTGTTAAGGATATGATTTCCATAACGTCTAATTATTATTACGAGTGACCCCGTGGACAACAAATGAATGTAGGAACATTAGCCAGTATGAACTTCTTACACCGCGATTATTTAATGCGTAGCAAGAGGTATGGTAGTGTTGCCGAGAGAAATATGGGACCATAATAATATAATAATAATAATAATAATAATAATAAAAATCTTTATTGCACAAAAAAAAGCATTATTAAAATATAAACATTGTAGAACCAGACAAATAAATTTGTGATAATACTTCAATAAGTTGATCGTTGCTGGAATAATCTCCTTCAAAATTTAGGCTGACTCAAAGTCTGACGTCTTACAAGCGAGCCGTTAAGGTGAAAATGATTTCCACAAACACAAACACAGCCTCTGAAACCTGAAACCCATCACTCCTAACCCCCCCCCCCTCTTTTTTCCCTTTTTCCTTTCCTTTTATGCATGTATGTTTGTATCTTTTTTTTCTCAGTCTCTCCCTTTTTATATATATGTGTGTATGTATGTTTGTATATATGTTCACTTTGTGAATATTTTTTTTTTCTCTCTTTTTTTTCCAAATTGCTTTAGATTATTGATTTTATTTTTATCATTTATGTTTTTTTTATGTTAATACTTTTGGGTTAGGTGGAAGAGATCGCGCCTTTGCGATAAACTCGCCCTCTGTATATTGATTGTATTTAATTTGAATGTAAACCTTTTATGTACATAATTGTTTTTAATCAATGTACAGTAAAGAATGAATAAATAAATAAATAAGAATATTTAAAAAGTTGGATATGGATTTCCAGATAGATGAGGACATTATTAAAGTAGCCTGAACTGATAAATGGTAAGAGATGTAATGTAATGTTAGCATGAAATAGTTACCTACATAGTGTGGTTACATAATGAAATGATATTGATTTGTTGCATTGTTTCCCTCAGTATTGATTGAAACATCACGACTGAGCACTGAGCAGTAAACACTGAGCATTATGCAAACTAGACACGACAGGTGAATGTTGTAACATTATTCACTATGAACTACTATACCTACACAGAATCGTCAACTTTATATAAGTACACTTTACCTACTACGATTTGTTTACTGAACCTTTAAACATTCTAATGCTTTGCTTAAATTTCAGTTAAGTAAATTTATGTAAATTTAACACATGAAACTACCGTAAGGCTTAGAAAAGTAGCGTCACCTTATTCGGTAATGCCCCAGAAGGAAGACTTGAATAGGGTAGGGATGCGGGTTCAAGTCCCGTCCGAGGCCAGCATTTCCGGATTTCCGTCCCTATTCAAGTCCCCTTCCGGGGCACTACCGAATAAGGTGCATATAACGGTTAAATAATTTTTTTTAAAGATGTATCTGGGTTTTGTTATAATCCCAAATACAACCTTATACACCTTTCACAGTAAGCTAGAAGCTTAAATAGTAAAAATAACATCGGTAAACAATATTTGAGTGAAGTGTTAAAGTCATCTTTTAACATTAGCAATAGGACTTGTTACATATTACAATGGGTTAGTTGGAAGATATCGCGCTTCTGCGATAATCTCACCTATTGCACAAAATTTATTTGTCTAAATTGTTTATTTTATTTTGTTGATTTTTTGTGCAATAAAGGTTTTTATTATTATTATTAATACTATTAGCTTTCTTCTTTGCAAGCCAGAATATAAACTTTTTTTAGGTCTCCCTTATTTATGATTTCGAAAATAAGATATCTTCTGGATTCTAAGCTTTATCGTTTTAGAGTTGGTACCTTTATGGTGGTGATATTATGCATGTACGACCTCTGCCATTACTTATGGTACAAGAGAACAATTTAGAGCAAGAAAATAATTAATCTCTTGAAGTCATTGTGCCGAAAATCTAATGATGTTTACAATACTAATAATTATTAATGAAGCCAAGTGATCCAAAAACTGCAATTACTTGATGAACTCTATAATATGAAATGTATTATAAATGTATGTAGCAAAGGGTCCAACAATTAGACTAGAATAATTTATTCAGTGAAAAAATTAGTACGCCCTTTTTATAAAATGAGATATAATAATATATCTGATGAAACTCCACTACTTGATGTAGAAGACAATTCACACTTTCTCACACCTGAAGTGCTTTTTAGGCATGCGGGTGAAACGTTGAGCACAAATTAACTTTCATTCTACGGCCACTCAGCTCGGAAGAGGAACGCAAAACCAAAAAATCAGCACTACTTTTGCATACTACAATCTTTGCTTGAGAATCCAATTAATTTTAAAAACATACCAATGTAAATTCTTATTAACTTTTTGATGCACGTTTTAGTTATGTATCATGAAAACATTGAAAATGCATACATTGCCAAAAGAAATCACTTATGGTATAGCATACCATAAGGATAATTTGTCTCTAAATGTTATTTAATCGTCAGGGAGAAGATAGTTATTAGAGAATATTAAAATTTGCTTTTATCGATTCGAGAAGGGACAAATGGATTGTATCGGATGTCATACTCAGTAATGATTCAATATTAAGAGAGAATTTGCAATCATTTTGAAGGGCAATTACGAAAATTTCATAGGTATCCCTGATAGGACACCAAAGGAAAACATTGCCAAGCGTCTCCTCGTCCAGGCCGTACTCGCAGTATGGACCTTCAACAAGTTGAATTTTAAAAAGATGAGCGTCCAGTCTACAGTGTCCAAATCCTAAGATTATAAAATAATACCAAATTATAATATTCCGTACTTGACCTTACATTACATTTATTTCCTTTTGCCTATCCTGGATATATGTGTAAACAAACAGGTAAAGATATATTTTTTGTTGTAAAACTAACACGATAATAATATATAGATACATATGTTGTATCGATAACATTTCATCAATTGTGTTAAATATCATAAATCAATATGTGATACCAATCAAAATCTGACAAAGGATAGTTGATATAATATTGTGATACTCGTATAGTTATGTAGGTGTGTTACTATGAATAATACTTACATATCATCAAATATTAATGTTACTATAACCTGCAAATGTCAGGTAATGTAGGTTAACTTCATATCATCCACATCACCGGATGTCTTCTATTTATATATTTATATAAATTAGATACAATAATATTCATAATAATAGAACATAATTCAATTCATGTAACTTTTTATTGATTAATTAATTTATTTTCACTTTAATGCATATCAAGACAGTGAAATATCGCGGCAAATTAATATTTATTGTCCCGTGATGCCCCATCGAAAACGTAAAAGATTCCCAAGACAGTTTTAGCCGACTACCCCGTCAAGTTGCCAGTAAATTGTGGATTCTTCAGGATAACATATTTGTTTTTGAGCAATTATTTTTATATCTTTAGAACCAAGTTGAAAACACTACTGTTCGGGAGAAGTCACGGCGCCCTTGAGATGGTCACGGATCATTAAACGGCGCCACATATAAATAGTCCGATTATTATTATTATTATTTATCTTACAACTTCAAAAATTGTCACATTTTGTAATGTTGTATTTTATTGTTTATGTAGGTATTTATGTAAAATTATGGTCAATAAAGATTTATTTGTTTATTTATAACCTCAAGAATTTTTATTCTCAAGACACACTGCGTTTTTTTCACAATATTTCAAAATTTCAATCTGCATACATACATAACTAAAGTAAAATGATAAAATACTACCTACTCCTACATTACTACACCATCACGGCACATCCCACATGTGGGGTAGCTAGCAGACCAGCTGCATGTAATAAACATGCAAGCCGTTCTTTCTGTGCCAACAAAAAATCAAGACATTCAGGATGGGTGGCAAAACTCATCGTGAATTTGAGATTTTTTTTTTATAATATCAATTCACGGCCTGGGCCTTTTACATATAAATATTAACATAATTATCATAATGTACACAAACAGTACTAAAATATATGGACACACACAACACATTAAATGGGCAATAAAATAAGAACCACAAATGAATAAAAATTTAAACATAGGTACATTGGGAAAACGAACGGAATTTTTTTTTAGATTTTATATGTCAACTTGATAATTACTTTTACATAGTCAGCATGAAATATTCTTAACAAAACAAGTGAGATGTCAAAAAAATACAAGTAATTATAATAGATGTCAAAAATTAAAAGTAGAAAGTCAAAGGTATGTAATATTATTAGACCACCTGAGGAATGTCAGTCAATATAGAAAAGTCAAGAACGAGATATAAAATAATTTAAAGTAGTCGATATGTTGAAATGTTTAAAGGTAAAAATATATAATAAGCTATTTAGTGTCAATTCATAAGGGTAAAAACAATATACCGAATAAAGATATAAAACATCACAGAATTCTGATATTGAAAATTCAATAAAAAATCCATAGACAAACAACAAACCACAACTGCCCAATGTCAATTTATACACTTAAATATGTTATAACTTTACGTTTGAATTTGAAGAAATTGTCAATAAAAATATCCGTGTTATCCCCGACCAGATTTCCCAGTCTATGAAGTCTTGATATGTAAAATGTCTTTATTGTTTCGAACACCTACTGTTTACAGGACACTTAAAAACTTACGGACAAGAGTGAGAGACTGATTCTTTACCGGGTGTTCCACGGCTTAAAATCATAAAATGCTTATTGTTTATTTAGGTAGTCATTGAATGTAGCTTTTATCAATAATCAAGTAAGATAATAATTTATGCAAATGTTGACGTAAATTTCTGATTCGTGTTTTGAAAAACAGTTAATTTCTCTCGGTTGCGGCATGTCGCGGTACAAAATAAACTTCATGTACATAGTGTTCGTATTGTTATCTGTTATCACAAAGGCGGAACAGACTATGTACAAAGCAATGGTGAAATAATAATAAAATAAAAACATACTGTTACTGTTGTTGTTGTTGTTTAGTTAAACAGTAGAGTGCTCAAGAGATAATGCTGTAGAAAACAATGTGGTGTTCACATTTGGCGAATAACGCCAGGACACCAAAATATCGTTAGCCATTTGAATCGTGTGAACAAAATGACAGCTAGTCTGAAACGATAAAAACTAGTAAAAACGATATCGTCTCAAGTTGACCACCTTTCAACTTTTTTCTCTGGTGGAACGATTCGCGCATGCGTAGATGTGCGCGGCGTCCGTATGTTTTCTGAATTTAAAGGCGTCTTATAACCTCTACTATAACATTTTCAACTAATAATAAACACTTTGCGATCTCCATCTCGACGTCCACCATTTTGAAAACAACGTCAAAATCAAAGCGCATTTAACAGATCGTATCTATGTATATTGATGGACTGTGTGAACAGACCCCCTATACAAACCGTACTTGGTGATCGACTGCAAACGAATTTTCAACAATAACCGCAACAATAATTGAGGGTTAAAAAAACAGATAATATAAAGATTTGTATAATTGTGCTTATAGTAGATATAATTATTTTTAATGTGTTTATTATTTATATCCACCACAGCTAAAAGGTTGGTGCACTCTGCTATCTTAGTGCCAACACTTATGTATGCAAGTGAGACGTGGACATGGTTAAAGAAGGATGAAAGTGGCATAAATGCAGTGGAAATGAGATCGTTGAGAAGGATGTGTGGTAAAAGTCTGAGAGATCGTGTGCGTAACAGTGATATACGAAAGGAATGTGGAATGAAAGTTGGTGTAATAACAAGGATGAATGTAAATAAGTTAAGATGGTTTGGGCACGTGGAATGAATGAATGAGGACAGAATGACTAAGAAGATATATTTGGCTGAGAGGAATGGTGCTCGGAGACGTGGACGTCCGAGGATTAAATGGCAAGATCATTTAAATCAAATCCTACAGGACGGTCACGTGTTGAGCACGTTGAACAGGAGAGCATGCATGAGGAATTGTATGACAGTGACGGAAGCGAAAGATGTATGCAAGGATAGAAGGAAGTGGCGCTCGATCCTTTCTGCCTACCCCGCGAGGGAAGCGGCGTGATGGTATGTATGTATTATCTCAATAAAAAAATTTGAATAACGCATAATTACACGGTACATGTAGGTAGATTGTCGAAAAACTCGCCAGTAGTCGATCGCTATGTACGGTTTGTCTACGGCCCCTGGTGTGACGATCAATGGGCGTCCGGCGAATTTTGTTTTATATGCAAGCGAAATTCGCCTGACGTTATTCGCCAAATGTGAACACCACTTAGAGTGCTCAAGAGATAATATTGTAGAAAATAAGGAACACTATGAGACTCGCCGAGAAAGAGAGAACGGCCCTTAATTGAAACAATGTACCATCCATATTTGAAATCACCCAACTATAACTTGTAAACATTACTAACTTGTTACGAGTATTATGATATTGTTGTTACTCTCGTATAATGTACAAACTACATAAGTACAATGTGTATGAATGTGTTGCGGCTTGTTCTTTTGTACACCGTGATGCTGCAGTTAATTTGTTCTATCCCGTAGTACTTTGATATAATGTGACTTATTCTCATGCACATAATGATAACAATTAGATTATATCTTTTATTGTCGCTGTTAAATAATATCAATATTTAATTTCAGTTATGTACATGGTTAGGTAACTGGAGAAATCTCTAAAATAACCCTCTGGCCAAAATCTTATTCTACCTACACCCTCCCGGGTCCCGTGATAGATATTATTCCGATTATTGTCACATTGTCCATTACCTATCCCTTGGTACTTGCATAACAGCAGTATACATAAGGTCGCATTACGTTTTACATCTATTATCGGCGGAACAATCTAATTCAATTTTTCATCAATTTTATTTCATCAATCATAACTCAATTCAACGACAAAATATGTGAAAGTGACTCCCCAAGAACAATCACAGCGCAGCTACAAAATTACAGTCCACATATTGGAGAACACAGGACGGGGTAAGTTCCATTCCATCTTCACACTCCTCAAGTCCTGTATGTCTTATCCAGTCGCTTATCACATATCTACTGCCTACTTCATAAATAAAATATATCAAATTGATCTCTTCCAACGTTACATTGAATCTTTCAGTATGTACTTATTGTGATGGTAAATCACATAATACATTTTTTAACAAACTTAAACGCCCACGTATGAATATGTGTTCACCACGTGGTCTGTTGTTTGGTCAGCACCACACATACATAACGGGGAGTCTGCGAGTCCCCATTGATGTAGGTGTGCACTGTGCATCCGACACCACTCCTTAGTCTGTTCAAAGTGCACCAGAGTTTTCTAGGTAACGTAGAACCTGGAAGCTGTATAGTTGGGTCAGCAACCGTGTTATTAATTAAACTGTTAGTAGATTATGTTAATTCATTAGAGTTTCACATTTTTTTTGGTAGGTATGTTATTAAAATCAATATAGATATTTTTGCTGATAGTTATTATTCGTGTATAGTAGTCATAGTACAATTCGTGTGTCCTGCCAGTGATTACGTAATATGAGCTAGAGACTATGACGTTAACACTAGCGAGCAAACGAAGACTGAGATGTGTGCAGCGTGCCATGGAGAGACAAATTCTAGGCATTAGCTTGAAAGACAAAATAAGAAATGAAACCATCCGATAAAATACAAAAATAGTCGACGTTGTTGATGAAGTCTTCAAGCTGGAATGGCAATGAGATGGTCATGAGGTAAGACGAGAGGATGGCAGGTGGACTTCCATAATTCTTTCTTTACTTTCAGAATTGAGGCCGTGGGAGGACAAAAGAAGCATAGGAAGACCCCAAAGAAGGTGGGTTGACGATATTGTCCAGACGATGGAAAAACAGTGGCATCGTGTTGCTCGAAAAGTGTGGAAAAGTTTGAAGATGCCTATGTCCAGTAGTGGAGAGAAGAAGACTAGCATTAGGTATGTAAGTAAATAGTCAAAAGCACCTAAATAGTTAGATCATAATAAATGTATCATATCTCTTTAGAGACACATTTCCAAATGGGCTAAGAGAAAAGGTAGTACATTTTAATATTACATGCAGTTATAGGTATTGAAATAAATATAATATCTCAATTCTACATACAATTTTGTACGTCATCATATAATTGTAAATTGTTACTGCCTAGTGTGTCTAACGATAATCAGAAATGAGTTAAATGTCTGTGAACTTGCTTTATAATTATGCATGTTTTACAATACTCCTCGGTTTTGCAGGATATATTATCCGCAGGAAGCCGTCGGGATGTTATGTAAAATACTATTATATATTATTCCATGTATTATCTACTAAGTCCGGACAGCTTCCAACAGGAATAATATGTTGCCTGTTTAGTCGCGTGCTGAGATTTTATTTATAAACGCGGCTTGATAAGTCTACAAGTCTGCAGGCGGTTATTCTTTGGTGTCAACGATATAAAGAACGTGTGTATTCCGTATCTGTTCAAGTCTACGACGACGATTGTAACTTGTTCCACTGCTGAAAGATAGAAAAATCTACATAAACGTATGAAATGTCTTATAAAATGTAGGACTATGATAACTAATCTCAGTAGCTAGGATGTTTAATAGGTAAGTATGTATGTGATAGCTCATTTATTCAAAGTGTTACAGGCGTTTATATAAAATGAAGAAGTTTGTATGTGCAGATAAGCTTTATTTTATGAGACGTATTTACTATTTTATTGTAATGATACCTACCATATGTGTTGTTTAATAGTGTTGTTTTATGATTTTTCATTATTTGTATGTAGAAGGTTTAAAACACCTATTTGATGGTAAGATAATAATAACTACATATTTACATAGTATCTACATAATAATTACATATGTGCTCATTGCGTACTCAATATTACATTTTTTCTCTGTTTATTTCCGGAAAATGGATTACTTTGTGTTAGCTTATTTGTGCGAGTGTTTTAACAAGACACTCGAAAATTTACAAAAAAAGAAAACCATTTTTTTTAGTGTTCCATAGTACGTAGATTCTTCTAGACGAAGGAAAGCAGGCTACGATGGCATGGGCATGTGTCAAGAAGGCCACAAGATTACATAGGTTATAAGGTCCGTCAGCTTAGAAAGGTCCAGAGGAAGGCACAAAATAATGTAGGTAGCGAAAAGTGGTAAGGCAGTACATGCGAGACTGAGATGTCACAAATAATGAGTCACTGGAGAGAACCACGTTGTGAAGAAAACAAAATAACAGCCTTTCCATCATTTGGGACTAATAATTACCCAAGAAAGAAAAAAAAGAAAGATACAGGGCAATATTATTTACAATAAATTCCTAATTTTTTCCTATTCCTATTATTTTTATTTTCCCTGAATTAAATTCTTTCATTTTTTATACTATTAAATGCCTACATGTATGTATATGTTATTTAATTAAATTTAATGTTTCAGTGTTGACATTGTGAAACAACATTTTAATAATATAAAATATAAAAAACACTGTTTTATGTTTCACATTTATGTATACCAAAGTATACTACAATTACGCCTAGCGCTTTCACCAATATATTGGCATCATCAGGGCGGAGTATAAACTCTTCAAGGTATAAACTCTTAAAAGTTTATACTCCGCCCTGATGATGCCAATATATTGGTGAAAGCGCTAGGCGTAATTGTAGTATACTTTGGTATACATATTATGTAAATGTGAAACATAAAACAGTGTTTTTTATATTTTATATTATTAATATGTTATTTATATTGTTTCACACTGCAAGAATTGCACAAAATTTGGTTCTCAGTTTACTGTTTGGTCATATAGTTTTTTTGAAAATTTAATGTTAAAATTGTCACTGTTATATTTTGTAAATGTTATGTATTTATGTATTTTGATATGTACCCAATAGGCTTATGCCGTGAATTTTTATTAAAATAAAAATAAAATAAATGTAGAGAAAATGCATTTTGTATAGAATTGTTAATGATATAACACCATGTAGTTAGGGCGAGGAAGTAAAGATATATAATATTTACTGTATAGTATTTACGGTAGGTACTGTATGCCTTTACACTTATTAGCAATGTCCAACAACAATGTATGAAGATAGTGTATATAAATAACGAGTGTAGTCATGCAAAAGCTATTCAACTCACAAAAAATAATTTCGAAGTACCTAACTGAAGACTTTTATGTTAAGGAATATTTTAATTTCATGTCAGTTGGTTGTTATTCGCATAATGAGTATTCATATTGCATATTATGGATATAATATAATTCTTTACATTGTAACATGGATGAGGTATTGTTATCCATGAATAAAATAGTAAACAATGAGGTGTTTGTGTGAAATGATGAAGTAGTGATATACCTTTTATGCCTTGAGGATTTTTCACCCGCGCCTCACCCACCCAACATTGTGAGTGGCGAACTCTTTAAATTAAACCAACATAAGTTTTAAAATGTAATACTAAAACACCGTTTAACAGCCGTTCTTACCTAAGGTACAAATTAGATTTAGCTCTAGTGGTTTCAGGCAACAATTTTTAGTAGGCGCATAGAAAATTATTGAAATAATTAATGAAATAGCTTTATTAATAAATATAAGCCAAAACTCTATTTGCAAAAATATTCATGGGTGTAAAAAATAGTATGTTATCACATATAAATAAAATTTAAGTTATATTTATTCTACAAATTGAATTTATTTATTTCCTGATTCAAAAACAGAGCGAGTACGGTCTCACATCCGGCTACTAGGCACGCCGTGGGCGTTCTGAATCTTAAAATTTGTGAAACTCGCTATATTCTTGATTATTGCACATAATAACGTTATATATGTAGTATGCACGGTAAACAACATACCATATTATTATATATGTAAATAAAACAAATGGTTGAATTATAAACATTTTCTATGATTTTTTTGAAAATGAAATTTTTTTTTGATGTGTATGCAGTTTGTCATAATAATTAAGAAAATCCAAGGGTTGTAAATAAATATCTCAAGGTGTATTATAAAATTCATGAAATTTTAAGATTTATCTTGGTTTTAAAATTTTATTAGCACTCTTGTATTATTAAGGATAATTGATTTAAAATAGCACCACTCAACGTATCATCATTGCGACGGTTATCTTCAAAAAATATTTTCACTATATTCCTCGCAGCAAAATAAAACTAAAATGATAAAATCGCACTTATAAATGTTCAAAATATTAATAATTAAAAGAATACACAGTAAAAGAATACACAGAAAGCTAATATAAAAAAATAATATACATGTGATCCAGAATTTAAAATATTTAAAAAATAAAATGGTTGTAATTTTGCTAATTCGTTTGCATGAAATCACAAAGAAGGGGTGTAGATGTAGAGCCCTCTCAATTTTAACATATTTTTTTGTAGTTTTTAGAAGCCGAACAACTCTCATAGAAATGCACCAAATTAACGATTTCTTTGAAAGCCGTTTTAAGTAAGGTATCACATTGCAAATTTATAACATTGATTTGCACATCTTGCGGGCTGCACCATGAAAGACCTCAGGTTGAAATTATAAACAATCATAAGTATATTATTATCTTCATTTAATGGAATTACAAAATTATTATATTTAATATTTATTTTTAAATGTCAATGAACTTCCGACCTACCCAAAATTGACTTTAATTCGATATCATCGTTTGTGACATTATAAATAAATTCACACAACCATATGTTGACACAGAATGAGATCTCTTTACTCGAATTATTATGTTAGGCTTTGATAACAACTTGACATTGAAATTCTTGATAAAAATATTATTATTATTATTATTATTATTGATAGCATGCGCTTTAAATGAAATTTGTTTATTTATTTGAAATAAGAACACACATTATAAATCATTTAATAGATATATTATGTATCGCCGATAACAGAAATAGGCTCTATTTAAATTTGTCTATGAAACATAAAATCTAGAACAATATTTGAATTAAATTGAAAAAAAATGTATGTACGCCACTTTTTATATTAAAAATTTCTACTAAAATATAGTATTTTTCTTAAATGTCATACCAGGTCCCGCCGACGTCAGCTATCACCTTGACGACGTAGGCTTCTCTGTCCTGTACTGGACGGAACAGCTTGTCACTGGACTTTGGTCTGTTCTCGGATATCTCTTAGCCAGGATATCTGCCACCTTCCCAAACCGCGATTACGTTTAGTTTTTTCCCTTTAACATGAGTTGGAGCAAACCATATTTCTCATTTCGAAGCGTGTGTCCTAAATATGCAATTTTCCTCATCTTTATACTGGACAACATCTCTCTATCTGATGTTATTGACCGAAGGTACTTGTTGGAAGTCCATTTCAAGATATAATTGAAAAAAGACACAGTATGTAGTTAGCTTCCAAATGACTTTTAAGTTTTACTTTTTTACTTTTTACTAATCGCCTGATGATGGAGTCGAGAGTCTCCGAATACTAGTAAGCGAATTTAATAAAAGTCATTTGGAAGTTAACTACATACTGTGTTTTTTTTTTCAATTTTATCTATATCTCTATCTGTTCTAGCCCTCCGTAACACCTCATTGTTGGTGACCAAATCAGTCCATGGGATGTGCAACTTAATATAATAGTATACCTAGTATAGCTATAAAATAAATGAAAATACGACTTTGAAGTGGGATCGACTTTGAAAGTAGGAAACTAGGATTCATATTAATAATATTTATTAATAACCAGACAACTTTTTTAAGATGCGACGTTTTGTGGAAAAACCACCGCAAGGGCCCATTCAAGAATCATAACACCTCCTGAACAATAGGGTTTCTAACCTTGCTTTGAACACCTCCACACTCTCCGGAGGTCGCAAATCATATGGAATTTTATTCCGCAGCAACGTAATAATATAGAGAATAAAAATTGTTCTTGATTATCAAAGTCTCAATGAAAAAGTTAACGATGTAAATATATAAATAAATAAAAACTTTATTCAATCGATCAATAACAACAATAAAAATATAGGAAATATAATTTGTAACTTTAGTAGCGGAGTATCTTTTCGTTGAAAATATTATCTTAATAGTGGGTGCATCTAGGTAACGCATAATGTTAGTAAATAATGATAGCGCTATAAAATATTGTAGTGTCTGTATCATCATCTCATATGACAAATATTGATTTAATGCAAATATTATTCTAGATTGTGTATATCATTGGGAAGAAAAGCTAAATGTACGTAGGTTGACGCATGTTATCTTCATTCTGTTTATATACCTATAGATATATAAATACTCTTCAATAGTTTGTTTATTATTGATATTTATTGTATGCATTTATACTAAGTATCGATTTTATTTTACAATATTTATATATTACTAGCTGACCCAGCGAACTTCGTACCGCCTAACAATCAAGGAGTTTTTAATATTATTTTTAATCTCTCTACAAACTCCCGTAATTGTCCAAGTGTGTCATCGTATAGTGTAAAAAATAAAGTTCATTTATGTTGAATAATTATATTTAACTCAGATTTGTTTATAAATTATCTGCTGTATGTAATATAATAATGTAGGTACGAATTTTTTTTAGGTAGATACCTACTTATTCATTTTAAATTTATTCTTTAATTTAATTTATTTATTTAATTAAATTTATTATTAAATTCTTTGCATAATTTTTTCAAAACATAAATTTTAGAACCATGTTAAATTGTATGGATAACGATTCTAATTTGAAAATGTATACAAACATTTTTCTATAAATAAGCCAATCTATGAAAAAAACTTCATCGTTGATTTTATATAATTTTATTATGCATGTTGTTTTTTTGAACACAACAAAAAAAAGTCGTTGATGGTGGATAAAACATTTCTTAAATATTTTCGTTATGGCAACACGTGAGAGAGGAATTGTCATACAAACGTCACTTTCATACAAAAACACAATCCAAATTTCCGACTTTTCCGTTGAATTTCCCAAAAAGTTTCTTTCATGCAAACCGTCTCATGATAATTACGAACACAACAAAAAAAGTTAGTCAATTCATTTTTATTTATATAGATTTATAAAATACATATTATTTGTATCGATAAACAATACATATATATCGATCTGTGTTTCTATGGATTTTTAAAAATATCTTTCCAGTTTAATATATATGTATACGTATATGAGGTGAAGGTTTTTTCCCATTTCACTGCGTACAGTCGGGCAAAGACTTGGCTCATGCCTTTGCAAATGGTACGAGACTCGGCCCGTCGCCAGAATATGGAGTTTGGATTTGTCGAAAAGATGTTGCATTTCGACAAAATTACGTGCTAGTACGTAGCAATACGTAACTGTAAGAATATTGTAGTAGTGAGTAGTGCCTTGAAGTGAGTATCTCATCCAAGGGACATTAAGGGTTTTGTAATTTTAGGGAGGATTTTGTTGGTGGGAGTCCTTCTGGCAAGCCCTGAGCCCTCCCTTGATTTTTTTTGTTTTGTTTTGTTGAGTCTGGATGATAAAGAAGCTTTGCTCTTGAAACATCCAAGGGTAAGTGGTGGGAAAAACCCATAATGTACAAATTAACGTCTTAACTAACTCAATAAATAAACACTAACTTTTTACCTACCATTGTAGTATATATATACTGCTACTACTACTATACCATCACGGCATATCCCACAAGTGGGGTAGCCAGCAGATCAGCTGCATGTAAGAAACATGCAAACTGTCCTCTTCGTGCCAATATAAAATCAAGAGATTCAGGATGGGTGGCAAACCTCATCGCTGAATTTAAGATGTATAATGTCTTAATTTTTTCGAACACCTGCCTTTTACAGGACACTCGAAAACTTACGCAGAAGAGTGGGAGACCAATTCTTGATTCTTATATCACATATCTTGGTTCCACCGTGGAAGAGAGTAAGATTGCTGCATCTCTGGAAATACAACGTAGACTTGGTCTGGCGACTGGTGCATTTTCCTCTTTAAAGTGGTGTATATGGAAAAAGGACAATATCAGTGTTAAAACCAAAATGAAGATATACCGCACTCTGATACTTCCCACTGCCGCATATATGTAGGCTCCGTCCACGTGAACGACCTTATGCAGCAAGGGCTCCATAAGTAAGTAAGTAGTACCACTTAGGTAGTGTGATATGTAGGTACCCATGTGTAGTACTTGAATAATAGGTATATGACACTTTGTATCATAATAGGTAATAGTGACGTAAAGAATGTGTGATTTTGGATATTCGCGAATGCGAATATTTGTTGCCGACATTCGCGAATGCGAATAGCGAATATTGACTTGCTTGAATTTCTACAATAGCTCAAACATTAAAATTTCCACCCCCCCGTCGCCGAATTTTCAAAATGGTATAGGAATTTAAAGTATTTCAAAACTCCTCGGTTTTCTAAAAGAATAATTTCTTGCAGTAGCTTTTTCTACAATGTACCGGGTAAGCATCCGGTACTTTTGCCGAATTACCGATACTTTATTACCAAAATAATATTCGCAAAACATTCGCATATTTTTTTGCGAATACTTTAAAATATGCGAATATTCGCGAATGCGAATACGAATATTCGTTACATCACTAATAGGTAATATGATAATGTATGGAACTCCAGGCTAAATTCCTAATGATTTTGAGATTCAGTCTAAATATATTACTGTATTATGAATATAATGGCTCCGCATTTATCTTTCATGTTGTCTTCTACAATCTAGTAAGATAATTTTATTTATTTATTTATTTTTTATTTATTAAACTATAAACGGCTTTTGCCTTTTTTTATTAACAAAATAAAATACCTAACTAATACAATTTACATCAAAATATATCATTTCTCTACACTCCATACAATTTAACTTATGTATAAATACAAGAAAACAGTATAAAAATCACAGCAAAATTAAAATTTAAAACAAACTTTAGAAATTGATGTTAAATATTACAAATTATAAAATAATATAGGTAATCAATATATTTTGTTTCACAAGATATGTAAGAGAACATAAATTTATTTATATAATTTATGAAAGGTTTTGCATGGTTGAAAGAAAATAATATTATCATGTAACATTATTACTATTTAAATTAGAAGTTTGATATATTTTATTTATTTATTTATTTATTAACAATTCACGGCGCTAGCCTTTTACATGTTGTATATTTACATACATAGTTCATATGATGTATACACAAGTATAGAAAATTAAGACACAACAATCCTAACAAAAAGTAAAAAAAAAGAACAATAACAATTATCAGTAGGTATCACAGCATAAGTTATGAATGGAGAAAAAAATCAATGGATCACATCAAGTCAATTCGATAGTAGGTTATATTGTCAAATTTTCAATAAACGAGTAGGTATTTATGAGATTATTTCAAACAAAAATAAATGGGATGTCAAGTAGCACACAGTCTATAAAATGGATGTTGTAGAATCAATAATATTTAGTGTCAATATAGACACTGAGAAAAGTCAAATTATTGAAAAATGTCGAAACAAAAACAAATATTTAGTGTGGTCAATTTGGGTATCAATGAGTTAAAAGACATCGTTATACATATTATAATGCTATTTAAAATTGTATACCAGCTATTACATAGATTTACAGCGGAATAAATTTGATAATTTTCAATTGTTCTGTGATAATACATAATGTTTGGATAAGAGGTATAGGTATGCAGATAGGTTGCTTTATAATGATAATAATGATGCAACTGCATTGCGACGCACAAATGGTTGAAAACCGCCACAGCGATCGCCATTGTCGGTCACTGTGCACTTGGCTATCCATTGAAATGTCGTCATTATTAATGTATATTTATATAGAGTGTCAAGAGCAACAAAAGGGCCCACCAGCAATGCTCGGCGGGGAGTATTCCCTATTGGAAACAAGCAAACTATGAAGGAATAGGAAATATCGCGGATAAAGCACACTCTATACAATGCACTACTGCCATCCCAGGCACTGAGGTACTGGACACATAATATTATTAATACTTCTGCTGTTTATTTATCTATTTATTTAGTTCAATAATTCACAAGATAGATAAGTAAATAGCTATATCTATACGAACTACACTCATATTATATCTGACGTAGGTTTTCATTTATTATTAATGCACGTGCGATCCAGATTATCCATTAACATACCTTCCTATCACATTATATTATTATACTGCGAAATAAATTTATGTTCTCTTACATATCTTGTGAAACAAAATACATTTCTCAATTACGTTTTTGAAATTCGCCACTCTACCATAATAAATCCGAATCATAAGTTTTTCAGATTGTCTGGAAGGCCGCCTAAAAGATGGAAGGATAGTTGGTCTTCAGCGCCGCAAGAGGAAACGAATTCCGAACAAACAGATCAATGATCTACTATAAGCAGAAGAAGAAGTTTTTCAGACACTGAACATTATACTGTACTTACTACTTTTTTTAAGATATTTTTTTTTTTTTTGTTAATTAACGTTAATTTGTTAGTAATTTTGTTAGCTATTTTTTGATGGTAAGTAAATAAACCTCCCATGTCCGATAATTGATCTATGAGTTAATTCAACTACACCTATCTGTATAATAACATTTCTCCATCTTTTATTGCTTGTCCACTGTTCGAAATATCATCATCATCGCCCTCAACGCTCCTCTCGAAAGCACAGGCCAGAAACCAGTCTCCTCCATTCAGAGCGTCTCTGTGCCAATCGCCTCACCTATTCCCATGACATTCCCTGCGCTCTGATGTCGTTGTCATAGGAACGATTCAAAATTAATATAATAGGCGGAAATCATCTTCATTTGGATGCATCGCTATATCAAGAAAAATGTGTAAATTTTTATTTTTTTACTATTTATACTTAGATGTGTAAAATTTTATTTTTTTACTATTTATACTTAGATGTGTAAAATTTTATTTTTTTACTATTTATACTTAGATGTGTAAAATTTTATTTTTTTACTATTTATACAGGTCACTACTCATTTTTTTTAAAGTAAAACTAATACCAATTGTGTTTTTTTTTATATATTTATTTATTTTTTATTTATTTACAAAAAACACACGGCACAAGCCTTTTACATGTTTGAATACAAATTATACTTACATAAACAACAACAATGACATAGAAAAAACAATAAATTTATAGCACCAACAAATCAACGGTAAACAGAAAAACATTAAGAAATAAAATTATGTATATGGTGAGAATAAAACTCAATAAAATTATATAGTAGTCAGTAAATTACGATAAAATATTAAGTAAGATTAATCAATGAAAGTCCAACAATTAAAAACAATAATAACAAAAACAATGTAAAATGTAGTTATAACAGGAAATTAAGTGAATATTTATTCAAGATATTATTGAATAAAAATAAAATTAAAACTGAACAAAATCCATTATGATAGTAGAAATAATTAAATAATGAATAGGACATGTATGACAAAATTGAACATGAATAATTAAAAAAAAAATAGGAATAATGTTATTATGAAATAATAATAGGAACATGAAGTTATATAGTTATATAAACATGTAAATAAAATATATAAACATATAAATAAACATATAGTTATATAAACACAAATAAGCTATATAAACATGAAGTTTTACAGAAGACCATATAGACAGGATGGCTGAAAACAGGATCGCCCACATTGCTGCAAAGAAGACACCGACTGGCTCACGTTTGCGAGGAAGACCACCAAAGAGATGGAAAGATAGCTGGTCCTCAGGGTCACAAGAGGAATCACTTCCGAAACAACAGATCGATGATCTATCACACGAGGAAGAAGAAGAAGAAGAAGAAGTTTTACAAAATTAACGTCGACTCGATAAATCTGAAATATAAAATTCTCCTGTCACGGTGCACCGATTTTGATGAAATTTTGTATGCTTATCGGGTATGTCTGAGAATCAGCCAACATCTATTTTTCATACCCCTAAAAGTTAAGGGTGGTCCACCCCGATTTTTTTTGTCAATTTTTTTATTTTTATTTTTTTACGGTGAGGCATTAAAAAATACATACAGTCCTAAATTTTCACCGTTCTACCATCAACCCCTATTTTTTAATAGCGATATTAGTAATCTAGAAATAATGTATACGACAAAACAACGTTTGCCGGGTCATCTAGTATATTTATAAATAAGCAAGTGTTTGTTTTGACATCGACATAATTTAATGCTCTTCTGGATTCGACAGTTGTATGTAACTTCTAAGGTTGGTAATATAATTTTATCACCAGACATCGTTATACAATAATATAATATTATCAAAGACAGGTTAATCGTGCGTATATTCGCTTTTGATTGAATCACGTATAAAATTCGTTAAATGTTATAATATCATGTTCGATGTTGTTGCGAAAATATGAAATATGAAGGGCTATATTGTGTGTGTGTTTACATTAAACAAAGCACATACAATGCTTGTAACAAGTAGGTACACACAGTATTCTGAAATGTTTGATTTGGATAGCAATATATATTCATATTATTTATAATAAAGTTATGATTAATCTGCACACATTTTACATACGAGATACATCAGTATTGTCAAGTTGTACGTGGAATGTGAAAAAACTTCCATAACGTGACTTTATAAAGAAAAAATATTTTCGCGATCAATGATTTGAATTATGTTAATGAAGAATAAATTTTTATAAAGCAGATAAAAATGGTACCCGAGTAATTCGGAGTGCTGTTTATAATTTGCTGGAATTATTTTATTATCAACATTCTTTTTATTTTAACAGTACTTACATTATTTATAAGATCTTAAACATGAAAGACATGATGGAGACATACAAGATATTTCATGGCTACTATAATTGTCCAGAACTCAATTCCAGTACAACCAGAATATTCACCTGAGGGGTCATAGATTTCGGTTGGATGGCCACAGGTTCAAGGGAAATCCGTTGAAGCACTGTTTATTTAACAGGGTGGTTAACCATTGTAATAGTTTGCCACCTGAGCTGGTTGAGTATTTAGATTTGAACAGCTTCAAAAATTTGTATGATTCATTGAAGTTGTGATAATTTTGTTGGGCCTGATGGTTGTTATTATGACAGTTGTGTTGAGATCAGACTTGATAAGCTGATGCTTAGCTGCCTGTCTGATAACAAACTGTTATAATAATAATAAAAGTATAAGATTCATTCCAATGCTGTTAGAGTTTGTGAAGAACAAAACATAGTGTGTAGAGATTATAATAATATTATCCTAGTCGAGTGGGTAATGAATGAAATATTAGCGTTCTTGAAACAGACAGAAGGCAAGGAGATTAACATTAATGAAAATGAACAAGTTTGGGCGGATACTGCAGAGCCTTTAGGGTAAACTCATTAATCAATTAATAAATTCATCCATTTAACCAAAATACAGTGAGCATTTACATTATTTAAAACATAATATAGTATAAACAATCGTGAGTTGCATTGACAGCGTCTTGTGTTTGTGATTAATTACATTTAAATCTAAGGTGTGATTATTTATTACCCAATAAAGCGGTCAATTATAATACTTATTATTTGTAAAATCTTTACACACTCACTTGAAGGCCTCTGTGTAAGTTGGGAAGATGGCGCTTTAGTAGCTGCCTGAACCCTATAACTACTCTACAATTTTAAATTAATTTGACACTTTAAAGTGATCAAAATTACAAAGTTCTTTTTTATGTATAAAGTGCTGTGAATTTGATCGTTCTTTAGTTTTAATTTTAAACAGTGTTAAAATTTATAGGGGTCCATGGTTCGATACCAGGGCCCGGCAAATTCCCCTTTCAGGCCACAAGCTTTTAGTAGCTTACTGTGAAAGGTGTATAAGGTTGTATTTGGGTTTATAACAAAACCCAGATATATATCTTTTTTTAAATGATAAATTTTAATAGTTAATATTCAAAATAGGTAGAATCAAATTTGTGACAATAATTTCTTACAAGTACGTACGAAACTTTAAAATAATAGAGATAAAATATATGTTTAGTTTGAATTGAAATAATAAAATATATTAAAATTGCGTGATAAGGATAAAAAAAGCGTTAGGAAATGCGCCCTTGCGGTGGTTTGTATCAAATTGTCTAGTTTATTATTATTATTTACTAAATGTTCCTACCCGGCGTCGCTAGGGTGAATTTCATGTCTCTATATCCAATGGTTTAGGTTTAGGCTCTGCATTTAGTTGAGAAGTGATTCATTCAACCGAAACTTCCTTTGAATTTATGTGAATTGAAATAAAAAAATTTCAGTACAATTTTAGTATTTTTAACAATATAGAATTCTATTATATTAATATGATTTTTTTGTATTGTGATATTAACATGTAGAGATTTTCCAGTAGTTTTCTTTCATATAAATCATTTATGAACACAAAAAAGTCGTTGATGGTGGATAAAACAGTTTTTAAAGTTTCTTCGTTATGGCAACACGTGACAGCGGAAGTGTCATACAAACGTCACTTTCATACAATATACAATCCAAATTACTGACTTTTCCATTGGCTTTCCCAAAAATTTTCTTTGACGCAAACCGTCACCTGATAATTACGAACACAATAAAAAAGAATCAGCAAATTCGGTTCAGCCGTTCTCAAGTTATGGGGTGACATACATACATACATACATGGCCAATCCATTTTTATTTATAAGATGTATATATATAGTAGATAGATTAAAGTATTATGAATATCTCCCCGCGGTTAATCCAACCAGCAAACGTGGAAGTTTTTACTTTTCTGACAAGTACCTACCTACCTTACTTCAATGATACATTTTATTACATTAATAAAACAAGTAGTTACTTACTATGTAAGTTGGTAGCAATATTAGGAAGTTTTAACAAGTACTACGAGGTCTACTACATCTATACATACAAAGAGTAAGACAATATTATTACATTACAATAATAGCACGTATCTTTACAACAATAAAGTAATGTATAGTTATATTTGCTCAGATTGACTTTAAATTATGAGGCGCCACAACACGAAACTTGTTGAAAATCATTGCAATAGTTGAATGAGCCGATATTATAAAATTACTATTGTTTACATTTCGAGGTAACGATATAATATATTATATCCACGTAGTTACATAGATACAAAATCATTTTGATTCTATACTAGGCATTACTGTGATTATTATGATGGAGCTGTTTTGTAAAGTGCCAAACAATATTGAATGCATGGATTTAATAATAATAATAACTAGACAACTTTTTTAAGATGCGCCGTTTTGTGGAAAAACCACCGCAAGGGACCATTCAAGAATCGGGTTTTAACCTCGCCTTAAATACCTCCACACTCTCTAAAGTCAGCAAATCATAGGGAATTTTGTTCCACAGCAACAATTTTGTTTTTATTTACCTAATATTGCTATTCTTGTTCTTCTGTAAGTATCCTGTCAGGTACTCCCGATTTAAGTGATCACTCTGGCATAGGCTTCTCGATCCTGCGCTGCCTGGAACAACTCCTCCACACCTCTCATTCCAGTTCAGTCTCGTACCAATGTAGCAGCTCGCAGCCACGATGTCTGTCGCAGCCTTCTGCCAGCCCCCTCTGTTTGTTATTGTTTCAAGTTTTATCTGCCATTGGATAGTTGACAATGTTTTTAACTTATTATCTCAATCAATTAATACTTATCTTTAGTTAATTCCCTCAAAAACTTATTTGTCTCTGAAAAATATTCCCTCCATTTTAGCCCCTAAGTAGGTTACAGGAATGACACCTGTGACGAAATGCGTAGGTATACAAAATGCATGGATAATACTTGAATTGGTTGAATGTCCCAGAAATAACAAAATTTAAAAAATATTGGCACGGAGAGGGCGACTTTCATGTTTATCATATGTAGTTAGTCTATTGACTACCAAAATTATCTATCACATTATGAGATGTCATAATGTTATAGATAATTTTTATTTAACTTTTTTAATTGCATAATGTGACATGCAAATCTTTAGAGAAATATTGATATAAAAATGATTTATATTTATTTATTTGGGCAACATACAACTTAAAGCCATTTATAAAATATTTTACAATAAAAAAATATATGAATATTATACATAATACTGATTTATTTTTATTATTGATGACGCCCGGCAAGGAATTGGTCTTTTACTCTTTTCCGTAAGTTTTTGGGTTTTTTGTGAAATACAGGTTTTCGAAAGAAAAAAGAGATTTTACATCTTAAATTCAGCTAAAAGATTTGCCACCTATCTTAAATGTCTCATTTTTTTTTGTTGATACGGAGAAGACATCTTGCACGTGTTTTACCCCACTTGTGGGATACACCTATCGTGATGGTGTAGTAGTGTGTATTTATATATAATAAGTTACAATCCATTGAATTGGTCTGCAACGAGTTTGGTTTATCTTCTCCATTCGTCTCTATTCTCAGCCAGTCTTTTCAGCTCTACGTATGAGCCACAGTTCATGTCCATCTTCAGTTGGTCCATATACGCGTCTCTTGGTCGGCCTCTGCCATTTGTTCCCTCGGTCTTACCCTCCGCGATGGCGATGAGTAGTCTTGGGTGCCTGATGTTGTGGCCAATCCAGTTAACTCGTTGTTGGCCGATTCTCTTAAGAAGTTGCCTTTTTTCGCCTACCCTGGCTAATACTTCTTCGTTTTCGACGTGTTCCGACCAATGGATCTTAAGTATGCGTATGTAGCACCACATCTCAAAGGCCGCCAACCGTCCGCTTTCACTCTTGCTGATGGTCCACGTCTCACAACCATAAAGCAGAATGCTCCATACAAAGTGTGTATTTATATAAACTTTAATCTTTACTTTGACTTTAACATCACTAATAAATTGTGTCTATTGTACCTATTAATTGAACAGTAATTACACGCACATAATAAAATATGATAAAAGCCATAAACATCAGTTAAAGTCGTAATGGTCACTCATTAGTAAATACAAAAGCATCGGTTATAATAATTTATATGTTATTCTTATTATAATTGTTAATTTAGAATTATTATTAATTAACTGTTTACTATTGTAACTCCACTTGTATAAATTGTTACTTTAGACTACAATATTTCCGATTCAGGTGTCTAATAAATTATAATCTAAATCAGGCGTCTCCAAACTGCGACCTGTGAGCCAAATCCGGCCCGTAGTGCCATCAATCCGGCCCGCGACAGCCAAGGTCTAATTGTTGTTACCATTGCTGTGATGAGCTGAAGAAGAAAACACAGAATTAATAATAACTCTGTTTTATTTACTTGTAAGGTAGATTTGAATTTTTTAAAAGTGCCCTAACACCTCTACGCACACAGTCACAGGTAATGTGTATAAAAGAACACGTGATTGTATTAGTAACCGAGTAGCATCGTTGTGATTGGCCGGTGCATTGTGTGTAGCATACTCATTACTGAAGGGTGTGTAAGTAATTATTTACCTACGAGTGGGGCACTCTTACATGAATTCTACTTTAACATTTAACGACAGAAATGATGACGCAGACAACTTAAATTAAGAATCTAAGCTTAAGCATATTAATAACTAACATATAAATGAAATGAATCCCACTGATCACAGTAAAACAAAAAAATACTAATGAGATTTATGTAATTGTGATTTTCCAGCGAGAATAGTTTTCATTTTACTTGTACCAATTATTGAAAGAGATTGAAGACGCTCATCGGTTAATTTAGATCTATAAACATTATTTATGTTCTTCATCTTGAAAAAAGTTTTCTCACACATGTAAGTAGAATCAAAAACAGAATACTCAAAACTGTTTTGTGGCCCTTGGAATCATTATGGCCCTAATGCTTCAAAGTTTGGAGTTACCTGCTTTAGACTACAATATTACCGATTCAGGTCTTATAAATTATAATCTAGATATTCATTACGATATCATATCAAACTATTATTATTATACAATGAAAACAAATCTTCTAAATAAACTACTATAATTGTCATACATACATTTTAAATTAATTCACGAGTAGAGAATCACTGGCCCTTGGTCATTCATAACCAATCAATGTGGCACTAGATCAAAACTATCGTAATTTATAACTATTCACTGTGTCGGTGTTTAGGTAGTAGAATTTTATAACGAAATAAAAAAAAACAAACTTATAAGGACATCGTCAATGTCCGTATAAGACGAAATACATTTTTCTCGACAATGAAACATGTAGTTGAAGAAAATATTTGTTTTTTAATTTCGTAATTTTTAACTGTTGAAAATTGAATGAATGCGCTCAAGTGTTTCCTGAAGATGTTTCTAAAAGAACATTCTATGGGAAAGTTGTCCTTCCAATACCAGTGGTATGCATTTTATGGAATCATTTGTATTAAAAACGGAGTCCTTCTGGCAGTACATAACGCACGAGCAAACTGTAATTGAAATATAAGAAACTGGATGAATGTGGAGGAAACGTAAGAAGTTTGTAAAGATAGGTCAACATGGCGTTCCGTTCTCTCTTCTTAACCCACCTGGAACATTTATTTATTCATTCTTTATTGTATATTGATTAAGAGCAAATTTACACATTCAAATAAGTTACATTCATACAATCAATATACAGAGGGCGAGTTTATCGCAGAGGCGCGATTTCTTCCAACTAACCCGAACACGCGACAGGGTATAGGATATGTAGATTTTAGGCAGAGAGGATGAACTATGTTCACGAGGAAACGATACTAGTATGCACAATCACTAAAATATATTAGATTTCTTATTTTATACTTAAAATATTGTATTTTTTTTGTACCTCGTTCGAAATGACACCTTTTTCAATATACCCACTGATTAGCTGGTAGAGGCTGAACAAGAGACACCTATGTGTATCAACTAAAAAGGGACATGAACTGTGGCCCATACCTAGAACTAAAGAGTCTAGCTGAAAATGGGAAGGAAATCCAATGGATTGTAACTCACTATACTTATACTGACTAGTTAAAGGCACTTTATTTCCATTTACAAAATTTAATGTTTTATGATTTATTGTATAGGGGCCGGACAGACAACACAACCTGTAAATGCAGAAGTGTGCTTGTCAAATTGTTTTACTGGATAATTTATTATAAAGTGGCGCGTGGCTGGTTTTGATATCAAACTTGTACTATTAAGAAAGCTTCCGGCGTAGATTAGAAATTCTCTGTCTATGAAACATTTGACCTCAGATCTGTTTCGTAACAAAATATTATAAATGTGATGGGAAATATACTTATTTTAATAAATTATATATCTGATGGATGACACACAAATAAATCTAATAGAAAATTAAATTAACTAATCCCGAAGAAAAAAAAAACACAACAATCAATACATTGCAGTCTTAGCTACATATTAAAAGGTTTTCTGGTTCGTGTTGGAAGGTTCGGTTATTGGTAACTTAACAGTTGAAATTCCGTTTGCATTCAAGTATAAGATTTAGTTACCTTCCAGGGGCACCACTTGGAGAATCATTCCTTGCCCCCAACACTTTGCTGTAGGAGGTGATCTAGACCATAGGACATGCAAATCTTTGAATCGTCTAAAAACTGGTATAGGAAACTGCCGTGACAATAGAGAACGATGGAGCTTCCTACAATACGAATCTGGAGCGTGTGACTATGGTGCAGCACAAACCATGCCACACTTGTTGGAGTGTCTATTATGCCCTGTCACATGCACTATGGAGTACATTTTTGACTTATCTCCATGTGCTGTGCGTTTTGCACAGTACTCTGGAGATCAGTTTGATTGTTCTTTGTCTAGGTTTCGTCACGATAAAAAAAAACTATATATCTCACATGTGAGGTAGCCAGCAGACCAGTTGTATATAATAAACATGCAAGCTGACTCTCTCTGCCAATATAAAATTAAGACATTCAGGATGGGTGGCGAACCTCATTATTTGAATTATGCCTATGAATAAGTCGAAATGTTTTTGATGGAATTATATTTATATTTTTTTTAAATTTAGTACTGTACATGTGGTTGTGGGTATATTAATACATTACAAGAATAAAGTGTTTAACAAAAGCTTTAAAAAGTTGATCAGTATCAATACATGTAATATTTGTTTTTTGTTGAAATTCTGCACGTTATTTTATTTTAATACTTCTTTTTCTATCTATCGATCGATCAAACAATTTTATGTAGTTATAACTAATAAAAACACTTATACGGATATTCTACATTTTCTATTGAATTTATGTTCGTAATTAATCTATATCGATTTCCTATTTCGATTGAAATACGAGTAATGATCGTTGATTCCTGAACGTTATTGGCTCGTCGAGTAGATATACTTACATAGTATTGGAATATTGAAGTTTTCTTAAGGGGCCTGTTGGTAGGGAACTCGAAATTGTCGTATGATTTTACGCAACTATTTTTGAAAATTGATTATTAACTTATTTGCAATATTTTCCTGATCGAGCATGATATTTTACTATTTTTTTTATAATAACAAAATTTGAACATGTGTTTTTAAGAAAAAAATATTTCATGAGATTCATATAGAAATTATCGATTGAAAAACGTCTTCCGACATTCCATCACGACTAGCAGAGATATTTTTAGACAATCATCTAAGAGGCTGCATAAATGATGAAATAAATTTAGTTCCTAGTAGTGTTGTGGAATTCTCAAGAAATAATTTTTGGAGAAATTTACCGAGAAATTTCTCGGTAAATTTCTCGAAGTAGAGAATTTTCCGAGATTTTTTTTATATTTTTATTTAAAAGTATAATAATAATAAATACTTTATTCAATCAATCAATAACAATGTACAAATGTTGAGACAATTTATCACCAATTAATTATGGAAAAAAAATGTTAGGTACCTTCATAGAAAAAAGTGCTAATAACTGATGTAAAATCTTGATGTTTGACACCCCACATGCCCATATTTAAGTTAAAAAAAAATGCAGGTACGTACGTACCTACATGGAAAAAAGTGTTAAAAACCTATGATTTGGGCCTTACTCAGCCCCACAAATTTTGGATCAATCAGGTTGGCTGCGAAAAGTACTGGGCGAAAGATCATAATACCACTAAGAAAAATTATGGAGAGAAATTTCTCTTCCATCAGAGGAGAAATTCTCGGAGAAATTTCTCGTTCTCGAGAAATTTCTTTGAAGAATTTTCTCTTCTCACATCACTAGTTCCAAGGCTATTTTAGAAAAATGATCAATTTTAAATACATGTAGGTATACTATCTTTCTGGAAAAGCATGTATCTGCTTAAAAAAATCCTATAATAATGTATACGTACATATTTTTTTCTTAATTTAACTAGGTCAAGTTTGAGTAAGGGAAAAACTATCAAAAATAATTTAGGCAATTTTAGCATACCTATGGTCGAACGATTTCAAATTAAAATCGGGCTGTGAATAATTAGTGTTAAACATTGATGTTGTGATTTTCTTACCCGTCTACTTTAAACAAATAACTACATTCAAATTTCCTTGTTAGTTTATTTAGCATGCATAGGTGTATATAGGTAATCTAGGTACTAGATTTTCATCTGAATATTAATCTTTCAACCTGTACATAATAATAACATTGGTCTCTCACAGCAACTTGTAACGATCCATTTTACTATTCGTTTTTATTATTTGATATAAATAAACACTGTCAGTGGATTATGTATTTTATTAGAATGTCAAGTTCAATATTCTTGTTGTATGGTTAATATTATTATTTATTGTTATAGTTTCGTGTCATTTGATAAATCCGGTAACCTACCTATACCTGTACTTGTACAAAAATTCTGTTCCTAATGCCTCCATATGTGGTCCGCTCTGATAAAGAACAATATTATCCATCTAGTTCTGGTTGTTGTGTTGTATATACATAATATTTATTTACATGAGTAGGTATATACGGAACCTGACAGGTGACAAATATAATTAATCACCTGCTATTATTAACCATTATAGTGTTTATATTATTTTCTTAAATCACTCATATTATTTTAATGGGTTCGATTAAATTTAGATATATCTACATACTCAACCTGTCCTTGGAAAAAAATGGGCAAAAAAATTAAATGTAAGTACACATTCCAATATTAAACATAAATTGAACAACAACATTTATATTCAAGTTTTGGATAAATACATTTATTTATTTATTTTATTCTTCACTGTACATTGGTTACAATATTACATAATAAAATAGTGTCATAAAAATAACAGTCATACAATTCAATGTACAGAGGGCGAGTTTATCGCTAAAATGCGATGTCTTCCAACTAACCCGGTTCTTCTATCTACCAATTATAAGTTTTATTTGATCTGTATTTATCATTGGATTACAATTCATCTCCCAGAAGTGAGCACACAATTGTCCAATCCAGAAACTTATTGGACATTATTAATAACCATGTATATTATAATATATATGCATGCCCAATGATAGTTGGCCAAAAAGAGCGCTGTTCTTCCTTCCGCAAGGGTTCTGTCGGCCCGGGCCTCCATCTTTCACAATACACCGTTCCTATGACAACGACATCAGAGCGCAAGGAATGTCGTGGAAAGAGGTGACGCAACTGGCGAAGAGACGCTCTGAATGGAGGAGGCTGGTTTCTGTCAGTTTCTGCCAGTTTCTGGAGGAACGTTGAGGGCGATGATTGATTGATGTTATATATTCTATTCTATTCTTCTCAAGACCATCCAGTCGTTTGCGAGTGATTTAGGCCAATATGGAACAATAAGTTTTTAATAATGATTTATGTATTAAAAGAAAAATTATGAGGTGTTTTGCAACAAAATGAACCTTAATATAAAGACGGGTTTGTAAATAATTGTGACAATGTATACCTAAAGATATGCATAAACCCTTTGAAAAAAAATTAACTTATTATTACTAGCGAACAATTAAAATTATTTTATTGCTGTACAGAAATACAGTCGATTCTTCTTAATGCATCTTATTAATGATACAAATAATTTTATCAAATCTTAAGATGAATAAATAAATATTCTTTTATCTCCTCTTCTAAGAAGAAATTATTAATCACCTATCCTAATTCTACTTGTACCGGATATAAATTATGTATATTTAATTTAAAATTAAAAAAAAAACAATTCCTGGCGCATATGGTTATCATAAAAACTGACATTATTTATATTCAAATAGAGGAAATGAATCACATTTAATTATAAAAACTCTTCCTTGTTTTTATTCAGAGTTTAATGTGACAATACAAAAAATCATAAATACCTATCTCAGTAAAATGTATTAGGTATGTGATACGGTATACTTAAGGGTTTCGGCATACAATCTTATTAACTAGGTAGTGTGTTACATTGACCTATTGAATCCATGTCATCAAACTAGATGATATTATATTTTGATTTAATTATCTATCTACCTATACCATCACGGCATATCTCACCCGTAGGGTAGCCAACACATCATCTGCATGTAATAAACATGGAATCTGTCTTCTCCGTGCCAACTAAAATTGAGACATTGAGGATGGGTGACAAATCTCATCGCTGAATTTAAGATGTAAAATGTCTTATTTTTCGAACACCTGCCTTTTACACGACACTCGAAAACTTACGGAAAAGAGTGGGAGGCCAATATATTTTATGGACAATTCACACAGATCGAACTAGTCTTAAGCTTAGACATAAATCTTAAATTATGGGTACAAGCGCGACGATACATAATTATAATACAAAGCACTAAACACGCACACACACACACATCCAGACCGAGAGCTTTGAAAATATCATTTTTGATTTTATTTTGGCCGGGAATCGAACCTGAGACTCGTGACTCATAGGCAAAAACATCATTACCTCCATCCCACACCGAAATCATATCAGAAATAATCAGGTGTGAAATCATAATCCATTATCTTTCAGCATTTTTATTGGAAATATAGGATGAAAACAAGCTTTTTCCACTCATATGCTCGTACGAGTATTTCAATTCTTCACATTGTATTCATAACGTTTGATATCAATGTCATAATATGAACAATACATTGTGATAAAAATTCGATATGGCTGTTGAAAGCTTTGCAATTACACTATACCAGTTGACTGGGTTCCGACCCATCAAACAAAAATTTCCAATCTTGGGACCCACCTTTTAGCTGTTATAGAGAAAATAGGTCATAAATATTGGTACTCGTAATGCTCAGATTCTCTAGTAGCGAGTCATGGAACTACTTAATGCTCAGGACCCACACAATATTCGCTCGCGACCCACCGGTGGGTCGCGACCCATAGTTTGGGAACCACTTCACTCTACTATACTATACCCTCACGCCGTGTCCCAGGTGAGGTAGGCAGAGAGAACAGAACGCCATATAGATCTATCCTTACAAACTTTACACATTTATCCAGCTTCTCACATATGCACGCCGATTTCTCTTACTCAACATGCGGCCGTCCTTTAGAAATTGATCCACGAGTTCGAGCCACGTAGGTAGTTCTTGGACGTCCGCGCTTCCTTGCACCCTTTCTTTCAGATTGATACATCCTCTTCGTTATCCCTTCATCGTGCATTCGCTCATCATGTCCAAACCGTCGTAAATTATTTACAAGCGTTCTGTCCACAACGCTCCTATCAAATCCGTTCATTCTCCTGATATCCTCATTCTTCACTCTATCTCGCAATGTTTTACCAACCGTTCTTCTCAGTGAACGCATCTCCACAGCATTTATTCAACTTTTGTCCAGTTTTAATAACATATTATCATATATTTCTCCAGCATATTATCATATTTCTCCAGTAGAAATATTACAAAAATAAAATATGTTTGAAAAAGCAGACATATTCATATTGCTATGTGTTATCATATTGACTGATTCGTGTGTATGAAAATACTGTAAATATTCCAATGAGTTTTCGGAACTATCACGATGTATAAAACCAAAACCACACACCGTTCAAGGAGGTCATTTAGTCCTTATAATATACTTACATCATTATATTTGACTAATACGCGGCATTTGATAATGCCAGTATTATGGAAGTATAGACATATTAACTAACTATAAGTTAGGTATATTTAAATGAAAAAAATGTGTATCAATCTCATGTGTGTGTGTGTGTGTGTGTACCTCAACATTTTTATGAATGAATACGATGTGAGTAAGACACGTGTACAGGAAAGTCCCAAAGCATCTGGCGGAAGAGCTTTCTGAATCTCGACGGGAGCTTTAGTTAGACTCCCCATATTATTATATTACGTATGTAATATTATTGTAGACTCATTCAGTATTATCATCATATTACTATAGAACTGATTATAATTATGTACATGTAGATACCGTCTATACCACGAATCGTATATCGTTTCATTAAAGGGAACACAAAACAGGTGTCTGTGTTCTGTGTTAGGAATTGATTTAACTTCGGTTAATGAACTCTGCTCTATACAATTCATTTCAATGTCATAAGAACAGCAGTGCCGAGCAATATGGATATTATTGTTATGTAGTAGATACCTACTGTGTTTTATGTATGCAAAATACACTTAATGTTCAGAGCCATGAATCTTTTTGATGCTAAACCCTTCGTTCATATTTTGATTTATTACGCATTCTACGGAACTCGATTGCATCATTGGTTTCGTGTTAATATTCATTTTTTATTATCGATTGATTCTTACACAGCGCGCAGCGTAGTTTCTTTTCATAAGAAAAAGAATATTATCGATTTTTGGAATTAAGTGGTCAAGTAAAAATCACAGCCTAGTTTGATAAATTATTGTAGATTGATTATAATTTTCAATTATGTAAAAATACTGTTGAAAGAAAAGTTAGTTGGAAGACATCGCATTCTAGCGAAAAACTCACCCTCTGTACATTGAATTGTGTACAATTTATATTTTTATGATACTTTGTATTGATTTGAAATAATGTAATCAATGTACAGTGAAGAATAAAATCTTCTTCTGTAGGTGCCCTATCAGGTCCCCCCGACGTTGGCGATCAATCTGGCATAGGCGTCTCGGTCCTGCGCTGTCTGGAATAACTCCTCCACACCTCTCATTCCAGTGCCAGTCCAATCTCGTATATTGCGCAGCCACGATGTCTGCCTTCTGCCATCCCCTCGACGTCCCTCTGTCTTGCCTGTCATAATAAAACGCAGAATGTGGTACTTTTCTCCACGCATTATATGACCCAGATATGAGATCTTGCGCACTTTCACATCCAACAGGAGTTCTCTGTCCATTCCAGCTCTTCTTAACACCTCTACATTTGTGACCCTATCGGTCCAATGAATACGAAGCATTCTTCTATGAAGCCACATTTCAAATGCCTCCAAGCGATGGATAAAGAAGAATAAAATAAGCGAAGCGAAGAATAAAATAAATAAATATATTTTTTACATTTTTTTTACTCTGACGTTTTAGTCCAGACTTATCGACATTTTCAAGAGTAGGTACTCACTTTTTTAATTCCGATGGCCGAACAGCCCTTGAAGGACCTTTGCCTCCGAAATAATAGATCACCAAGCTTTTCTATCCTGAGCAATGGACTGCCAGTCGTCTTTAGGATTGAGCCCCTCTAGATCTCGGTTGATGTTATCTAACAATCTTTGTCATGATCTGCCTAACTGTCTTCTGCCCTCGGGTATACCCTGCAGAATACCTTTAGTCGCCCTCAACTAATGATAAATGTTAAAAAGTGCTATAGTTTAGATTATGCCGGGGGGCAGGAGAGAGAATAAAAGATAATTATAGATTTTAGCCATTTTATCGTGGAAAAGTTGAATGACTATAATATAATATAATAAGTAATATATCTAGATATTATGTGTATCGACGTAATTGACATAATGAGCTATAATATTATTATATCACTATTGGATTAATATTATTATTTATATCCAGTTCCTTGATTTTTACATAGAGTTAAGAGTCGTTAAGTTGGTAGTTCTGAGTGAGTAATCATACTATTCAGTAACGACCAGATAATAAAATAACTCATAGATTATAATAATCCACAATACATGGGCTACCTACTGACAATATTTCATATTGTGATTGTCATAACTCGATTGTGAGATAAGTTATGATGCGTAGCTCAAAGTTGATATTTCTACTACCGGTATATTGCATCGACATAGTTCAACACGAAGGCTAACTGATCTACTGCCAAATAACAAATCATGCGTAACATGATGTATTTATGAAGTATTTTCAGAATTTGTATTTTGATTTATATACTGAGATCTAGATACACAGCTGCCCCGGCTCATGTGAGCAGAATCAACTTATTGGAGTCTCCAAGGTGTTCTTGCGGAGTAGATGTGAGGGATCTTAATCATATCGAGTTCAAGTGTGAATTGCTGAAGAATAGAATTGAATTTATCCGGAAACTTCTGAAGAGAAGGGTCACCTTCTCCACGGGCTTGCCAAGTATTTTGTGTGATCATGGGTTAATTAATATAACCAAAATACGTCCTAGACAAAAACGAGTCTTATTAAGATAACAAATGACTTACTAAAGACCATGAATACCTACATTAGGTAGTCTCAAGGTTCATAATTTGATTAAATACCTATACTCAGTTAAAAGTAAAAACAATAAAGCAACTATTAGGAATGTAATATTTCATATGACATTTTTTCAACTGATTAGCCTTGGAATATTCGGGATATGATTCATGACCATACCATACATACATACTTAGTGGGTTAATGAATAATAAAATACGACTTCACTGCGTACACTCGACTTACATACTTATCAATTGTTACGGACAGGTCGCGGTACCAGTAATCATTCACAAACATTATTAGATGTGTAACTATGGTAGTTACAACTTTTACACTTCACGATGCTGTACACCTTGCATATTAAAGTTACTTATGTACAGCTATCAATTATCCGTGTTATTGGGTATTGTTTTGGCCAATTCTCAAGAGATCACGATTCTCAGAAACAAGTTTGGAGTTATTAATTGAGACCAATGCTGGTAGCCTTTACGTCGTAAAATAATAACATAGTTTTCATAGCAACTAATTATTTTTTCTTAAGTTTAGAATATTTGCTACTTTTTTACAGTGATATGTTACAACTAGATTCGCAATGTCATACAAATATTCTCTAAAAATGTGTACCCACCCTTCGAGGTACAATACCTGAGTAATATATATTCATCTCTATATATATATGTAATAATCCCCATGCTCATATTGTCTATCTCTTGTTATCTACAAACAATTTATATGTGTGTCGTTTTTTTTTCAAACTGACAATGGGTATTGTCGAACTTCAGCAAGTACTGCAAGTAGCATTGTTTAAAAAGGTGTATTACTTTTGTACCCACTATCGCATGCTTAAGATCCATTGGTCGGAGCACGTCGAAAACGAAGAAGTATTAACCAGGGTAGGCGAAAAAAGGCAACTCCTTAAGAGAATCAGCCAACAACGAGCTAACTGGATTGGCCACAACATCAGGCACCCAGGACTACTCATAGCCATCGCGGAGGGTAAGACCGAGGGGACAAATGGTAGAGGCCGACCAAGAGACGCATATATGGACCAACTGAAGAGTGATATGAACTGTGGCTCATACGTAGAGCTGAAAAGACTGGCGGAGAATAGAGACGAATGGAGAAGAAAAACCAAACTCGTTGCAGACCAATCCAATGGATTGTAACTCATTATATATATACCCACTATCGACATATTCCATATCAATAACAACATTCTTTTTACAAATTACAATTATGTTCCCTAGATTTGTTGGCAAATTTCAAACTTGATGAAGTGCTCGCTATCTCAAAACGTTCATCAAAAAGTCAAACCATTTCTATGTTATCATTTAAGCACAATGCGACATTTTTACTTGATGACATTTAATCTTACGACATTGAGACGACAAGCTACCACGAAGTTATAAACAAACTAAATAAAATTTGCGGCGCCAAGGACCGCAACGAGATTTTATTGATGGTACATGTTTGAGCTTCATATTGCAAATCTAGGTATAACATATCACTGCTTTTTATTGTTTTACTGGATTTAGGCACAAGGTGCAGATGACAAAACCTATCAGACATTTCGATTGGAGAGCTATTTTTACACGGCTCTCCAATATATCCAATAAGAGTCTTTGACTCCTGAGATATCTAGGTGTGTGTAGGGTCCTTTCAATATTCAATAAGCCAAAAACCAATCAATATAAGTGTAATTTATTGATATTTTTAATTTAATCCGTAACTTTTTGCGTATTTTCCATTATGGTATGAAGTAAACACTTAACTTTTTTTATAAATACACACTATATTTTATAAATGAGTAGACAATTGTTTCGTCTCAGTATTGATAATGTCTTGGTAAAAGACGAAACAATTGTCTACTCATTTATAAAATATAGTGTGTATTTATAAAAAAAAGTTAAGCGTTTACTTCACACCGTTATTTATTGAATTATTAGGATATCATGGTTAGATGGAAGAAAATAATCACTTGGTAGTGATAATCTCGCCACTGCATAGCGTCCTTAGTATTTTAAATTTTAATATTGTTTTGTTAACACTTTTATACTGTAAAATGATGATGTGCAAAATAAATTAATAAATAAATAGATATCTCTTTAAATCAATGGATATAATCTCTTTAAAAAGATCATTCAACAATATTTTTTTTAATAAAAGCAAAAGATTTCTAGAGCCTCAAGAGAAAATCATATCCGATGCATCATAAACAATATTGATGATACTAATTTTGAGCTTTGTTTGAGTCTATGGTACAGGTACATATATTATATTTAATTTCCTGGTTAGGAAATCAGTTACACCGACTTCACCCATAAATCTTTTGAAATAGTTCAAGTGGAGAGTGGATAGGATTTTGTGAGCCCAGTTCTTACTACAGTATTTCAATTGGTTTATAATCAGCGAATGGAAATACGAGACTAACATTCATTTATCTACTGCTAAAATATTTTTTTATATACCATTACTATTATACAAGTGGGGTAACCAACAGACCAGCTGCATGTCATAAACATGCAAGCTGTCTTCTACTTTTTCATATACTTGGAAAATTACAAAGTTTTCTTATATGCCATGTAAGGAATTATTGTTTTAGAAACCAAACAGTAATTTAATACATTTATCTATCACTGCATTTAGAATCACTATAAAAATGATTTAGAATTTGAACTGGTATGTTTTTAAAAACATCGGTGAATAAAAACATATCGCTTCGACAAAAAGCAGATACTTTTTATTACATTCTTGGTTATAAAACATACCGTGGAGCACTTGGCAAGGAATTGGTCTTTAACTCATTTTCGTAAGTTTTCTAATGTGGTTTAAAAGGCGGTTGTTCGAAAAATAAAAATATTTTACATCATAAATTACTGATTTTTTGTTAGCATGGAGAGGACGGCTTTTATTTTGATTGCATGGGATTGGTCTGCTGGCTACCCCACTCGTGGGATATTTCGTGATGCTATATAAAATGGTAGTTTTAAACGTTCTGACATATTTTATCTACATAATTTGTGTTTATTTTGTAAATTTCGATATTAATTGTAAATGAAATAATAATTTGTAGAATTTTACTAAGAACTTATATTTCATTTACCTATAGTGAGTTTGAGTTTTTTCACAACAATTAAGATCCGTAAACTTCATATTTTGGCCATATAATGACAGGAGAGAAATTTGCTATCCTACAACTGGTCATAAAAGGGAAGATTGAGGGCCGAAAAGGGGTTGGAAGAAAGCGGCTTTCCTAGCTTCAGAACCATTGGGAGTGGACCGGAATGCGAAGTATGGAGGAACTGTTTCGTATTGCTCAGGACAGAAAAGATTTTTCCCAAGTGGTCGTCAACGTTGGTGGGACCCGACAAGACACGTAAAGAAGAAGAAAGTTTGACTAAGACGTAGCATGTAAAAACCTAGGTAATTGAAATATAAGTTCTTAGTAAAATTCTACAAATTATTGTTTCATTTAAAATGACATTTAATTTGTACTTTTCATGTAGGCAAATCAAGTGTGGTCTACGTTTGGCGTTTCGTATATTTATTTGCATTGTCACAGGATAAAATAATAACGCTATTATAACAATACTTGGATGTATGTATTTATTATTTAGTTTGAAATAATGAATACATTTCTAAATTGTACAAACACAAGTTATGTAAAAGCTAAATAAATTGATTATGTTCCATTAACAATGGCAGGTCATAATATAGCAGTGGTGGTTGTGTGTGAGAATAATATTACAGTATACCTAATGTGTACGTACTAGGGACTGCGTTGGATGTTTGTAAATGTCAATCAAATAGAGACGTTGCTAGTGTAATCATCACTCAGTTCGTGGGACAGCCATTAGTATAGAATAATAATAATACACACTCGCGTTATTTATTGAACGTACATTCGTATTAGGTATTGTTGTAAACTTGTCGTGATTCAGGGTGATCCGGATTGTATTTAGTCATCCCGTTATGTAGTTCCATTGATGTTTCGCATTACGTACGTACTTATTACATTACTATTATGTACTTAGAGTACTTCTGCAAGAATAATAATTATTATCGTTATATTTGTTTTCCACAAATGTACTTTCACAAAAAAAAAATCAGCTCAAAAAATAGTACAGAAAATTTTGTTGAAATAACTTTATTTCTCGAATATTTCAGGAGTCCAAGGACTCATTTATCCGTTTAGGTGACTATCTGCATTTTTAATTTGTACTAGATTATTTGTTGTATTATAATTTCTTTTTAGTTTGTACATTATACGATACTTTGAAAATTATCATATTGAAACATTTTATATATCTAATTATTGCAAAGACATTTATTATCAAAATTATTTATCCTATCGTTTTGTTGTAAGTATATCATATTTTATAATTTTTCCCCCCAGTGTGCACAATGCAGTGCCTATTATATGTAGATATAACAAGTACAGAAAATAAGAAAAATTATGGTACTTTCTGTATATTCTTAAATGTGGATTTTAAGAATTTTATCACCATTTGAAAAAGCAATTTTTGCACTTTGCCGCAAAAAGCTCTACCCATGGCGGAACAGTTCTGTGACGTCATCAGACCCTACAGACAGAACTACGAGTCAAATCAAGTCAAATGCGTGTCGATACAATTTAGTGCCCAACGACGTCACAACGGGCTAATTCAATGATATGGCATTTGAAATTAATTAATATGGTATAAATAATATTTAAATTTATTTACTTTATTTTTCACTATACATTATTTCATAAAAATATCAGTTATTCAATGTACAGAGGGCGAGTTTATCTCTAGAATGCGATGTCTTCCAACTATCTCGTACTTTTTATCGTACATGCATATGATGATGTTGATGATTCCGGATGATTTTATTTTGACGCCGTTTTACAGTCCCTAAACCTTCTCACGGGCGACGGTGAAGAGTTCAGTTTTCAGTTTGCTTCTGAAGCTGGTGACAGTCTGACTCAATGGCATCGGTAGGCGATTCCACGTAACTGGTCCAACAACAACAAAGGCCCTCTCATAATAGAAGTTAGACTTACCGGCTCTAGTGGGCTCAGTAAGTCTATTCACGGCCAGTTCCGAAGAGCGCAGAGGTCTTCTAGTGGTTGAGTCGAGGGGACAAAGCTCTGTGAGGCACGATGGTGCCATATATCCACAAATATATTTAAATTTAAATGATAACAAATATTATCCAATGATCATAATAATTAATGTAAGTTCACCTGTGCAGGTATTTATTACAATCATACGAGAGGTAGTATTACTTTCTAATTGCCATCTTAATAAAGCTGATTACTATTGTACAGTTGTTCAATGAAGCTATAAAACTTGTTCTAATGTGATGAATGGGAAGCTGTTGGTACGTGTACGATTACATATAAATTATGAATATAAGTCAGGGTATAGTAATATCATAGTCAGACTTATATTAACTATTAAAATGATTGATATTTTGCTGAAGATTTGATGCTAATCTCTTACAATTTTATATTACTTGAAGTTTACTTACTAATGGCCGTGTAATGTGGCTCAGATAATTAATTATACCGAATTGAATGTATTGAATTTTGTTGGTATTGATTTTGTAAAATCCATTTTTTTTTAAAAAGATATATCTGGGTTTTGTTATAAACCCAAATACAACCTTATTCACCTTTCACAGTAAGCTTGTGTCGTGAAAGGGCAGTTTGCCGGCACCTGGGATCGAACCCCGGACATTAATTTAATCAAATTAAATATTTAATTGTGACGAACATTTACAGTGATTGCTCTTCAAAAAGAAAAAAGAAATTATAGATAGGCATATAAATAAATTAATAAATAGTTATTTAACAAGGAATACATTTAGTCAAATAAATAATATATTATTATGTGGTTTTACACGTAGGTACTTTATTTAAAGTGACTCAAGTTTCGACATGTAATGTCTTTTTCTAATGGAGTTCTAATGGAGTTTGAAAATAACATTACATGTCGAATTTTGAGTCACTTTATATAAAGGACACGTAAAACCATTTAATAATATATTATTTATTTGATTAAATGTATTCCTTGTTACATAACAATTTGCTAATTTATCTATATGCCAATATATAATTATTTATTTCTTTTTGAAGAGCAATCACTGAGAATATTCGTCAGATTTAAATATTTAATTTGATTAAATCAGAATACTTGGCTTTCACTTAAAGTGTTATATTTTTTCATAAGCTTTTCGAATTTCAAATTCTGAATATGTCCATCTTCAGTGATAAATATTTAAAACCATATATATGTAATTTCGTTTTGATATTTCTGTAATAGTCTTAATAATCTTTTGTATTAACCTAAGTAAACAATTGGTCTCCCACTCTTCTCCATAAGTTTTCGAGTGTCCTGTAAAAGGCAGGTGTTCGAAAAAATAAGACATTTTACATCTTAAATTCAGCGATGAGGTTTGCCACCCATCCTGAATGTCTTGATTTTATATTGGCACGGAGAAGACAGCTTGCATATTTTATATGCAGCTGGTCTGCTGGCTACCCCACTTGTGTGATATGCCGTGATGGTATAGATAGAGAGATAGAGAGAGGGAACAATTAGTACGTAGAAAATACGTAACTGTAAGCTAATTTTAAGTCATATTGTTAAAATAAAGAGCTGATGGACATTAACGGTTGTATTTAATTTTAGGAAGGATTTTGTCAAGGGGAGTCTTTCAGGCGAACCTTGAGCCATTCCTTAAAAAGAATTTGTGTGAAGAGTATGGATGACATTCCTGTAACATTCATTGATAAGGGAGGATGCAACTTTTAATGAAATACTATTTTAAACAAAAAATTTAATGTATGTGAATAATTTTTAAAATGAAACACGATATATAATAAATTATTCCACTATTGACTTTATTAATTTTTGCGAGCCGGCTTTCAAGAGCTTCCGCACTCATCGTCAGATAAAAGTAAACCTTACTTTTGCTTGACGATTAGAGAGGAAGCTCTTGAAAGCCGGCTCGCAAAAATTGATAAAGTCAACAGTGGAATAACTATATATAGGGTTTCATTTAAAATGTTATTAATATGAACTTCCACCAAGAACAAATCAAACTTTTTTCAATGTATGTGAGTTATTGAGAAAATAACTCGCATACAAACGCGAAATGTGTGTCGTAAATGAGTATCTATAGGAAATATTAAAATCTTATTACTTAGGTACATACTATACTTTATCTGAGAATTTCGTGTGTGACAAATAAGGAAAGAATATTCATTACTTTACACTTTGTTACTTTATATTATTGTTCGTGTTGATAAAAAATGCATCGTGATGAAGAAAATGTTTCTGTTAAATACATTTCAAAACTATAGAAACATGAAGATTAGTAAGAGCGCATACTTATAACAAAATAATAAGTTAGGTTTAACAGAATGTACTTAATTCCGTGGAGAGATGCTATTATCAAAAATTTCTCTGCAATATTAGTTCTAGATCAATATTATGTTTGATTGTTAAAGTTATGCTCGTGCGTTCTGAATCAAAGCAAATATATTTTTTTGTATATTACCTACATAATTTATATTTTATTCAATACCTTTTTCATAATCTCTTACATCATGATTTTCCAGTATTAAGCATAAACTGTAAAGTAGCTACTCTCGATGTTGTTTACTGTAAAAATAATGAAGTGAAAAATTTGAGTGGAACATATTGCAAAATTTTCCATTCTAGATTTTTCTCGTTTTTTATGCATTTCTGTAATTGTTAATTAATATTTAAGTTTTATTTAGATAAATAAATAAAAATAGTCATCATCATCGGACTCAACGCTCCTCTCGGGAGCACAGGGCAGAAACCAGTCTCCTCCATTCAGAGCGTCTCTGTGCCAATCGCGTCATCTCTTCCCACGATTCCGTGTGCTCTGATGTCGTTGTCATAAGAACGGTGTATTGTGAAAGAGGGACGCCCGGGCCCTTGCGGACGGAAGAATAGTTCTCTTTTTGGACAACTATTATTGGGCATTTTCAGAACATGACCCAGCCAGGACCATCGTCTCTCTTAAATAAAAATAGTACATACTTTTAATGAAAATAAATATCCATGCATATATTACACTTTCTACACAAATATTTGTTAGATAAACAGGTACCTACGTTCGTTTTTATTATTTTATATGTGTAGTTTATAACATAATCTGCTCATAAATACATATGTTTTAGGATTAAGTTACTAGTATTAACACAATATTTTAGGATGCGCCCTTGAAGTGGATTTATTCCACAAAACGGCGCATTATAAGTTGTCTATTATTATTATTATTATTATTATTACATAATACACATTTCTTCATCCTGCGAAAGCTATCATGTTGACTTTACTCCGTATCATTGTGAGTATAGTACCTACCATATAATTGTTTTATGTCCATACCAACAAAGTAAGTAATGATATGCATACATATAGTAGGAGAAGTATAATTGTTTTGAACAATGTGGCATGGTTTTTTAATACTAGTGTAGGTACACCTGGTTCATGAGATCGGGTCGTGACCATTGTGGAGCTGCACGATAGCCAATTTGTTTGTTGCACGACTGACGAATTGTCCCTTGTGACTTTTCATGACACTTGACATGAACAACTAACCATCCAGTCTCCATCTTTCCATACCCATTAATCTTTTACGCTGCTCTCTCAACTGATCGACTTTCCTTGGATTTTTTTTAATATTACTAGCTGAACCGGCAAACGTTGTTTTGTCATATAGATTATTTATTTGCCATATTATATCGACCGGAGTTGAAAATGATTGAATTACTAATATCGCTATTAAAAACTAGGGGTTGATAGTAGAAAGGTGAAAATTTAGGGCTGTATGTATTTTTTAATGCCCCACCATAAAAAAATAATAAATTAAAAAAATCGGTTTGGACCACCCTTAACTTTTAAGGGTATGAAAAGTAAATAATTCTATTCTCAGACATACCCGATAAGCACAAAAAAATTATTAAAATAGGTCCAGCCGTTTCGGAGGAGTATGACAACAAACACCGTGACACGAAAATTTTATATATTAGGTACATACTAAATAATATTATATTGAAGCAGTTGCCGATACAACTTACAGAATTCATAACAATCAGAAAAAAATCTAAGCTTAAATGTAATAAATCGCTGAAACATGTTTCCAGTAATAACGGTAGCATAATATTGCGTTAATTTTTTTTACACAAAAATGCAATCAGTCATTGATTTACTGAACATGATATAAAGTGAATTTGCTTGAGTACATATTTTATCAATTTACGAAAATAAATAAGACATTAAACAACAATGTACAAAGCATGTTTATTAATTTGTCGGGACATTTTTAACGGTTCTCGACGAACATTTCGGCAATTCCACGCGTTACCGTTCACGGTACAATAATAATGTATGCGTCCTCCTTCAATGGAGATAAATTTCGTCGTGAACTTGTGTTTGATATATTATATTATTGTATTAAATTATGTTATGTGGTGTTTGGTTAAGGCGGTGGTGTTGAGGTGTCGATAAAGAGTAATTACTTAACACGTTTCTTAACCGTTTTGCCTGCGAAGACAATGGCCGGTTAAAAGAATAGCGATAAGCTTTTGCCATAAAGTACAAAATACAGTTCACCGCTACCTGTAGCCATATCATATTGTCCAGTCACACATACCACCATTACTTGCACATGACTATGTAATAATATATTCGAAGGTCCGTATGGCTCTGTACTTTGGACATTATAATAATAAATCTACTTCTCCCCTTAAAGCAATGTGTTATGTGCCCGCAATAAAAAAATCGTCAATATTATTTTTCCAATTTTGTGTTGGATAGGTACATAAAAAAACACTAAGTTATTTTTACTACGGATTTTTCATACTTTGCTGGTAATAAATTGAGCTTTACCAAATATATTGTGCAATGATAAATTATCCAAAAATATTTTCGTTCCATTGTGATGCAAAGACAGCATTCGAATTTATTTAAGAAAATGTTCATATTGTACGGATTTGTTGTCGAAATAAATTAGATTGTTTCAGCATAATAAACAAATAAATGAATAGTGGGTTTTGACTAGTATTTTGATTGATAGGTGACGCGGGATGTTTGTCTATATTATGATATAATTTATATGATAATGATTATTAATATGTGTATTATTTTTAGTAATGTATGTAATGTGAGAAGGGAATCGAGGATCCTCGGCACCTCCTTGCAGATGACAATGTCGTGGTATTCACAAGAATCAAAACTTTAGGCAAGCACTGATAAGAAGTGGAATCTGTTCATGCCTTGAATCACCTTAAAATTTCTGTGAATAGGGGGCTTACTTTGACTGGCAACATCAGGAAAGCTAACTAGGAGGATTGCAATGGATAATAATATTATCGATTATATAGGTCACGGTGCATAATGCATGCGCCTTATTTGAGAAAGTAAAATACATATATATTTATTAGAATTGTGAATTTAGTACTAATGTTAGTAGGAACTTATAAATTTAGACACGGTATTATAAAAGGTATCTTACTCACCTTTTATAAGACCTATTAGGTACTACCTACTATACCATCCCGGCTTTTCTCACAAAATAATGACGTAGCCAGTAGATTAATTGCTTGTGATAAACACGCAGGTTGTACTATACGCGATGATAATGAAAATAATATACTTAGAATACCCCGTAGAGTCCTTGGTAAAGAATAAGGGTCTCACTGTTTTCTGCAAGTTTTCGAGTTTCCCTTAAAAAACAGCTATTCGTAAAATCTCACATATAAGACAATTAACATCAATTATTGAACAATAAAGCATGTTATCTTTATAATTTGAAGTAAAGCCGTTAGATATGGGGTTGATGTAGTATTTTTACAAAATTCTTATAAGATTTTTGTTCATAAGATTTTAGTTTATGACAAGGAAACAGCAGCGGGGAAAAGACAAATGCAAATCTCGTGGAGGGAGAAATCTACTGTACAACCCATGTTCAAAATATAACGACGGTAGGTATACCTCACCTTTACATGCAGAAATTGTTAAGAATTCAGTTCTTTTTGGATAATTAAAGATGTGATAAAAATTACTTGTGATCCTATTGAATATTCTCCATGACTAATGAGTACATGCTTCAAGGATATAGTGTCTGCTAAAATCCTTAAAAAAGCAGGCGTGAGAGAAGTGGTTTTTTTTTGATAATGATCATATTATAAATATCTAAAAAAATGACAAGTTATTATAAAGAGTTGTTATTGCAGATCATTACATAGATTAGGTATTATTATTATTATTACGTTTTAGGAAAATATTTACAAGTTTATAATATTCGTAAGTATGTACCTATGATAGATCAGATGGATAAGATGATAAAAGTAAGTCCCACTGTCAGGGTACGTATAATATCTACAATATTCCCATGATAATAACACGGTCCACTTGTAAAGATGTTCAATATTAAGAATACCTAGTAATGTGGTGTTCATACGAGGCGACATAAAGGCCTGACGATTTCGCTTGCATGAAAAACAAAATCCGTCACACACAAACGTGTTCACACAGTGTTCCACCGGCATAGATTCAATCTGTCAGATGCACTTTGATTTTGACGTTGTTTTCAAAATGACGGATGTCGTGATGGAGTTTTTATTATCAGTTTAAAATGTTATAGTAGAAGTTTTAACAAGGATATCAATTGTCACGAAACGGGAAACATTATAAAGTTTATAGGTTACAAAGTTTTTACCATAAATACGGATGCCGCGCACATCTACGCATGAGCGCATCGTTCTACCAACGAAAAAAGTTGAGAGGTGGTTTACTTGAGACGATATAGTTTTTTTCTTTTTTTTTTTAATTAACACAACAGCACATAATATATAATAAAAATCAAAATAACAAAAAAAAAAATGTACGGCCATTTTTACTTGTTTTAATCGTTTAAGACTGTCAATTTGCTCACACGGTTCAAATGGCTGACGATATTTTGGTTTCCTGACGATATTCGCCTCGTGAGAACAACGTTTAAGCATTACAATAATCCACATAGTTAGCTATGGTCTGAGTTGTGTACTGTAACAACATATAGGTATAATAAAGATAGTTATTAGGTATGTACTATTATTATTGTTGTGAAGATTCCACGAGATGATAATCCATGAACCACGCATTGTAATATCAATACCTACCTACCTATATTCAAAAATACACCAATTGCGAGGATAACACTAAAGAGCCAATGAACATTTGGATATTTTAGACAATAGGTACCTAAATCTAATTAAATTACCTGAATAAAAATATAAAAAAATTAATGAATTTTGACACATTTGGAAAATTATTACGGTTTTACTTCAAATTATAAAGATAACATGCTTTATCGCTCAATTGTTGATGTTAATTGTTTTTAATGTGATATTTTACTAAACTCTATGTCATGCACTCCTAAAGGAAGTTCACATTATGTATGTGTATCATATACAATATACCCACCTAGATACTTATTCAAATAGGTTAACTATCGGTGAATAGAATCAAGTGGAATGATTAATCTAGAGTGGTTCAAAATATGATTAAAAAAAAATTCACGTGACTGAAATTTATAGTTACATAATGAGTTCATCCAGACTTTTCTACTGTGTTCAGAAAAATTATTAAATATTTCAGTCATCTTGCACATGAAGGACAGCATCAATGCCTCTGTTAGGTACAATACTAGTAAGCGAAGTTCACAGAGTCACTTAGAAGTTAACTACATACTGTGTTTTTTCTTTCAATTTATCTTGAAATGGACTTCCAACATCTCCGGACATCTTCGATCAATAATATCGAAATTTGGATAGGTACTGTGAATATTGTAAATGAAGAGTTTTAAATAAAATATTCCAAAAGGAATAATATTGGAATATACATTTCATACAATCAAATAGGAAGGAAACTAGGATAGAATAATATATTTTTTCCACAATCCAAATTTATTCTCATTAGTTTTCGACTCCTGAACCTGAATCTAACACAGCACGGTCAGTACTAATAATACAATAGAAATCTAACCGGAATATAAAGAATATCTCAGCAAACAACTTACCTAAGGTACATATGTACCAATAATACATACAATGATATTATTATCATCCAATATCCAATATACTACATCATGGGAACAAGTGCGCCACGATGTTGTGCGCGTGATCTGTAACACAGAGTGTATCACAGCAAGTACATAATATGTGATACAATGATACTTCTTGATAGTTCACGATCAGCTTGCGGCTGCTGAGACGTCAATAGATGCGGCGAATAATATGTATAACGAATTCACAACTCAATAAATAATTGTTTATGTACATTTTGTTTTTGAGAGGTGTCTACTTTTTTTGAATAATTGAAGGAGACCCTCCGTCCACCCGGATACCGCAGAAGTCTTGGGACTACCATTTATCCGAAATTCTACACATAACAAATCTTGTAAATTTAACACATGAAACTACCATATATGTAAGGCTTAGAAAAGACAACGTCACCTCACTTGGTAGTGCCCCGGACGGGACTTGAACCCGCACTCCCATCTTATCGCGAGATGTGCTTTGTCCAATTAAGCTACCCGGAGACATGCCGAAGGTGCCATTGTGGGCAGCCTGAAACGCTGGCCGGCCAAAACAATTTTTTTTGATAAACTAATATCTATCATGAATACCCAGTCACACACATCATCTTCTCCAAATTTGACATTGAAATACTATGAGGTGTTCAGGAAAGTTAGCAGCACACCGCATCGAATAATAAAGTGAAATATTATATTTCAGTTAATTCACACATAATATTATTAGGTATACATATATATATCCATTTTATCATTAAGAATAAATGTTAACATTTTTAAATATAATTTTTTCAACTTTTGTATTCAATATTTACAAATTTCTAATCAAAAAATATATACACGTTATAAATATTAATAAAAACATGTGATATATAAAATTCTCGTGTCACGGTGTTTGTTATCATACTCCTCTGAAACGGCTGGACCGATTTTGATGAAATTTTGTGTGTTTATCGGGTAGGTCTGAGAATCGGCCAACATCCATTTTTCATACCCCTTAAAGTTAAAGGGGGGTCTACCCCGAATTTTTTATCAAAATTTTTTGGACAATTTTTTTTTTATGGTGAGGCATTCAAAAATACATACTGCCCTAGATTTTTACCCTTCTACCATCGACCCCTATTTTTTGAGAGCGATATTCATAATTTTTCCCGTGGAGCACCCGGTAAAGAATTGGTCTCCCACTCTTCTGCGTAAGTTTTCGAGTGTCCTGTAAAAGGCAGGTGTTCGAAAAAAATAAGACATTTTACATCTTGAATTCAGCGATGAGGCTTGCCACCCATCCTGAATGTCTTGATTTTATATTGGCACGAAGAGGACAGTTTGCATGTTTCTTACGTGCAGCTGATCTGCTGGCTACCCCACTTGTGGGATATGCCGTGATGGTATAGTATAGTATAGTATATTCATAATTCAATCTATATAGTTTACCTATGACAAAACAACGTTTGCCGGGTCAGCGAGTAATTATATTAAGTTAAGTTTATACCGAATATATTCCACGGACGAAAAAGTAAATTTACGTCTCAATTTAAAATCTTACTCGAAATCTTTTACTTATTAGATTAACATCTACATGACAGTTTGCAAACTTATTAGTGTCTAGTTAGAAATAGGTAACTATAAAAAATATGCAATGAGGTTGTAAATCAGTTAGGACATTTAAAACATTACATGCATAAATATTATATATTTTTATTATATCGAATTAGCCATGGGTGACATTACAGTTGCAACCTTATACTATACTATACCCTCACGCCGTGTCCCAAGAGGGGTAGGCAGAGAGAACGGAACGCCAAATATTGACGATCTACTATTTTTTAGCCTGAAGAGACGCATAATAATAATTTATAACATAAAATAAGAAATGTTTTATTGGTAAAAATATTTTATTTCATTATTCAAAATCATCACAGATCTATCTAGGGTTGCCACCTTTTTTCTTGCAGATAAAGTACCTACATTGGTTATTATACATAGGTTGGAAAAAAGTACCTATATAGTATCAAAATAAAGTACAATTTATTTTTCTTTATCTATTATTATGTTTAAAAATGTTAAAAACATATTTTTTATTGCTTTTTGCATTTTGTATCAAATTAGTATTTCTACTAAACAATTATTGCACAGCACCTTTACAGTCTACCTTTATTTAAAATAAAGTAAATAAGTAGATAATTCACTTTTTATCAAATTCACAGACGCTTTGCACCAACCGATAAATTTCGTTTAACGAAAAAATACTTACGACTAAACTTTTCAAAATCCTAAAGAATTCAAACTATACGAAATAAAGTATTTTCGTGTACTTTATTATTATCATAAAGTATAGAGTACAATCACTTGAAATAACGTACAATAATTTATTTTAAAATACGGGTGTCGGGTGGCAGCCCTAGATCTATCACATAGAGAAATCACTGGCTTACAATAGAATTGTTCGTGATCATAAATATAATATTCACACATAAATATATTTATTGGAGAAGATAATAAGCTTTTGGCTAGGCGTTGATAAATAATTTGTAGAATTTTCAGACACGGCATTAATAATCAGAAAAATTCTATACAAATTGAATGAGAAGATATTATGATGAATTAAATAAGGTCATACGCCAATTATTATTGTAGAGTATAGGTACCTATATTTTTTATTATCTAGTGATTAAAAAAAAAACCATTCTTTTTTATTCATTGATTGTAATATATTGTGATATTAAATTGAGCATAAATCTCAAAAAAATAAATATAAAGTAAAATTGATGTCATAAAGTTTTGCGGAACTAATTTTTATAAACGTACGAAAGTGTTGAAATTTTCAACCTTTTTGTAATCTGCTATCTGGTCACTGGCGTCACACTCTACACGAGTATTTTTTATTTAAATTAATTAGAATACCAGATAAATGAATTATAATAATTATACAGGAGTATTATTATCGTGTGTTTTTCTGAATAGAATAATTTTGATTTTGGGATAATATTTATTAGGATAATATATATCCCGTGGAGCACCCGGTAAAGAATTGGTCTCCCACTCTTCTGCGTAAGTTTTCGAGTGTCCTGTAAAAGGCAGGTGTTCGAAAAAATTAAGATATTGTACATCTTAAATTCAGCGATGAGGTTTGCCACCCATCCTGAATGTCTTGGTTTTATATTGGCACGAATAGGACAGTTTGCATGTTTCTTACATGCAGCTGATCTGCTGGCTACCCCACTTGTGGGATATGCCGTGATTGTATAGTAGTAGTAAATTACTAAAAGTGATATCTTATTGCCTACGAACAGAAGAACTTTGTAAATGTAATGCATATTTCCCAAAATCGTTTTTTTATCATTGCAGATTTACAAATCCCATGTTTTATCTTTTTGTGGTTGGTATTATGTTGTGTAAATGTGTGTGTCATCCTTGGTGTGAGATTTTCCACCAAGGGTTCATCAAGGAAGTATTTTAATTATCGAGTGGGTTTTGCAGAGGAAATCCCATAAGGACAACCTCGAGCCCACTTTTAGTTAAAAAAAAACTTTTGCTGTAGATTGATTGGATCATATGAGAACTGATGTTCTTGAAACATCCAGGAGTAAGTGGTGGGAACCCCTCCCTTAATGTATGTGATTGGTAAAACGCTGCGTGATGGAGTCAAGAATGAGGATATTAGAAAAATGAGCGGATGTAAGAAGAGTGATGTGGACAGAATGTGCGTGAATAAGCTACGGTGGTATGGACATGTAGAACGATTGAACGAGGTAAGAATGACAAAGTGGATATACTTTCTGAAAGAGGCCAATAATAAAGATTAATTTATTTGTAAATAGATATTAGTAACTAAAGAAAATCAATTTTAAATATTTCAAATATACCTGAAGCTATAGATGTCCTGGCTGCGAAACATAAGGGAGTGGACCGGCATCCAAAGTGTGGAGGAGCTGTTCCAAGCGGCGCAGGACAGCGTCAGGTTCACCGAGGTGATCGCCAACCGTTGGGGGGGACGGGGACGCACAAGAAGAAGATTAAACTAATAGGCAAGCAAAGACGAAGGATGTTTGAAAACATCAGAAGGAATCTGGGAGAACTAAATGCGCACAGGTTATCTTCATTTGCTTAAATACTATAATACCTATGTACATAAAATCAAAAGGCTTGGCTATCTATTGTTTTAGAGGTTACCTAGTTAAAAAATGCGTTAGAAGTTGGTATGTGACTTTATAACATAACGAGTTTCTTTTAATTGCCGTAGCACTACTCAATACCTATTAATAAGTCAACAATAGAACTTTTGTAATATTATGTTTTTGTTTCAATAAAAAATAGTAGTCGATATCATTTCACATATTATAAGACGTAACCCAAATACTTTGCATGCGAGTTTTTTATTGCATAATAATTATAAAGAGGTATAATAAATTAATTTGATTGTGTTCAATAAAAGTGCGTGGTGCGTACACACGTGCATAAGTGCGACGGATACCGTAACTCATGGTAGGTAATGATATTTTAATATTAGTTAATAATTATGTACATGAATTACCTACTAGCTTTCAAACCAGTTCCTCTCATGGAAAATCATCTATCTACACATCTATTTCCCAACACCACATTTTTGTGGGGTAGGTAAGGAAAACGGAACAACGGAATCTACTACTACTATTACTACACCATCACGGTTTATCTCACAAGTGGGGTAGCCAGCAGACCTCTTCTTTGTGCTAACAAAAAAAATATGTCATTCAGGATGTGTGGCAAACCTCATCGCTGAACACCTATCCATACCTACAAGATAAATTGAAAAAAAAAACATTGTTTTTTGTTAAATTCCAAGTGATTTTATTAACTTCGCTTACTATAGTATCGGAGTTTCTCGACTCCATCATCAGGCGATTAGAAAAACGTGAAATAAGATACAGAGACAAGCAGTAGATCGGCAGTACCTATATATAGGATTTCAACAAAATAATATCGGGAGAAACCCGTGTTGATAAGAAGGTAATTTTTTTTTTAAATTTTTATGACCTTCACCAATGATGGTGTTCCTGGTCAGTCTCAAGAAGGTAATTATAATTCATTATAACGATGGCATAGCGCACAGAAGTGGTAAGTACAGTTTTCATAGTTTTGAGATAATCAATGTTGAAAGTTTGAGATGTCATACAATCTAGTACTAACCACACATAGTTTTTGTTAAATATCTCGTGAATGACACAGAGTTACGCAATAATATTCCTAAGGAACATACTTCAGATGATATAGATTCGCATGCGTATAATAACTCATTTTAGGTAAAAACTGCACTTACCACATCTGTGCGCTACACCATCGATAATATAATGCGTGGAGAAAAGCACCACATTTTGCGGTTGATTATGACAGGCAAAATAGAAGCACGTCGGGGGGCTGGCAGAAAGCAAACATCGTGGCTGCGCAATATTGGAGGAGATTAGACTGGAATGAGAGGTGTTGAAGAGTTGTTCCAAACAGCGCAGGACCGAGATGCCTATGCCAGAGTGATCGCCAACGTTGGGGTTACCTGACGGGGCACCTACAGAAGAAGAAGAATACCTTTCTAGCTACAGTATTTATACTATCTGTCTTACACATGTCGCCTACTCTTGCTCAATATGCAGCGGTCCTTGAGATTTGATCCATGTAGTAGAGCCACGTGATTTTCGGCCATTTACGCTTTTTTCAGACGGATAAACTTTCTTCGTCGTACTTTTATTTATTCTTTCACTGTACCTGTTCAACATTACAATTTGTTTAAATGGAAAATTGTCACCAATAAAAAATATTCATGCACCCAAGTAATAGTAGATTTTAGTAATTTATTCTATCCAGTATCTACCTACTAATTCTAGTTTTCCTTTTTTATTTTCCGTTGCAATATTTTATACGATTTAAACTTTCTTCTCTATCCATCTATACCATCACGGCATATCCCACACGTAGGGTAGCATGTCAACTGTATGTAATAAACATGTAAGCTGGCCTCTACGTTCCAACAAAAATTAAGACATTCAGGATGGATGACAAATCTCATCGCTGAATTAAAGATGTAAAATGCCTTTATTTTTCAAGCACTTGTCTTTATACAGGGATATTTATATTTAAATTTTGTGAAAAAAAAAAAAAGACAAAGGAAATGCCTGTAAATTACGTTATTTTTACAAGATTAGAGTTCGCATAAAGTGCATTAGTTTTCGTATGTCTTGCAGTATAAGCTGATGCCAACACAGAAAATATATCCTTACACGAATGGTTTCAATTATTTATATGAAGATTATTTTAAGTAGGTACCTACCGTTATACTCTGTCTACCGTTGATAAAATATAAAATTTTGATTGGTGTTTATACCTCGATAGCTAGCGTTGTATTTTTGTACTTACTATTGTATGGTTGAGGTCATATGTCATGGTATGAAGTAGCATTAAAACTCTTAACAACTCATTATACCTTGTCATTACGAATATTACATATTATGTAATTACCTTCATAATAATTATATGTACTAAATTCATATTTGTATTTATTTATTTTTATTTTATTACATAAACGGAAGAGCCTTTTACCTTTTACTTGATTAATAAACATGGTTAAAAAAATTATAAATTAAAAGAAACACGAACAAATAAAATAAAAATCAATGATCGAGGTGCCTTTAGCTTCGAATATAATATTTTATTCTAATAATCATGCATTTACAAGCTAAGCTTTTAATGGATATAATATAATAATGTTAGGCAAGATGACCAAAAGGCTTGCTGCAGTGCTTTAATATTTCATAGATTAGGAGTATTAAAAATTAATTTCAATACTACAAAAGAACATCAACGACGAATCGGAAAATTGTTTGTCTGTGCTTTGACTCTTCTTTGATAGTTTCGTTCCTATCAATATGCTATTATAGGTTTCGTGTCTTATCAACAAATCTACTCTTCACTGCTCTTCAAAACTTTTCCACATTTTCCTATCTCGAGCAACACGATACCACTGTTTTCCCATTATCTGAACAATCTCGTCAACCCATCTTTTTTGAGGTCTTCCTACATTTCTTTTGTCCTCCCACGGCCTCCATTCAAGAATTCTGGAAGTCCATCTGCCATCCTCTCAACTTGAGATTACTGTGATTAAATTGTTATGATTAGAACGTATTATTGTAATACTCACGCAATAAAATAAATTCTTTACTAATAACTATGAAATATTAATTAAAATTGAAATAACATTTTTTGCATACTATCTACATATGTAGGTGTGTTAATTGGCAGGTATACTTTTTACCTTCATTATCTATAGGTACGTGCGTAATTCTTACTGTACTTATATTGTAATATAATATGTATATGAAATAAGTAAATATCTTGCATGTATGATATAGCAATAAAAAAAACTAGATAACCTCTGATAAGAATAGGATCTGCGACTGGGCGGGGTTGTGATAAACCAGTTGACCCACTATGACTGTTTAATAATATTAACGTAGACATTATGCATTTTGAGTTATAGTTAAATTCTTCACATCCTGTTGTCACGGCTTTTAAAATTCAGTATTAATTAGTTGGTGAAATTAAAGAAATAATAAAAAAGTACTATTCTACTATCGCCTAACAGCCCAGAAACAATAAAGCTCCAAGCTTTTCGATCATGGATAGTAGATTGCCAGCCATCTTTGAAATTAAGCTCCTCCATATCTCAAATATAATAAGATTCCTATATTTTTTAACTATGGAGAATTAAAAGAAAATAATTTTGAAGTTAACTTTCACATTTGACTGGATTTTTCTCATCTACTCCTTATTTATTTATTTATTTATCACTTGTACACAGCGTGAGCCTTTTACACGTTAAATATATAACAAAGTAGAAAAAAAAATTGACAGACAACAATAATAAAAAATGAATTGGTACAAATTTATAAAAATAAACATTAAGATGTAACAAAAATGGCAGTAATTTGAACAAAACAGCAACAGTAATAGAATAAAACAGTTAAATCAAATTATACAGAGATTGGACAAAATTTGATGAATGCAAACATTAAAAGACAGAATGTAATATACAAATTGAAATAACTACCATTTAAAATAGTTCAAGATGATTTTGGTCAAATTCGTTAGATTAGATGTCAAAAAATAGAATAATTAATAAACCACATTTAAATTGAACATATAAATAGATTATGAAATAATATATAAAATTCGAAATAATAATAATAATATATAGGTAATTGATAAGCAATGGACAGGTGATAAAGAAAAATAAAAATCGTGAATTGATTTTCAAATAGCCAATTAATTAATTGTCAAGTAAGTTAAAAAAACACACACAAAAAGAAAACGGTGATACAAGTACAAATTGATGCAGTCTTTGGAAACATACCTAGTATTAGGTGAAGTGATTCTCGAATGCCCGTTGTTAGTTTACATATGGAAATAATAGTTTATTACGTCAGATTTATATTTTTGGAAACTGTCGGCAGCAATGTCAGTGCAGTCCCCACCAGGTTACCCAGTCTATGAACCCGAACCATAGGTGAATGATACATGTAATTGTTTCTAGCGTTGTACTCATGAAAAAATAACGACTGTCTATTATTATTATTATTATTTGGATGATTTGTAAAGCGCCGTTTTGTGAAAAAAAATCCACCTCAAGGGCGCTCTAGTGGATATAATTTCGATTCATCCTAAAACGTTTGCACAATATGCTGCATAGTCGGTAGCCTATAGCGGTGAGTCTCGAACTTTCAATCGAAGCATAAAAAGTTCGTATTCTCCTATTGTTGATTTACTCTGTCTTTATGATATTAGCATATTATTATTAGGTACCGTGAGCATATCGATGGCCTCACTTGTTTTATAAAAATGCATACAGTTCGTGCAGACCAATAAATACGTATATGTAGATTGGTAAAAAATAATTATAGAAGCTTGGATAGTAACTTGGAAATAATAAAATAACCTGAGCCCGTAGACAATTTGTACTTAGCGATCGTCTACTGGCGAACTTTTCGACAATCTACCTACACGTACCGTATAATTATGCGTTATTGTTGCAGTTATTGACGAAAATTCGTTTGTAGGCGATCGCCAAGTACAAATTGTCTACGGGCTCAGATGTGCCAAATTATTATTTTATTGTTGCCAAGATAAAATGTAGGTTATAGTGTTGAGTTTGCACGATCATATTATAAAATAATAATAATTAATATCTTTAACATTTATTTTAACCAATATTTTTATTTGTTTTGTATTTTTTGCTTCTGTTCTCAATGATAGTATGTACTGCATTATTTTCTAATTAAATCGTTTCACTAATATACATGTCTAGCATTAAAACTGTTGCTACGTTTTAATAGTTACTTAGTAGGTTCTGTTTGATCACGAATTGCCTGTCTCTCAGGAATGCACCATAATGGATATATTAATAATATCATTTGTCTACTCGTAAGAGAAATAATTATTATAATATGAATTCTTAAATATACAATTACATATTGATATTTTACAAATGATTTTTTTTATAATTATTTGTTCCGTCATTGAAATTTCAGTACTCCGTGTATTGACGAATAAGTCGCCCAATCTTATACATAAATTTCGAGTGTTCAGTAAAAGCCAGTTGTTCCTAAAAAATCTTATATATCTCAAATCTGCCGACGAGGTATGCCCCCATCTTGAATGTCATAATTTTTTGTAGACACTACATGGTATGGCACAGGTGTACATCTCGGAGTTCTGCATTTCTGAGGAGGCAACGGAAAGGTAAAAATCACTAAGGTCTGCAAACACAGACTCTGTCAATAGAGATAAAATTGAAAAAAAAAACACAATATGTAGTTAACTTCCAAATGACTTTCATTAACTTCGCGTACTAGTAATCGGAGACTCTCGATTCCATCATCAGGCGATTAGTAAAAAGTGACATATAGTAAAAACTTTTTATTAATCGCCTGATGATGGAGTCGAAAGTCTCCGAATACTAGTACGCGAAGTTAATAAAAGTTATTTGGATGTTAACTACATATTGTGTTTTTTCCAATTTTATCTTGAAATGGACTTCCAACAAGTACCTTCGGTCAACAAAATTAATATTTTTTCTGTCAATAGACTTGTGGTACCGCGTTGGGGGGGTCTGGCCAACTATGTTGACCGTGCCTTCTGTGAGGTTGGTCCGTTGCTGTGGATCAAATTTCCCTATGATTTGCGAACTCTGGAGAGTGTGGAGGTGTTCAAGACGAGGTTAAAAACCTTATTGTTCAGGAGGTGTTATGATTCTTGAATGGGCCCTTGAGGTGGTTTTTCCACAAAACGGCGCATCATAAATAAGTCCTCTAGTTATTATTATTATTAGACATAAAGAGGACAGCTTGATGTTTATCACATGCAGCTAGTATGCTGGATGCCCCAATTGTGGGATATGCCGTGATACTTTATAGTATAATTATAGTAGTAGTAGTAAAGATTTTAAGAAATTCTCGTGTGGTTGTTGAAGGTGGATTGTATATATGTAAATATATTGAAACATAATATTGCAATGTGTATATCGGCATCATTCTATGTATATGTACATAATTATTATGCACCATACACATTCAGCCTAGGTAGCGAATCTTGTCTATGAAAATATAAAATATAAAAAAAAATACTTTTTTTGAATGAAGTTGTACGATTATTCGATTTTAACAGGATACGTAAAATGCAATAATCAATGACTATATAAATACAAATGAGTTAATAGGAAAGAAGTTTTAATGTTCTATTTTTGAGTTCTATAATAAAACACTTTTGATTGGCTAAAAGATATTGTAATGTGTCGAATCTGTCCTTTGGATAATCTATTTACATTAATATTAATTGCAATTATCTACGTATGGAGTCATATAATATATGAATATGAAAATATACACTTGTTAAAGTCGAAGAATAAAATATTTTTTATCTACAGCTGTTAAAAGCACGTTACATTTTTTTTGTTTTTTGCCAATTATCTTAGTGTTGTACGGACTAGTCAGTAAGAAAATATCAAATCAAAAATCGCGTGAGGCTTCAAATTCTTGTCTAGCGAAATGGTAAAAAAGAACTTCAGAATAGAGTGATGAAAACATTAATATAATCAGTATTCTATCATATAGTTGTTGAAAGAATTAACGAGGTTAAATTGAGTTTTATTATTTTTTAGTTTTATTATAATTCGTCCCGCTTCTGACTAACTGTCGTATCTGACATTTTTGGCGAAATCGAGTTATGATCACCAATGTGTATTTATAATGTGCCCTGCATGTTCTCACAACTGTAACTGTTACCGTTATCCTGCAATAGCTTTCTGATTTGTTGTCGTATTTACGAATTATTCTAAATGAAATGTGTTGTATCTACTAATTCCTCAAAATTTCATCACAATAATCATTTTGAGATATATAAGAATAGGTACAAATAAAATAATGTAATATATTTACACTGTATCATATAACTAGGAGAGACGAAAATATGCACGGCAAAACACAAAAAACGCTCTCTTGAACAATTTACATTAATTAGGCAGATACGACTGTTAGTCAGAAGAGGGACGATATTATGTGAGCAAGTCTTAATAATATGTGTAGAACTAAATCTTTAAATTTTTGGGACCTTTGTATTTTTAAATATTTAGGTTCGATATTGTTGATAAATTTGAATAATTTGTGATCAGTGTAATGAATCTAAAATATTAGAACCAAGGTATTGGTAAATATACCTATACTAATACTGGACCTATATTTTATTTCGATAACAAGTCTTCGATGGTTTCGGCGTTTCGCTATCTATTTAAAAAGGAAGACACCGGAAACGGAAATGTCTCATACTACCTGTGTCATTTTATATAACGTGTATATTAAAATATGTATTGTTTGATTAGGCTCTCTGTCAATACAGTTGTCTGAGGGTATCTAAACTAAATGCACACATTTATTTACAGACTATTTTTATATTTTATGGAATTGAAAGTTCGATAGGTAGGTCAGATTTAAGGACACTCAATCAGGTGACATTATAGATATGCTTTTTGTAATTCCAAGTGGATCATTTTTAATTTTCATTCGTTCGTTTAATTTTGAGTAGGTACAATTTAATGTTTTCCAGATGATTCAAAGGACAGGAATCTCTAGAGGAAGTACGTACACGAAGAACGAAGATAAATGCATACATTTATGAAACGATTTCAAGACTATGTGGGAAAAGTACGAGGAATACTGGACAGTTGTCTTCAAGGTGACTTCGGAGACAGTACACTGGCTTACTGGATGGGAACCAAGAATTTAAGAATTAGAATTTGTGTTGGATTGGCGAATAAAATAACTACTTACTTTTCGTATGGCTCGGTGTGTTGATAAATCTTGACCCATGTGGGTTGGGTCGTATCCTCTACAGTCTTGGCTCCAGCGTTGACAACCAGTTCACCGCCTCCAGTCCCTCTCAATTTTCTGAGATAGCAGTCTTGTACTATGTGTCTCACCTTTTGCACATCTCCACATTTACAATCAGGGGAATGTCTTTTTCCCTTCCTCCAGAGCAAGATGACAGACCAATGTTGATGTCATACAAACACCAAGATTTTAAATAAGTACATCTACATACAAATTTTTATTACAAGTACTTGAAGTCTCTAGCCAAATTAACGCAATATACACTCTAAAATGTATCATCTGCTCGTATAATCCTTAAAAAGTGTTGGTTGTGTAGGTACAGTTATCAGAACAGTTATAATAGGTATCCACTATTCATCTAGGGGTCTCATATTATTATTGCTGCATATCAATATGTTTTTTCGATAACAGTTAGTTAGTAATACACAATAATGTGTACTATTGTTTGATTTGATCGAACACCTTTCAATACAGGTCATTGTTGTCCTTAGCATAATGTGTTCAACTATTCTCTTCCACCTGTACAAGAGTAAACAATGTTTGGTATAGGTAGGTATGACATGTAACTCTCAATATTTAGTATAGTTTGGTTATTTCTGAAGTAAAAAAATAAATAAAAATATGCCATACATGTCTATTTAATTTTATCAGTTTTATATACTTAATTATTTATCGTGTCGAAACCCAAAGAAAACCAATCAAATTGATCCCCAGTTCTGCGTCAAAAATATCCTCCATAATGCATGTGACAGGGCACAGTGGACACTCCAACAAGTGTGGCATGGTCTGTGCTGCGCCGCAGTCACACGCTACAGATTCGTCTATAATTATTTATTATTATTTAAGTATTTATTTATTAATTAACAATTCACGGCGCTAGCCTTTTACATGTTATACATTTACATACATAGTTCATATGATGTACACACAAGTATAGAATATTAAGACACAACAATCATAATAAAAAGTCAAAAAAACACAAAAAAAATTATACTTACATGCTATTGCTTGATTTATTTTTTGTAGACTTTTTTGATTAGATTAATTAATTTCAATGAGAATTTTTATTTTTTGTAACAAGATTGAAAATTACAAATTCATTAACGATTTCTTTATCTGTCTATTATTCGTCCCAAAGTTCTGTTCATGCAGAAAAGCTCTCTTGCACTGTCTTTCCATCGTTTTGCGGGTCTTCCTGATGGGCGCCGTCGTCACTCAGGAAGTCTCTCTCTCTCTCTAGATGAGTGATGCAGAGCGTCTCTGCGCCAATTGCATCACCTCTTTCCACGATATTCCCTGCGCTCTGATGTCGTTGTCATAGGAACGGTGTATTGTGAAAGAGGGACGCCCGGGCCGACGGAACCCTTGCAAACAGAAGAACAGCGCTCTTTTTGGCCAACTATCATTGGGCATTCTCAGAACATGTCCCAGCCAGGACCATCGTCTCTTCAGTATTACGGAGATTACTATTATTATTCACTTACACATATTATGTATATATATGAATGAATATAAATTTTATTTTATAATTTGTAAAATATGTTGGAAAGTAAAAAAGCATATGCCTATAAATTATTTTACGTACTAAACTTTCCTTGTTTTTAAGCCAAAAAAGATATACAAAGTTAATGAACATTGCAATAACAACGAAATTGGGGAAGAAAATATGATTATATTTATTATGTAAATAGTAATGTATTTTATTATCTTATGCAGTTCCAATGTTAGTAACTTGACGATGAACCACTCACAAACAACTGACTATGATAGATTTAAACGTGAGAAATTGACAATTTACAGGTTCTCTGGAAATATTTACACCGCTCCCCTTTTTATTCGATACAAGTAAATATTATAATAAGTTTTCCGGTGTACGTCAAAAGTTTCCCCTTTTTTAAAATCGATAAATGAAGCAAACAAAACGCTAATTGTAGGTAGGTATGTTATGTGTTACGTAAATATACGATAGTACTGTACTATTTCAGACAAAACGAGTGAGTTGTTCGATTTATAAGAGGTCTGTGTTACATATATGTACCTAGATGCATTTTGTTATACTTGTGAAGATGTAATATATTTGATTCAATTGAATCATTTTATAGATGAAGATTAAATATAATCTAGGTATGCATTATAAATAGTAAAAAAAAATTGTATTTATTCATAGTCTCTTTTCCTACCTATCCTTCTCCTTTTTTATCTCCTCTTTCCTTCCTTTAAGATTTTCTATATGTGAAAGTTACATGAAATTGGGTTAGTTGTATATTGATTGTATGATTGTATTTGTTTTAAATGTATGTAATCAATGTACAGTAAAGAATAAATAAATAAAATTGTGTTGGTGTTAGGGTAGTAAAATTCCATAGCGAAATCAATAAAAAAAATGTTTAATTATACTATTCAATTTCCTTACGAGAGAGACGTCTTTCGTCTTGTCAGGACATTGTGAATCTCCAAATTGACAGAGAGAATCATAGATTGTCAATGTCCTAACAAGACGATGTCTCGTGTCTTTGTTTTATATATTTTTATTTATTTATTTATTTATTTATTTTCAAAAATTGACATCACTCACCTTGACAGTTTTCACCTTTGCGGCGAGTGATGTAAACAAAACACACAACATAACACTATTTACAAATCACAATATTATTCACATAAGTTTAAAAAAAAAAAAACAAACTTATTAGCAATAATTATAAAAAAACGACTTATAATTAAACAAAATACATTCCTTCAAAAACATTATTGACATCACAATGCACAATCAGCACTATATTTATGGTTATAATATTATTTTGTCGTTAAATTCAGATATTAAAATTATGTGTAAATATATAGTACCACAGAATTTATTTTTTATACCAGTCAATTTTTGTTTACATATTTTCATTTTCAGTCAAGCCAGGAACATCAAATATTTTTACATACACATTCCTATTAAAAAAAGTTTTCAGCAAATACAATGAGCATGATTTATCCATTTTTATTTTCGTGCAGAAACATTTTTCACAAGCCCACCGATAAAGCGATGTGTACATATATAACGGAATACAAAAGTACCCATTCTTTCTTGTATCTTGTAACATTATTCTAATTTCCTGTGGGCTGAACGCAAATATTCGTAGAATCAATGTCTTTGTAGTTTACATGTATGATTTATGTGTGAAACTCACAATGTGTACAGATATTTTTAATAATGTTCCAGACACTGTACGCTAATGTGTAGGTACGCTATTCATGTGTATGTGTAGGTACGCTATTAGTGTGTTTTTTGTTTTGATTAGTTTTTCTGTATCAAGAAATAGTGTTTGTAATGACTTATATAAACGATCTAGATTTAATGTAATTAAGACTATTAGATATTATTAAAGTTCCTTGTTTTATTGATGCAAGTGTAAATTAATCAAATAAAAGCAAAGATGAAAAATGACTCTATCATACCTTAGTCGTGTCAATTTAATTGATTTTCTAAGTGTAGAAACGAACATTAATTACCTATTAGATAAAGGCCTTCATTTAAAATGTTATGTCTTTTCGTAATATTGATCAATGGAATATATCTTATGGTATGTGCACACATATTACTTACTACATTATGAATAATATTTATTGTCCTTATTAATGTTTAATTAAATTAGTTGCAAGATATCGCTTCTGCGATAAACTCGCCCATTGCACAATATCATTTATTTGTATCACATTATTTTATAACTTTGTAATTTTATTGAAATTTCTTTTTTTTTGGATTTTTTTTTTTTTAAATATTATTGTGAATTGTATTGCTTTTAAGAATGTATTGATAAACTGGATTGCCCTAGAACAGGTCTCGCCTAGTTGGGTAATCCACTATATTGTGTGAAAAATTTACGTATTTGTATTATGATGAAATAAAATTAAAAAAAAATTATGCATGTAGGTAATTGTGTAATAAAGTTAATTATTATTATTAATAATATTTCTTGAGAGAGAAGCTATGTGAGTTCGTATAACCACGATCTTCATTAGCTAACATATTCATTTTCTATATATTTACTGATATATCATTTCTTGGTAAATTTAAGAACAAGTAGGTTTTTGTTTATCCAAGAAACCAAAATCAAGAGTGATAAAAGCATAGTTGTATGTCATTGTTCATATTAACGACTCTTTGGTTAGTTAAATAATTTAATAATTTGGGGCAGCGTGGTCCTGGTAGAAGGCAAACGTCTTGGCTGCTCAACATAAGAGACTGGACCGGGATGAGACATGTGGAGGAGCTATTCCGGGTCGCGCAAGATAGAGAAGCCTTCGGCAGAGTGATTGCCAACGTCGGGGGGACCTGATACGGCACGAGAAGAAGTTAAATAATACGTGAAGGAAATCCTAAAGGTTGACCAGGAGAAATCAGTGTGCATTTATGAGGAATTGTTTAGATGTAGTGGAAGCGAAAAGAGTACGAGTAATTAAGTGTAAATAGTGGTATTTATTGCATATTGCCATTCTTAGGCATTTTCTTTATTTTTATTTATTAAAACAAACAACACCAACAGGCACATCAAACACATATAGCGAAAACAACAGAAACAAATCAAGAATCATAGATGCGCCCTATTACAGACGTTATTGATTGATAAGTCTCTTGAGTCCGCCGCAGGTCCAGCTCGGCCTACCACCCCAAAGCACCCGGAAGGACCTAAAGAGCACTAAAGTACTCCCAAGAGTCCAACCAAGCTACCTCAAGATACCAGGAGCAAACCCAACAGCGAACAACAGATGTACATTTAGTCTCTATTATGTACCTATGACATATAATTCTAAAATCTAGCGAGAACCTAACATAAAAACAAAATTAAATTAAATTAAAATGATTAAAGATAAAAATATGCAAGCAATTTAATTTAATATATATTTGAAAATTAAGTGTGAAATATGCCGGAGGAAAATGACTTAATTTACTGCAAAATTTTTCATAATTTAGTAACTTAGTAAATTTATGTTTGTGTATTGAATTCTTTAGTTATATATTTAATAAAATATTTTATAATATCGTTGACATGAAGAATGTTATCTGATAATATATTATATCTTTTACTCACAAGTTATGTTTAAATGTAAACCATAGTGTTGGAGGCCAACACCTTTAGTACATATTATCTCACTTTATTGAAATAATAATTATTATTGAGAATTTTAATACACTGATTCATTCATTCATTATTATATTATCGATCACAGAGATAAATCTCCCGATCAAACGGTTTTACCGACAGTATTTTAATAACACTACGTCTATGTTAATATTAATTATGACCATTTAGAACATTTCAACGATAAATGACATTCAAATCGCTTCTGTTGTGTAAAAAATTAAGCAACTGTTCGTTTATATCGTAAAACACATATTTTTTTTATATCGGGTATTATTACGTACTAAGGAATGTTTAATAGTGATTACTACTACATGTCTGTTGTACATGACAGTTCCCTGATTAAGCACTTAGCTTTAACATCAATATTGTCAAAATCACGTACACAAAATAATATTTAATGTGTTTATTAGAGTACATAAATTATACCCATTGCATTACTGACTTCATCATTGAGTATTTTTTATGATTTTTTATTAACTATCGCCATTAGTGTACTAGTATGATAATTTTATATTGAATCTTAACAAACATTAATAAATTTGATCTAGAGATGAACGATAGAGCAGCAGACGAACGCATGACAGGAAACAGACCCCGACCTAAACGTTGGAAAAATAGCTAGGCATCCACCTCCTAGGAGCAGGCTCCGAGAACGACAGGACATAGTTCTAAATGAAGCCGCAGAAGAAGAAGAAGATCTAGTGAAATATCTGTTATCTTCTTAGAACACGATTGACAATATTTTATGATAAAGATATCTCTGCTGAATAAACGTATTATGGAGTAAGTACCTTTTAAATAAAATTTGTGTTTCTAAACCTCAAAATCTATGTTAAAGTGATGAGTTCCTTGTAAATACGCTATATATCTATTATTAGAAGAATCTCTGATTTGGATTGAAGCCTTTTATGGCGATCTTCACTATCTATAGTTGTTGTTTTTCGGGTTTGCCATGTCTAGTTTTATTTTGTTATTCGGTGCACTTGGTGGTCCCATCTTCAGGATATGAAGATGGGATCTTGTTCATATCCTGATGGTGGGGCCAGCAAGGGCACCAAAACCTCAACAAAATAAATAAAAATAAAACAACAACCAGATAGAATCTCTGATTTCTTTACAAATCCGCCATCCTTATGTAGGTAAATAAGTACCTACCTACAGTTCTACATATTGATATTTCATTTGTTAATATAATTTATAAAACAAGGAAACATTGTCAAGTAGTCATGTAATAACAACAAAGTCTAGTAGATCTTTATAACGTTATATAGATACATGTGTACGTATGTATCGTATATACGTAGAGATATGTTATCCCAGACACAACACATATAACATACACTACTCCAGCTCAGTGTAAAGTGAGGTGATTATTCTAGATTACATACATTAGAGTGTCCACCGGTCCCATTTAGTACAATAGTCGTGACTTGATTCGAGCACACTTGTTGTGGTCAATAGCATGCGACTCACTGCTGCTACAGATCCGGTAATGTTTGCTGCCTTTTTCATTTCATTTCGTTTTAGTATTATTAATAATATTATTATAAGTATCCATTACTTTCTCAAATATAACACATATTATAAAACTTGCAAACAACGACGACAGTCAAAACGTGAATTTGGTCAAAGAATAACATAATAATAATAATAATTTAAAAGTAGCTATTGATTAAAATAATAATTACATTGTAGGTATATTATATATACAGTGGTACCTCAACATAAGAGTTTAATTCGTTCCACAACCTTGCTCGTGTTTTAAATTACTCTTATCTCAATGCAAATTTCCCCATTGAAATCAATTGAACTGCCATTAATCCGTTCCAGCCCCCAAAATGTCACCCCAGTTATTTTTGTTACGTGTTTTTGAATAAGAAAAATGTTTTTATCAATGACAAATATTGTACAAAAACATAATACGAGTAAAAGAGAATGCAAAGAAATAAACTAGATTTATAAAGTGTTGCTTTCGCTTAATTTTCGTCACTGCTTTTCTCTTCCCTGGTCTTTACCTTTTTCGCCACGCTTTTATCACTTTCAGGCCGTTTGAAAAAATATGTCCAAGGAGATTTGTTTCTTCCTTCCTTTCAGAATGTTCCGGAAATGAGTGAGGCAAGTGTCATTAAAGAGCTCGTATTTCGAAGCAAAAATCGCTTTCTCGACGGCTCGTATGTTGGGGCACTCGCATGTCAAGTTACCACTGTATATATGTATATACATAATATAGTCACCAGAACGAGCCGATAGAACACCTGCGATTTACATAAGACAAACAATATTATTAATGTTAGAGAAATGAATCTGCAGCTTGTTTTGTTACAATATTTATGATGTCTTCGAGACATTGTTCTCATTTATTCAATAATCGTTAATCATTGTAATATTTAATGGACAAATGTGAGGAAATTTGGGTTAATATTAATAATTATTGCGAGCTGTACCAAGTGCTCATTAGTCTGTTTCTCTTGGGTATTTATATTTTATATTAATTACTTTCTCATTTATCGTGTCTAAATCCATTACATATATTTTGTATAATAGTTTCTTCTGTCACTGCATGGTCAACATTCATTGCTGCTTTTAACGTCTGCATTGGTCATTATTTTTTTCATAATAAATACAGTATAAATAATAATGGTAAATTGTTTGAAAGCGACGGGTGTATTATGAAATAAGCATATCGACGGAAATGTTATTTGGATATTTTTTTTCATTAACCCGGATAAGTTTATTAAAATAAAACTTATTTATTTATCAGAACTAAACATTTATGATTAATTAAATTGGATCATATTATGATTTGAATTATATGGGAATAACCTGCATAATGTATTTCTCCATACTTTTGAAAATTTCACTGAAATTTATGTAGATGATATAAAGAGTTCTCGATTCCCTGAAAAATGTGATGTTGATGCTATAGTTTGTTACAATATTCAAGTTCGTCGGTAGCCTGGAGGTAGAGTCTTGGCCTCGTGAACAAGGGGTCCGCGGTTAGATCCCAGGTGCCGGCAAACTCCCCTTTCACGACACAAGCTTTTAGCTTACTGTGAAAGGTGTATAAGGTTGTATTTGGGTTTAAAACAAAACCCAGATATATCTTTTTAAAAAAATAAAAACATTTAAAAAATAAAAAAAAATATTATTAAAACATAGATCGTTGCTAACATCGTTGGAATATTAATTATGATATTGTGAAGTATCAGTTTTCTAGAAATACAAAATTCAAAAAAAAATAGCCTAAGATACCACTCATTGATTAGAAGAAAACCACTTTTTTCAGGTTTTTTGTTCCGATCGATTATTGCTTGCATGATTTATTTCACGATTAAATATACATTTATTTATTTATAATGATGCTGTGCGCCGGCGCACCCAACAGAGATCTATAGGTAACCTCCGTGATACAGGAGAGACGGTGGTCATGTTCTGAGAATGCCCAATGATAGTTGGCCAAAAAGAGCACTGCTCTTTCGACCACAAGGGTTCCGACAGTCCGGGAGTACCATTTCACAATACTCCGTTCCTATAACAACGTTATCAGAGCGCTGGGAATGTCGTGAAAAGAAGTGACGCAAGTGGTGCAGAGTCGCTCTGAATGGTAGAAGCTGGTTTCTGCCCTGTGCTCCCGAGAACAGCGTTGAGGGCGATGAAAAAAAGGATTCAAAAATTAAAAATAATTTATTTCACAATGAGAATACTGACAGACAATTCCAGAAGACAGACTACCACTTAGATCTTTGGAGGCTGTGGGAGAGGGCAGAAGAACGGTGGGTCACCCTAGAAGAAGCTGGCAAGGGAAGATGTCAAACTGTGTTGAAAGGCTTGGTTTGGAGTGGCCAGAGGTCGTGGAAGCAGCGGTGGACAGGGATCTCTGAAGGTGGTACCTAGGCGCAATTAGGACAAGGGGAAGAAGATGTATGTAATGAGAATATTATCGGATGTTATATTGTCAACAAGTTAGTAGGTACCTACAATAATTATTGACACACGCACAGTTATTTGTAATATTACTGTAATATAATGCCAGAACACTATTATTGCTATTAGATATTTACAAGTAAATACACATAAGTTCATCTGGTGCAAATTGCTTCCAAGTACATAGCTTCGTTGTAAGCACCTACCTACAGAATATTATTATTGTAAAGCGGATAATTGCAAAACAGTAAAATAAGTTACGACTTTCCTAGTTGACCGTTACATAAGACTATTATAATAAATAACATCTACGGGGTAACTCACCCGCGCTCTGTATTACTAGGTAATCTTTTACGTAGTATTGTTTCTATACAATGTTGTGTAATCGACAATATTTTACTTTTCTATGTGTGGTTTCTAATAACGTGTAAAATAATTCTCATTTTAAACATTACTTCATCTGTCGGCAACGAATGAAAATATTTGCTCAAATAAACTCATGTGCTTTTTCCTACATAATAGATTTTTCACATGTGATCTTCTTACTAAGACTATTATAATAAATAACATCTACGGGGTAACTCACCCGCGCTCTGTATTACTAGGTAATCTTTTACGTAGTATTGCTTCTATACAATGTTGTGTAATCAACAATATTTTACTTTTCTATGTGTGGTTTCTAATAACGTGTCATTTTAAATTCTCATTTCAAACATTACTTTATCTGCCGGCAACGAATGAAAATATTTGCTCAAATAAACTCATGTGCTTTTTCCTACATAAGAGATTTTTCACATGTGATCTTCTTACAGTGGGTATTTATTTATTTATTTATTTATTTATTTATTTATTTATAATAATACATACGGCTTACGCCTTTAATACATAGTTACAAACAACAATTGCACAACACCATCATCGTATCAAATTAAAACTCAAAACAAAAATAAAATATATTGCATCACTTCAAATTATAAAAATAAAAATAAACACATTGTGTCACATAAACCACAGAATAAAATTACAAAACATTTCATCACGTCAAATTATAAAAAAAAACAAACCGTATCATGTCAAACCATAAAATAAAATTGCAATACACTGCATCACATCGAATTTTAAAATATAACACACTGTCATGTCAAAATATAGAATAAAATTACAACACATTCATCATGTCAAATCATAAAATAAAAATAAAATACATTGAATCATATCAAACCATAAAATAAAATTACAGCACACCACATAAAATTATAAAATAAAAAAAAAAACAAATCTGATTTATAATCTTAATTTTATTGAAGATTAAAATATGTTTCTCTAAATGTTTCGTAAAGTACTCATTTTGAGAATACATACATGTGACTTTATGGATATTTATTTATAGTTACAATAAACGGCTGTTGCCTCTATTAATAGAAAAATATAATGTTCAAAACAAATTGCATACTAAACATATACTTTTATTACTTTTTTCAGGATTAAAAATAAATAAAAGTAAAATGGAATGAAAACTTAAAAAAAACCAAGAGAAAATTAAAATTATTATAAACAGTAATAATAATGATAACTAGACAACTTTTTAAAGATGTGCCGTTTTGTGGAAAAACTACCGCAAGGGCCCATTCCAGAATCATAACACCTCCTGAACAACAGGGTTTTTAACCTCGCCTTGAACACCTCCACACTCTCCATGTCCAGACTCGCCTTCCAATATATGTACAAGTAAGTGTAATTACATATATTAGAACTAATCACTTTTGAAATGAAATAATTTACTTTCAAAACTAATGAAACTTATAGAGTTCTTTTGCTAAAATTGTTCGTTTATTTATTTTATTATTCACCCGAAATACGAAGGTGCTGAAGAGTTTCTGAGAATAGAACTTAATTTAATAAAATGAAATCATCCAAAATCATCACCATCATAATTACCTTTTATATTATGACTGGTATCAAATGCTTCTACTTCTTCAAGTACCTTGTCGGGTCCCCCCAACGTTGGCGATTACCTCGGCGAACTTGTGCCTGTCCTGCGCTGCTCGAAACAGCTCTTCCACACTTCGGATGCCGGTCCACTCCCTTATGTTTCGCAGCCAGGACATCTGTCTCCTACCGGGACCTCGGTTTCCCACAATTTTCCCCTTCAATATCAGTTGGAGAATATGACCCAGATGTGAAACCTTCCGAATCTTGATGATTGACAACAGCTCCCTGTCAACTCTAGCTCGCCTCAGGACTACGGAATTGGTAACCATATCGGTCCAGGGAATTCTGAGCATACAGCGATGGAGCCACATTTCAAATACCTACAATAAAATTTAACCAGTAGGTAAACGTTGATAATAATATTCAATTCATCGAATGCTTAGGTATATATGTATCTAAAACAAAACACAATATAAGTAGTAGGCATGTAAATACTCGCATGTACTCGGTTTGGTATGTAGGTGCATGTGCTAAATTATATCAGAGTATTGAAACATTTCTCCTGTGCAAATAGTAACGAGGTAGTAAACGAATTGGATCTAATATTGTGGGTAGTATCATAAACTAACACGCACGGGTATAAAATCGTTATCAATTGGTACAAGATCATGAACAGAAAATGGATCTTGATAAATACTTGCAATTCCAACCTGAATTTATTTGTATTATTATTATTGTGGTATTATTGCTTCGATACACCTAGCGAAGATTGCGATCTTTTAATAAATTGATATGAATAGCCATTTTATTGTAAAACAAACATTGTGTAAATGTTGAATTTATATTAAAAGACGAATAAAATTTGGTACATGTAGATTATATAAAAATACTATCATATTTGGGAAAAACCACAAACACCCATATCAGAGATGAGCATTATTTGTTTGAGAGGTAGTCTTCATCTGAAAATTAGTGTACATAAAATGTGAATCTACTTAATATAATGTTATGTTTATTAAGAGAGTTTTTATATGAAAAAATAAACTATAAAATTAAAGTGAGTCTTTATATGAAAAATAAACAATATATTTCAGTCATTACCTGCAACATTGATACACAACTATCGGCCTCTACACCTTATGACAAGATCGATAATTAATATATTATCTACAAAAAATCATTCTCTTACAATTCACCAATTAGTTTATTATTGTATAGACTCACCTTAATTTTATAGTTTATTTTTCATATAAAAACTCTTTTAAACATAACATTATATTAAGTAGATTCACATTTTATGTATACAACCATATTTATTTCAAACTAGATATTCCAACCAGGCATCGCCAGGATGAATTTCATAAAAAAATCGTTATGGCAAAACGTGATAGCGGAACTGTCATACAAACGTCACTTTCCTACAAAAAATCAATCGAAATGTCCGACTTTTCCGTTAGATTTTACAAAAAAAATCTTTCATGCAAACCGTCTCCTGATAATTACGAATACAACAAAAAAAATCAACCAAATCGGTTCAGCCGTTCTACAGTTATGGGGGAACATAGTGGTCAACTTATTTTTATTTATATGGAAGATGTGAGCTACATACATTAGCTTTTCATACTATAGAGAAATCAACGTGTGTTGATAATTACTATGTTAAGAAAAATCATTCGAAGCGTAATTCGATATCAAATATTATAACTCTGTTTAGTTACTGCGTGCACGAACCTCATAACTCGAGAAAGTAAATTGTTTCAGTATTTATTAAATAATGAATATGTTCATTTTATAATTTATAGTTACGAGGTGGTAATGGTTGTTATTAGTTTGCATGGTTTTCCATAGATTACTATAAATTTTATTAAATGAAATCATATAAGCACTTATACATCGTAACACTTATCTCCAAAAAAGATGTATTTTTTTTAAATTTATGTACAATGTACATACTTACTTACTTCCGGTGGCCGAACAGCACTTGCAGAACCTTTGCTTCCGAAATGATAGATCTCCAAGCCTTTCTATAATATCTTGAACAATTGAATGCCAGTCGTCTTTAGCATTTAGCTCATTTAGATCTCGGTTGATGTTATCTAACAATCTTTGTCTTGGTCTTTTCCTGCCCTCGGGTATACCCTGCAGAATATCTTTAGTCGCCCTTTCTTCTCCGGATCTAACGACGTGGCCAATCCATGCCAATCTTCGGGATCTGATCTCACTTGTGATGAAAGGTTCGTTAGTTGTGGAGCGAATTTCTTCATTCCCTTTGAGCCTATAAAATTTACATACTAGATAAATTGCAGTTAGGAAAGAGACATTGATGGTCACATATACATTTAGAGCTTAAAAGTTCGCAATCACTTTATTTTCAGAGCAAAAAGTATTGTTTAATAATTTTTTTTATTTTTTTTTGTAAGTAAGAACTCACGTATGAGTTTTCAAATAAAACGCAATAACTTTTTAATCCCGTTGAGCATCCGGTAGAGGACTGGTCTCCCACTCTTCACCTAAGTTTTCGAGTGTCATGTAAGAGGCAGCTGTTATGTGATAAGGTTTGCCATCCTTTCTAAATGTCTTGATTATATAATTATTAATACCTAATAATATGACCACTTTTATAGCGCCGTAATGTGATAAAATCAATTCAAGGGCGCATTACATTATTTAAGACTAACATCCACGTGCATTTTAAAATTACATACATAATATCAATTAAAAATTGTCGACAGAAAGATAAAAAATCATAATAATAAAATGATTTCATTTCGTTCATACATACATACATACATACCATCACGCCGCTTCCCTCGCGGGGTGTACAGAAAGGATCGAGCGCCACTTCCTTCTATCCTTGCATACATCTTTCGCTTCCGTCACTGTCATACAATTCCTCATGCATGCTCTCCTGTTGAATGTGCTCAACACGTGACCGTCCTGTAGGATTTGATTTAAGTGATCATGTCATTTAATCCTCGGATGTTCACGTCTCCGCGCACCATTCCTCTCAGCCAAATTTATCTTCTTGGTCATTCTGTCCTCATTCATTCTTTCCATGTGCCCGAACCATCTTAACTTATTCACATTAATCTTTGTTATTACACCAACTTTCATTCCACATTCCTTTCGTATATCACATACTTTACTTTTCGGGTCCGGACTTCAGACCTTGCCACTCCAGTATGCAGCGACGTATATCGCCTTGTCATTCGCCATCATCAGGTCACTCTCATTACATGCATTCCGCATCAGCGGACATTGCAATAGGTGAGAATCATATATCACTGTTACGCACACGATAACGATTCGTTCAGCAGACATTCAGTTTTTGCCCAAAAATTTTAAATATAAGCACTGACAGGACAATTTGAATGTTTATTATATGCACAAGGTGTAAGACAGGGATGCTCAATGTCGCCAGCTCTCTTTAACTGCTATATACAGAGAGCTATTGATGATCTCAGAGAAGAAATGAAGAACTGGACAGGAGTCAAAATAAATGGGAAAAAGGTCGACATGATTAGATATGCTGACGACATAGCACTGCTCGCAGACTCCGAGATGGAGCTGAACGAAGCCTTAGGAAAAATGGAAAGTATACTGTTGTCAAAGTACAACATGAAAATAAATAAAGACAAAACAAAATGTATGGTCGTTGGAAAAGAGGAAACGACTGCGAACATTGCCATAAATGGAGTGAGCATCAAACAAGTAAGAGAATTCGTGTACTTGGGCAGCAGAATTAACCAAGATGGACGCTCCAAATCGGAAATTGTGAGCAGAATAAACCAGGCAAGGATTGCTTTCAACAAAAAATCTAAGATATTGGAATCCCCAAACATTGATTTAAGCGTAAGGAAGAACCTTACTAAAGGCTTTGTATGGAGCATTCTGCTTTATGTTTGCGAGACATGGACCATCAGCAAGAGGGAAAGCGGACGGTTGGCGGCCTTTGAAATGTGGTGCTACAGACGCATGCTGAAGATCCATTGGTCGGAACACATCGAAAACGAAGAAGTATTAACCAGGGTAGGCGAAAAAAGACAACTCTTTAAGAGAATCAGCCAACAACGAGCTAACTGGATTGGCCACAACATCAGGCACCCAAGACTACTCATCGCCATCGCGGAGGGTAAGACCGAGGGGACAAATGGCAGAGGCCGACCAAGAGATGCGTATATGGACCAACTGAAGAGGGACATGAATTGTGGCTCGTACGTAGAGCTGAAAAGACTGGCTGAGAATAGGGAGGAATGGAGAAGAAAGTCAAAACTCGTTGCAGACCAATCCAATGGATTGTAACTCATTATATATAATAGTAAAGTATTAGTAGCTTTTACGATTGCATTCACGATATAGGTAATATTGTTGCCTACCCGATGTAGAATATATTTGATAAAGATTAATTATACCTTCTTGTCGCTGTTTATATTCCGGGCTAAATGTCTAGCCGGTTGAACTTTTTTGCATTGTGTTTTTAAATTCAGTAAATAAGCAGTGAAGATGACACCATGTAGATTGCAATTTGAATTTTGGCAAAATATAGGGTAAACATCGTTGCGTACATAGAAATTAAATCAAATTGTTTTTATTTTTCAATTTTTATTAGATAATGGTATACCATTCAATCTAATTCACTTTTTAATGTATTAACTTAACGTTCATCAACTTCTGTAGTTTGTAAATAAATGTTACCCGAAATCAAGTGAATTATTTTTCGGCATTGAATGAAGATTGTTCGATAAAATGAGAAGTAAATGGGTAAAAAAAAATCAAATGTCTATACATTATTTTGCTTAAGTTTCTGTAAATACTCCCTGATAATTCGTAAATGAGTGAACGTTATTTAATTTTAGAATAAAAATATTTTTAAAATATACCTACAGGACATATTTTAGAAAATAAAGTAAAAACTTAATAATTATAATCTATTTGAGTCTAAAAATTCTTAGATAATGTGAAAATTTCGGCTAGACCATCCATGTGGAATGATCTTCCTGAACAAGTGCGTAAGACGCAGTCTCTTGCTCTGTTCAAGAGTCGATTGAAAACACACTTGTTTGGCATATCATATAAATGATTTAAATTGTACAATTAATCACGACACAAGCTTTTAGTAACTTACTGTGAAAGGCTTATAAGGTTGTATTTGGGTTTATAACAAACAAAACCCAGATATATCTTCTTAAATAATTTTTTTAAATAAAATAAATTATTAATAATATATGTTTAGTTTTATAATACCTATGCTTATAAATATATTACATTATAATATGTATTAGGCTTAAGTTACGGATATAAATACAATATTTTAGGATGCGCCATTGAAGTGAATTTATTCTACAAAACGGCACACTATAAATTGTCCCGTTATTATTATTATTATTAGGGTTGGTTTTTTGTTTGTACGTATGTATACAAATATTTAAAATGTTTCTATGTGAACATTTTATTACTATTTAATATTAACTTGTGTGTTAATAAATACTCAGAGTGATGTATTGCATTGTGGTTACCGCGGTAGAGATTGATTATGTGGCACCGTGCATTTATTGGATGGTCATTGATCGTCTAGCCGAAAAAAGTCTTATGCATTTCATTTAAAATTCTAATGTAGCATCCCGACTCGTCTTCTGCATCTAGTTATGAAAAGACACGTTGAATTATTTTTCACTTGCATCAATATATTACTGTCGCATTTAAATTTGAAAAACATCAATTTATTAGAAATACATGATAAACAACAATGATAAAAAAAAACAACATAAGACACATTTTAAATGATACGATCATTATTACATCGCTCTGCATCGGATGCGCCATTTGCCAACGCATTTCATTAAACGAAGTTGAATAGTTTATTTTGCCTATTTATGTATTCGTCCGTTGCGTTAATCGTATCAATATAAGCGATATTCTAAGAATGTGTACAATAAAATGTAACAATTTTAATTTGGAATTTAAAAACACTTATGGCAAATTAAAATATCTTGATCATCTTCCAAGATCACGTATTCCGAGACACCTGCCAATACATCGTTCAGCTGATAAGTACTATACAATATCACTCCCGCATTTATTATAATTTTTCAGTGGCAAATAAATATATTTAAAATTCTCGATAAAAAGAAGTAGGAATACCGATTAGTTCTAAGAAATATATTTCCATATGACATCAGTTTCTAAGCGTACTGATGGACATTTTCTATACTTACCTCATAATATTACGTACATATTAGGTTGATTCCTATGTTATTCTGATCGTAGAGACTTTCTGTCTGCATTGTGTAAGAATTCAAATATTTTAGGTATATAATAAATTTTTCAATTACCGAGTGTCATTTTTGCATGTGATATAACATACTACAGCTGTTTATATTGATTCATTCTAGGTGTTAGACCAGAAATATTAAGATAAATTGAACCCATCAATTATATAGGGAACGATTTCTCTCTCTTTTTCTGGAATTGCACCCAAATTGTGAGATCAATTTCTATTTATGTATTATAATCCAAATCAAAAGTTTTCCAATAATTAAATCTTATATTGTATCATATCGAATATTTATTACTTATTCGTTTTCGTAGCAATAGGTAAAGACATTATGCCAATAAAGAAAATTCATCCACGACTTTTTGACACATTTGTCATAGAAACAGTGTATTAATTGTTCTCAAAGTTTTTCAGACATTTTCACCTAACCTAACCTAACCTAACACAAAACCTAAAATCGATTAACACTTTTTCATTTTTTGTGACTATTAATTACGAATAACCTGTACATATTGCATTTGTGGAACCGTGTATGTCCCTGTCCTTTGCATGAGTAACATAAAAAAACTTAACAGCATGGGTAACTGAAAATACGTTTGTGGGAAGAGCAGCTCTTCAAGAGAAATAATTTTATTATATGTTAAGTACATAAATATTACATTATTTTTCTATGCGCATATGTAATTACATTAGTGTCTTCACTTACATCACATGCTCAAATAAATAATAATGTCACTAGGTGATAGAAATCCTTGAAAATGTGAAGGTTATTCTTTTTTTCATCAGCCATAGAAACTAGAAACGTTATCGGTAGGTATTTATGTAAAATACATGACTATATGGAAGATAAGTGGACACATTAATATATAAATATTTATTAAGAGCATCATCTATGACATATGATCTGATCACGAAACAGACTATGGGTCAAAAATTGACTTTGTATAATACAGTGTTGCTAGTCACATAACAATGGATTCTCTTTTTCTTCTGAGATACATAATTCATTCGATATTTAAAATATAAAAAGAACCCATTCCATGGGAACAAAATGTAGATTTAAAAGATCAAATCAATTTTACTTGAATTGATTTAATTATTAACATTAAATATTAATGTATTCAAATAATGAGAATATTGTATTGAGATTATTTGTAATCTATAATAATATATAAAAGAAAGTCGTGTTAGTTACACAATTTATAACTCAAGAATGGCTGTATCGATTTGAATGATCTCTGATTAATTTTTTTCCGCCCCGAATAGCCGATTAGCTATTTTTTATTTTTTTTATTTTATTTTCTTTCACAAACAAACAGTTATAACATAAATGACAATACACAGACAAATCAATTACAATCAATAAACCAGCAAAGTTTGTAAAATTGTTTGGTATAGTATAATGCAACATTAACATTTTGAAGTAAACACGAGAGGAAAAAAAACAGATACTTCAAGAAAAAAAGAAAACTTCAAGCACATGCAACAAATCATCTCCAATCAAGAAGGGAATAAAGGAATGGGACAGGAAATTGGAGCAGAAATGGGACAGGTAAGCATCAAATGATTAAGTCATATTAAAATATCTTATAAATTCTTCTTCTTCTTCTTCTTCTGCTTGCAGTAGGTCATTGACCTGTTTGCCCGGAAGTTGTTTCCTCTTGCGACGCTGAAGACCAACTATCCTTCCATCTTTTGGGTGGCCTTCCCGGCAATCTGCGTCCTAGTGGAGTCTCGTTCGCGGCGATGTGGGCTAATCTTTCGCTACTCATACTTATAAATTCACGGGAAGAAAAATTACGATGAAAATTATTTACGCCATACAATTTTAATCTCAATTATTACATAGAATTACAAAAAATCAACGATGAAGTTTTTTTATACAAGTAGATCGGCCTATTTATAGAATAATTTTTTTATACATTTTATTTATTTATTTATTTATTCTTCTTGCACATCATCATTACATAACAGTGTTAACAAAATAATATGAAATTTTAAAAACTAGGACGATGTGCAGTGGCGAGATTATCACTATATTAGAATCGTTTTTATTTTTTCATATTAGTATCGTTATCCATACAATTTAACATCTGTGGTTCTGAAATTTCAATTTTGAAAAAATCATGGAAAGATTTTTTATAAATTTAAAAATAATCGCTATCTACCTAAGATCTAAAAAAAAGTATATTAGAATCGATTAGTATATTAGATCACTATATTAGATAGTATATTACACACAAAAATAGTATATTAGAATCACTATATTAGAATCGTTTTTATTTTTTCATTTTTTGTTGTATTGCATCGAACTATTTATGATTTTTTTGTATGTTTAATGGCCTTGTGCCGTATATGTTATTATAAATAAATATAAATATTAGAATCGTTATCCATACAATTTAACATCTGTGGTTCTGAAATTTCAATTTTGAAAAAATCATGGAAAGATTTTTTATAAATTTAAAAAGAATCGCTACCTACCTAAGATCTAAAAAAAGTATATTAGAATCGCTTAGTATATTAGATCACTATATTAGATAGTATATTACACACAAAAATATAAATATTAGAATCGTTATCCATACAATTTAACATCTGCGGTTCTGAAATTTCAATTTTGAAAAAATCATGGAAAGATTTTTTATAAATTTAAAAAGAATCGCTATCTACCTAAGATATAAAAAAAATAGTATCTTCATTATTATATTATGAAGATACAATTTATAAACAAATATGAGCTAAGTATAATTGTTCAACATAAATGAATTTTATTTTTTTACACAATACGAAGACACAATTGGATAATTACGGGAGTTTGTAAAGAGATTAAAAATATTAATCATTCATTGATTGTTTGGCGGTACGAAGTTCGCTGGGTTAGCTAGTATCTAATATAACATTTTTGCATATCTGTAATTCGTAAAGAACAAATTAACGATAACCTCATTGGTTAATGACAACGGTTACATTGATAATTAAAATTGTTTTGTATTTAATCAGAAAGTATTTTTATTTTAAACATACGCATTTTTATCACATTTAAGTACCTATATTTAATTTGTACATGTTAGAGGGAATTAAAGTAAAGTTTGAAAAATCGATAGACATTGAAAGATGTAGTGTTTTAAGTGAAACTTCAGGTACCTACATTATAATAATATTTCATAATATCGTAATTTTAAATTAAAATGAAAAACATAAAAAAAACATTCGCCCAACGTGGGGCTCGAACCCACGACCCTGAGATTAAGAGTCTCATGCTCTACCGACTGAGCTAGCCGGGCAGTTACGCACTGCGACAAAACATGTGTATTTTAATCGTGAAACGGCTCAGCCACACGGTAGCTATTTTCGGAAAATAGAAATCTAATAATACCTAATTACATATTGTGCAAATATTATTAGTATTATTTTATTTTTACAAGTGTAACGAATCACAGTAATTCGGTCGAACAGCGCTACATCGTACATTTTTCATTAATAATTTTATTATTATGAAAAATAGACGAGAGCCCTCTGCAGGGTGTAACTGTTTACTCGTTAGGGGGTTGGTTTAAATCTTCGCTAAGGATCTATCGAAAAAGTTATTTATGTAGGTATTCAATAGGGCATAAGTAAACAAGGTGTATCTATTTCTACATACTATTTTTTTTACAATCTGTGTTTACTTACTTACTGTATTATTTTATTGGACATTCTGTTCTCATATGGCTGAGAGGAATGGTGGTGAATGGTGAAATTGGTTGGTTGTTAGAAATTACCTGCAGGCAATAAACCCGCCATTTGTACCATATGAAAAATGAACAAAACAGATTTTTTTTAAATTTAATTTTATTTTAATGGTGCACGGAGACGCGTTCGTCCGAGGATCAAATGGCAAGATCATAGGTATTAACCAGATCCTACGGGACGGTCACGTGTTGAGCACATTGAACAGGAGAGTATATGCATGAGGAATTGTATGACTGTGACGGAAGGGAAAGGTGTATGGAAGGATAGAAGGAAGAGGCGCTCGATCCTTTCTGCCTACCCGCGAGGGAAGCGGCGTGATGGTATGTATGTGTATATACTTATGTAGGTATTATGTTCATTATAGCCCAGTTCATGGGTCTCGTGACACTAAATGTCCTTTCGTTCAAGCAGGGATTGTTGGCTTCCTTGATCTTATTCAGCACATTGGTGGATGTATTTGTTGAGCACATGTGCTGTATTATTACAGTATTCAGGGCGTGGTAGAAGGTAAATGTTGGCTTGTTGGCTATCGATATGGGATCTTTATCCGAGAGATGTTGTAGGCCAGCTGATATCACTCTGTACTTTCGAGGGGATAGTAATAATAATAATAATATTCATAAAATACATTTGCGAAACACAATCAACAAACAACATTGTATTTAGATACACTGAAAAATGCTCAGTGTGTTAATACTGTCTCATGAACTTAGCATAGAACGTAGTTATAGAGTGGAGTATGTTTTTGCTTAGAATAATAATATCGACTGTCCAGTTCGATAACTCAACAAGCCGAAATGTCGTACATTCGAGATATCGACATTTTTGTAATCTTGTTATATTATTTTATATTATGCTTTAAAAATACAACAGAAAGTGAAATATACTAAATAACAATCGGACAGTTAGAGGCGTTACGTTGTCTTTATTTTTTTTTTAATTTATTTACATAAATTGACGGCATAAGCCTATTACATGACAAAAAACATTACACATAACATCTACAAATACAACAGTGACAATATACTAACAAAATTATATGTCATTTAATATAAGAAAACCAAATGACCAAACAGCAAACAGAGAACCAAATTTTATGTGGTACATGCAGTGTGAGACAACATTAATATCAAAATAAACATATATAAATACATACACACAAATAAACATGAATACATTAAATAATTTATTTCTGGAAATATAAAAAATATTAACGTAACAATAAATTAGGAATATGCAATAATAATTATATATCAAAAATTAAATAATAGATAGATTAAGCGGAAATTATACAATGCATTTTTAGTGGCATGCATGATGCATTAGTGGTGCGCCATTAATTACCATGTGTAAATTGCCTAATGCAACTGCCAGTATTACTCGAACCATAGCGCTGTCGGCATCGTTCCTACAGTTAAGCTGTATTTTAAAATGCGTGAGGATCATTATATGGGAAATATCACTGAACGTATGAAACATAGTATATCTAGTATTATGGGTTAGTTGGATGATATCGCGCTTCTGCGATAAACTCACCCATTGCACAAATTTATTTGTCTGGTTTAAATTCTGCAATGTTTATTTGATAATGTTTGTTTATTGTGCAATAAAATTTTTAATATTATATTATTATTATTACCTAGTAACTTATTGTTATTTTTTATTTATTTAGGAATTTGATTATACTACAAATATGATATTAAACAGAAAATTTAGCTGTATGTAATAAACATTTAAGTTGTCCCTTTCATCATAATAAAATAATTGAGACATTAAAGATGGGTGAAACATCTCATCGCTAAATTGGTGGCTTTAAATGTCTTATTCGTCATATTTTATGAACACCTCTTTTACAGAAAACTCAAAAGCTTTTAGAAAAAGTTAACTACCTATTTTTTGCAGAAGACTCCACGAAATAATATTTATTTATTAATTATATAAGGGGTCAAATAGAAAAACTGCACAAGATACATGCCTAGTGATATTATTATGTGTTGGTCATATCATATGTGCCGAGAATAATGTCCAAAAAAAAATAATTTCAAAATTACATAACGATATGACTTTGTAAATCGTTCCCAAATTCAGAAGGTACACCAAACAAAATTTGCCTGATGTACTGAATCTATGAAGAGTTAATAAAATACATAAGTAAGTATCAGAAACAATGTTACTTGTAGTTATTTTTATCTAAATTTATACCTAGAAATACCTAAAATCAGAAATAAAATCCTGTAAGTAAATTGGAAGCAATCAGCAGTATCAGAAATCGCCTCTTGTGTTTTTTTTATTGTTCTGTAAAACGTAAAATAATTTTTCATTTTAGAATGACAATATTCTGGCAAATACGAAGAATAATGTGTTCACTCACGAACTAATAACGTAAACAAATTTGACAAAATGATATCACCAAAACTTTAATAATATCACCCTATTTATAATATAGGCACCTATATACTGTTTTGTTTATAACAATACAGTAGGTATATCAGTGTTAGATTTAATCATTTGCCTGCAGATTTACAAAAAAAATTATTGATAGAACCAACGAGAACTATACGCAAAACAATAATCAATGTATCGGAGAAAGTTTATTACAAAAATAGTGTTATCTCCAAATTTACACTTTATTAGTTCTATAATGAATGTATATAAAAAGTCTAGTATTGAGAGTTGTGTTGTATTGTATTAATTACAGAATGCTCATTATGATGTGTTATCGGTGCATTGATTGCGCAGTGAAAATACCAACTAGATCTTCTCCGTAAGTTTTCGAGTGTCATGTAAAAGGCAGGTGTTCGAAAAAATTAAGACATTTTACATCTTAAATTTAGCGATGATATTTGCCACCCATCCTGAATGTCTTGATTTTATATCGTCACGGAGAAGACAGCTCGCATGTTTTTTTTTTTATATGCAGCTGGTTTGCTGGCTACCCCACTTCTGGGATATAATAAAAAGTCTTTGTTTTGGCACGTGGTTGTTGAAGTCATTATTATTGAGTTGTGATACAATACTATTTTATGTGGGTAAAGATCATAAATTATCAAAGTAAACAATGAAAACAACAAACAATTTTTGACGAAAAGGAACAAAAAGCATTATAATTCAAATCTAAGAATGGGGGTACTTGAAATTCTTAAGGACACCGTTGTTAAACTATTCATACCATCAAACCGTTAAATGAGACTTTAAAATAATAATTGTCGAAAATAATATTTTTTTTAGGGAGTCGTATGCAATAAAACGACAAACAATGAAAAATTTTTTTTTGTATTTTTGGAATGTCTAAAGAAGGTATCATTTGTTTTGAAATTACAAAACACAAAAATGACAATAAAAATAAAGTAATAGGTATTAGTTATATGAAAAATACGGAGTATTTTTAATTTTGTTTTGGCTATATTAATTTATTTTTTTGGCCGTAGTCACTTATATTGTTGAGTATATACAATTTTTTTAAAGATTTGCAAAATGTATAGGTAGTCTTATTTTACTAAGCTGTTTTTTTATTAGCTTATTTTATTTTATTTAAATTGGATATGAATTGTGTATTTTTTGTTTTGTTTTATATTTTTATTTTTTATTTTTGTGAAAGGCATTAGCCGTTTATTTGGTCAATAAATAAATAAATATTGATCATATAATATTATCCACGAGTAGTACTATCATTCATTAATATTTAAGAGTTCGTCGGTAGCCTGGAGGTAGACTCGAGGCCTTGTGAACACGGGGTCCGTGGTTCTATCCCAGGTGCCGGGAAACTCCTCTTTCACGACACAAGCTTTTAGCTTACTGTGAAAGGTGTATAAGGTTGTATTTGGGTTTATAACAAACATCCGAACCACAGTAGGGGCAACAGAACATATTTGTGTCACAGAAGGAGTGCATCAGGGTTCAGCAATGAGTCCTTATCTGTTCGGCTTAGTAATCGATGCACTGACCGAAGAAGCCCAAAAGGAAGCACCGTGGACATTTATATATGCTGATGATGTTGCTTTGTGTGCCAACAGTAGGTCTCAAATAGAGAGAGCTCTTCAAGCCTGGGAACATCAGTTGAGATTGGGTGGTCTAAAACTGAGTGCCTCTAAAACTAAATACATGGTTTGTAATGACCCTGGCACAGATACAATACCAATTAACATCAATGGCCAGCAAATAGAGAAGTGTCAGGAATATAAGTACTTAGGTACTATGATGCACTCCTCTGGAGACTTAAATACTAATATTCAACATCGAATATCTGCAGCTTGGATGAAATGGAGAGAAGTTACCGGGGTGACATGCGATAAGAGGATGCCAGTCAAACTCAAAGGTCTGGTGTATAAAAGCATTATCCGCCCAGTTCTGGCGTATGGATCAGAGACATGGAATACATCTTTAAGACATGTGCGTGCTGTACAGACTGCCGAAATGAAAATGTTAAGATGGATGTGCGGGGTCACAAGGCTCGATAAGATCCGAAATACATACATCCGAGGGAGTCTGGGTGTGCGGGATATCTCGGATAAAATACAAGAGAGCAGATTGCGATGGTATGGCCATGTGGCCAGGAGACCACCTGAGTATGTAGGCAATAAAGCTCAATGTATCGAGGTTACCGGCAAGAGACCAAGAGGAAGACCAAAGCGCAGATGGCGTGAAGTAGTGAGACAAGACATGAGGAGCTGTGATGTTTCCCATGAGGATGCGCTCGACAGAACCAAGTGGCGTAACCAAACAAGAAAGGCAGACCCCACCACCATGTGGGACTAATAATTGCCCAAGGAGAAGAAGAAGAACAAAACCCAGATATATCTTTTTAAAAAAATATATATTTTTTTCACAGCGAAGATTTTTCGTTTTTCTTTTTCTTCTTTTTTCCCTTCAGTAAGTTTTCGAGGGTCCTGTAGTAGGCAGGTAGGTACTCGTAAAACATCATGCGACATTTTACATCTTCAATTCAGCGATGAGATATGCTTCCCATTTGAATGTGTTTACTTTTATTGGTACGGAGAAGACGACTTTTATGTTTACTATACGTAGTTCATTCACATTACATGAGAGTATGGATGAATGAAAGTATATATTATTATTGACTGTATATTTACATTAATTTTTTTTCCGTGGAACACCCGGTAAAGAGTTGGTCTTCCACTCTTCTCTGTAAGTTTTCGAGTGTTCTGTAAAAGGTAAGTGTTCGAAAAATTAAGACATGTTACATCTTAAATTCAGCGATGAGATTTGCCGCCCATCCTGAATGTATTGATTTTATATTTGCACGGAGAGGACAACTTGCATGTTTATTATTTGCAGCTGGTCTGCTGGTAACCCCACTTGTGGGATATGCCATGATGGTATAGTAGTAGTATTTACATTAAATAATTCATACAAACAATGAGAAGTAAAAAACGATAATTTAAAAGCCAATTTAAGATCCAAATATTTTACTGTTTTGATTTCGTTATCAGTAGGAATGGTGTATTGTAAAAGGGTATCATCTAAGCTCTTGAGAACCTTGTTGAATAAATGAAATAAATAAAAAGCATTTCATCTAAAGATCTTGGTGAATAATCAATAGATATGTGAAAATTCTAACAAAATATTAAATTATAAATTTAAATATGCATTCAAGGAAGGAACAAATAAATATAATTTTTTTAAATTTTTATACACAATATGATAATGAAACAAAAAAGCACACATTTGAAAATAATGTTTGTACATTTTTCTAATAACATAAAGTAAAAGGATATTGTTAAAAAAATAATAAAAAAATTCTTGAACAATAAACGAACAACAAAAAGAGCGCTTCAGTACCTACTAACAAAACAAGACGTCCATACCGTTCACGCACTTTCGCGAAAGTAGTTGCGTTACAATTTACACATTGCCATTAATGGTGCACCACTAGTGGACTCCCTTTATTCAATGGCGCGCCACTAATGCATGCATGGCGACACTGGCAAATTACACGGGCAACTTACATAGGTAACTAATGTCGCGCCATTAGTTGTATACCACTAATGGCTATGTGTAATTTTAACTTAAAACATTAAAATTTAATAATAGACTAAAACAAAGTTAATAGAACAAGTCGAAATATTTATTTGTGTAATAGAAAATAGGTACCTACTTTATTTTTTTCATAAATACTGCTACTACTACTATAATATCCAACTAGTGGGGTAGCCAGCAGAGCAGCTGCATATAATTAACATTCAAGTTGTCCTCTCCGTGCCAATATAAAAATCAATACATCGCTGAATTTAAAATGTAGGTAAAATGTTTTAATTTTTTCGAACACCTGCCTTTTACAGGACACTCGAAAACTTACGGAGAAGAGTGGGAGACCAATTATTCTTTACCGGCTTTTTCATAAATTAAATATTTGATTTATACCTAAAGGGAACCGCGTATTTTTTATAGATATTTGTTTTTGGAATTTGATAGAGTTGATTGCATCCATTATAAATTAAATCAAAATCATCCAAAATTTAAACTTGTTTAGTTTTGGGACTGGACAGTCGATAAAACAAAATAATATAATTACAATATTTTACTATGGGAATAACAATATTGTATTAAAATTGGTAAGTCGATGCACTAACTTGAAGCACTATAATGTTGCTATGTATAAAATATTTACCTACGTATAGGCAAGTAGGCAATTCGTCAAATTTCACAAACCATTGTTGGCTACATACATAACTCATCGATAATAAATTAAAATAGTGTATAACTATTGAGGCGTGACAGGTTTGTTAGAAATGTTGTTGAAAAAACATTCATTGTGGGTAATAGAAGTTCACACGAAATAGTTTTTGCACCTGATCCTTATGAATGATGCTCCAAATATTTTAGTGGTTGCTGCAGGTACACACAAAACTAGGTATACATTATACCTACACATTATCTATCTGTTTATTTTTATAAGTATGATAATTGTAATGTACTTCTTTTATATATTTATGTTCGTATGTAGGTATTTACTTATGTACTTATAATATACACATTAGTGATGTAACGAATATGTGATTTTGGATATTTGCGAATACGAATAGTTGTTGCTTAATATTGAATTGCTTAAATTTCTACAATATTGCTCAAACATAAAAATTTGTACCCCCCGTCGCCGAATTTTCAAAATGGTATAGGAATTTAAAGTATTTCAAAACTACACGGTTTTCTTAAGGAATATTTTCTTGCAGTACCTTTTTCTACAATGTAACGGGTAAGTATCCGGTACTTTAACCGAATATCCGATACTTTATTACCAAAATAATATTTGAAAAACATTCGCATTTTTTGTTGCGAATCCGAATACTTTGAAATCTGCGAATATACGAATATTCGTTACATCACTAATACACATTAATTACGTAAGATAGACGAAAAAATTTCCCATTATACGGGGTCTCATTCTCTAGGCAGATTTTAGGCTAAAAATATTATAATATAATAATAATGTCTGAATGATTTTTATAGCGCCGTTTTGTGGACTTATCCTCTTCATTATGTACACATATGTAATATCTTATTTATTTTGCAGATTACATTATAATACCACAGCATCAGATTTATAAGGGAATTTAATGATTATAATTTAAAAAGAATTCAATTCTTGGCAGGAGTAGAGTGGCAAATGTTTTTATTATTATATAGTTTGATGATTAACTCCTAAGCGATGCCGTGTAAAATTGCGCTAGTATGCATAATACATATTATTTGTATTATTAATGTTAGGAATATCTTACCTATACACATTCACACGCATTGTGTGTTTACAGTATTACACATATAAATATAGAGTATAGAGCACATGTGGGTACATTGTATTTTTATGTTCTCAAACTGAAACACATACTGCATCCTTTTATTCATCTGTCAAGTTCGTAAATATGAAACTGTGTATGTGATTTTAGATTTTTATTGAATTGAGTAGTCGTCATTTAACAAAATAAAATATTATAGGTATAATCTAATATGAGTAAAAAAGCAGTTTTAAGTGTTACTGTATTTATTAATAAGTATAGTAATATAGTGTAATAAAAATAAGACTGTAATAGTGAAATAAAATTGAGACTGTAATGAAACTGTAATAATAGTGCATATAAATATATAGTAATAATGAGATGTTCCCCTTATACCAGCATAATTATTAGGCTGACTGGGGACGAATATAATATCCACGGAAAAATTAATAGATAGTTACATTATATTTTGAATTTGTTAAAACATAATTATTGTTTAAAAAACATTATTTGAATAAAATTGAAAAAAAAACCTGATAGTCCCAAACTAAGATTATGAATCTTGTATTATGGACACTAACGCGACGATATACATATACAATGTACTAAACACATAATTATTATACATGTAACACCCAGACCCAAAACAATTTGAAAAAGGTCATTCTGCAATAAGGTAAATGGTGCAATCCGACCAATAATTGCAAATAGTAACATGTCCACCACAGCTAAAAGATTGGTGCACTCTGCTATCTTAGTGCCAACACTTATGTATGCAAGTGAGACGTGGACATGGTTAAAGAAGGATGAAAGTGGCATAAATGCAGTTGAAATGATATCACTGAGAAGGATGTGTGGTAAAAGTCTGAGAGATCGTGTGCGTAACAGTGATATACGAAAGGAATGTGGAATGAAAGTTGGTGTAATAACAAGGATGAATGTAAATAAGTTAGGATGGTTTGGGCACGTGGAAAGAATGAATCAGGACAGAATGACTAAGAAGATATATTTGGCTGAGAGGAATGGTGCTCGGAGATGTGGACGTCCGAGGATTAAATGGCAAGATCATTTAAATCAAATCCTACAAGACGGTCACGTGTTGAGCACGTTGAACCGCAGAGCATGCATGAGGAATTGTATGACAGTGACGGAAGCGAAAGATGTATGCAAGGATAGAAGGAAGTGGCGCTCGATCCTTTCTGCCTACCCCGCGAGGGAAGCGGCGTGATGGTATGTATGTATGTATGTATCATTCTTCATTTTGACCTGGCCGGGAATCGAACCCGGGACCTCGTATCTCCGTGGCAAGAGCATTCACCTCTGCACCACACCACATCTATAGATATATTATTTTGTTTAGAACTTTTTTTGAATTTTAATTTTATTACCGAGTTAGTTGGAAGACATCGGATTCTAGCGATAAACTCGCCCTCTGTACATTAAACTGCATAACTGACATTTTTATGATGTATTGATTTGAAATATTGTTACCATTGTACATTGAAGAATAAAATAAATAATAAATAAAATAAAAATAATGTTTTCTTTTGCGACACAGAGTGTATGTGAATAGCACCGATCTATATTTTTACAGAAATTATTTATGCACTTACGATGTTTCATTATTGTACAGCTTTTGAGATGAGATAATGTTATGTATGATTCTCCCACAATGCCCTGTGTATCCTGCTACCTGTTAAATGCTCCTTTGTGGAAACATCTTGAGATTTATGTAGCGCTTTGCGTCCATAACACTGTAATAGCTCTCAATAAAGTAAATAATTTTTATATCAAAATTATCGTAATCTTTCAAGGATGGTACAAAACGTACCTATACTTTTATTATCACAGAAACGTTATTCTTTTTTTTTTTAAAAACTTGTCTATATTTTTCTTATCGACAATCCGTATAGTTTTAGTAATATGTGTTTTTTCCGCTTTAGAACTACTTGTATTTTCACAAATTATTCGTTTCTGGTGGATTATGCTTAATTTCTTCTTCTTCCTCTTGTAGTAGATCATTGATCTGCTATGCTTCGGAAGTTGTTCCCTCTAGTGACACTGAGGGCCATTATGCTCATAAATACGTTCCGCGCCCTCGAGATGGATGCTCCATTAAACGGCTCCGAATAAATCATCCAACATACATACTTACATTAAACTATGCGATAGTTTTGTTCCTTCTTCGCGCAATTTTATAACATAAATTATCTCGCTAGCACGAAGACGAAAACTCGCATTTTTACTACTCACAATTCGTACGCTTGCTACCCACCCCGCACGTGGGAAAGAGATATAGGTTTCACGTCTTCTTTCATTGTAAGTGTGGAGGACGGTGCATAGCAAGAACACATTTATATTGATAAAAAAATGAGTTGTACCAGTTCATTAATTTCAAAGAGTTCAGATCAGAGTTCGATATCCTGTCTGGGATTGAATTTAGACAGGACATCCTGCCAACGTGCACTTGCCGCTTGTGAAATCTGAGATTCACCTACATACATAACAAACAACATTACCTACATATTACTATGTATGTACCAGACCTATTTACCTAAATGCTGTGGAGATGCGTTCACTGAGAAGAATGGTTGGTAAAACGTTGCGAGATAGAGTGAAGAATGAGGATATCAGGAGAATGAGCGGATGTGAGAGGAGTGTTGTGGACAGAATGCGTGTAAACAGGTTGAGATGGTTTGGACATGTTGAGCGAATGCAAGATGATAGGATGACGAAGAGAATGTATTTATCAGAAAGAAGGGGTGTGAGGAAGCGTGGACGTCCAAGAACCACGTGGCTTGATCACGTGGACCAAACTCTTAAGGACGGGCGCGTTTTGAGTAAGAGAAATCAGCGTGCATGTATGAGAAACTGGATGAATGTAGAGGAAGCGAAAGAAGTATGTAAGGATAGATCGATAGAATTTAGAAGCATTTACTATTCAAATATATTCTATACAAAATGCATAGAAGATATGAAATCATTCTGAGATGTATTTGGAATAATATAATTATCTACCTATCTAGGACACTCAAAAACTTAATAAGAGACCTATTCTTCTTCGCCCTCGCCTTTATCCCATTTACTTGGGGTCGGCTATCCTAGTCCTCATCTTCCAAGTTTTCCGGTCCCCTGCATCCTATGCGCGCAACTTTGCCTCCTTCATGTCCCTGGCAATTGTGGACATCCAGGTGGTCACTGGTCTGCCTGGTCTACTTCTACATCCATTGTCTTTTTGATCATGTTATCCTGTGGTAGTCTCAAGATGTGCCCGTACCATCTTAATCGGTTTTCGGCTATTTTTTCACCGATGGGAGCGACTTTGAAACTACCAGGGATATGGACATTTCTCACCCTATCCATCCTTGATACACCACCAGCCCATCTGAGCATTTTCATTTCATTGGTGTGTAGAGTCTGGGCGTGATTAAGAGACCTATTATTTGCCGAAATAAATAATATATATGTATATATATATTGTATAGATCAGGGGTCGGCAACCTTTTAGCTGTAGTGTGCCAAGACACTCTACCAATATGATTCAGGGTGCCGCCATAATTCTAAATTATATAATGGGGTTCTAGAGGAGAAGAATTTTATACCAAATTTATCTTTTAAACATATTTATTAAAAAAATAACATAAAATTCTAACATAAATTAATTTTTTTTAATGCGAACATTGTCCCTGATTACTTTGTAGAGTGCCATTCAGAACCCCATCGCGTGCCAAGCCTGGCACGCGTGCCATAGGTTGCCGACGCCTGGTATAGATGTTTGTATGCCTGTAAAAATGTAATAAATAAATAAAGAGAAATTGATGATGATTAATGGATTGCATATTTCCTTATGTTAATATGCATTCTATATCTTCAAAAATTAGGGACCTAAATAGTAAAAGATTTGCTGGCGCAGACTTCTATAATCGAAGTTCCATAAAGCAGATCTCATCAGCTTTCGATTTTCTTTCTCTCCGTCTTCAGACATTTCTCAACCAGGACAGTTACCTCATTTCCATGTATTATTTATATATGCCCATGCTATGGTAATGCACAATACATATTTTATGAACATCGTAAACCGAATAAGGCTAATATATTATTTCGAATAAATCAAATATACAGTAGGTACTCAAAATTCACACCACAATATGAGTGTAAATTAAATGGTAAGTATATACATTGTTCAAAATTATCAATTCACAGTAATGGTTTCTGACATTTACATACAAAATCAAGAAGAGTTATCCATTTTCTGTCTTCAAGCATTAAATTTGTCATGTCGTTAAAGGTTCAACGTACGTGTGAAAATACACCATAGAAATTTCACATAAATTTTAATATTTTATGTGTTCCACACGAATCAAAAATGATTCCGAGAACAATAAATTTAATGATAGATTTTACTACCAAATCAATATTGAGTATACCTAAGTTAAAATTTTCAATTAACCTTTCTTTGGAGAGTCACTAAAATAATATATACCTAATTGTATTTCTCGTTATTTGATAGATAAGTGCTTAGATATTATGTAACATTTTCATACTTATATTATTCTCTTTCTTCAAGTGCCTTGTCGGGTCCCCCCAACGTTGGCGAACTTGTCCCTGTCCTGCGCTGCTCGGAACAGCTCTTCCAGACTTCGGATGCCGGTCCACTCCCTTATGTTTCGCAGGCAAGACATCTGTCTCCTACCGGGTTCTCGGCGTCCCTCAATTTTCCTCTTCAATATCAGTTGGAGAAGGTGGTATTTTTCTCTACGCAGAACACGACCCAGATGTGAAACCTTCCGAACTTTGATGGTTGACAACATCTCCCTGTAAACTCTAGCTCGCCTCAGGATTTCGTATTGGTTACTATATCGATTCAGGGAATTCTGAACATTCGGCGATGGAGCCACATTTCGAATGCTTCCAGTCTGTTCATTGAATTGACTTTTAAGGTCCATGTTTCACATCCATACAATAAAACAGACTATACATAGCATTTGATCACTCTCTGATTCCGATATTATTACCTATGCTTATTTACCTATTATCAAATTCTTGTAGATTAAGAAAAATGAAAAGAAAGATGATTTTGATAAAAAAAAGTCTAAAAAGTATGTGGCACATTATGTAATTTAGGGAAATTTTTAAAAATAAATTGAATGTATACCTACGTCCTACGTTGTATTTTCATATAATATTTAAACTTACGTTGTGCAATGGCAAAGTTTCTTAACCTCACCTTAAAATACAGATTAAGATGTGTAAGTAATAAATTTTAACACCTTGCTTATTTTATGAGCAGAATGCATAAAAATATTCTTTCTTAGGATTAATACTATTATAACAAGTTGTCATAAAAATGATTTGAAATCTGTCGTGTAATGTTCATAAAAGACAGCTCCGTTACGTTATAAACTAAAATGAACTCCATAATAATGACTGCTGTAGGTAGATCTCATACCCGATACCTAAACAATGAACCATGTGGTGATGCAAAGGCACCGCACGAAACAATATCTGGATGGCTGACACAAAGATTTGATGGACAGTTTTTTTACTTGAAAATAACCCATTGATGTCTTGTAGAGCATCCGTCGGTGAATGGTAGGTACATACAAAGTTTGATGAAGAAATGTTGAAGATTGAAGTAAGTAGGTATAGAGAAATAGACGTGTTGCCGTTGATATGGTCTTTGTACTTGGTCCGTAACTCATTGTATTCCATAATATCTTAATATTGTTTTCTTTCTTTACTGTCGTGGGCGAACTTATATCTTGTGTTGTGTGTTTATTGTTTGGCGTAAGAACAATGGTAAAGTATTAAAAACTTAGAAGTAAAAAAAATATGCTTGAATAACGGAATTTAAGGTCATATTTTGGTTCACCATGACCTAATCAGTGCACATTACGTGGTAATTTCGAATGATCAAAAATAATGATCATTTTCTATGTTCTTCATCTTTTTTTTTTTTAGGCAATTAAGTATTGCTATTTTCAGAGTATTCCCTCTTTCAATGATGTCTATCATTGATCTCAGCTGATTTTGGCGTTCAATGGTTCCATTAGGATAGTTGAGGTCGTCGAGGTACAATACTGTTTTAATTCTACTTTAATTATTCAAAACTCTTTGCTCTTCTCTTGGTATTGGTACCTACTTTTTTTATTTACGTAAAACTCACAATAATGTAGAGGCCATTTTCTCAAGTAATAAAAACTAACAAATAATTCATTTTATATTATTAATTTATATCGTATAAATCAAATGTTGGAATCAAGAATAATCGAATCTTATATCTAGTTGCAGAATTTTTGTTAAAATATTTTCTATATAGAAGGCACAGATTGCTGTAGAATATTTAAAATGGACAGCTTCATTTCATAATAATTTTGATCTAGATTTTCAATATTGTCTATTATACAATGAAAACTTGAAGGATAACAATAATAATTGTATAGTCATAGAGATCAAAGATTTTTAATATAATGAGAAGGCAAAGGGTATAAGATGTTTTGCAATGATGCCTATTCACATATTTATTTCTCAGGTGGATAATATGTTTGATGGCGTTAAATAATATAATGTAGTTTTTACTTATTATTGTTTTGTATTATTTCTCACGGACCCCCATTATTACATCATGTTATGTATTTTAACATGATTGGTTTAACTTCTTCTTATAATATAATAATATGTACCTACACAATAATCTCCTGGATTCGTCCTGACAAGTATCGTGTTACCAGGTTGCTAACTTAAACATCCACTTTATTATTTTGCTACTGTATTGACCATTTTTTCTCACTATTTTATATTGGCAGATATTCCTGGGCCGCATTAGATTTAAGGGTTATTTGGATATATGGGTTAGTTGGAAGATATTGCGCTTCAGCGATAAACTCGCCCATTGCACAAAATTATGTGTTCAGTGGTAATGTTGCATGTTTTTTTTTTATTCTTTGTATACAAATTTTGTGCAATAAAGATTATTATTTTTATTATTATTATTATTATTTAAGAAAATTTAAAATATAAATTTTTGTATAAAAAGAAGTTGGGAGAAAACAGATGTCCTGGTTGCGCAACATTAGAGAGTGGACCGGAATGAGGACCCGTTTAGGGCAGCCCAAGACGGGGAGATTTTCGCTGGAGTGATCGCCAACGTCGGAGGGATCGGATATGGCACAGGAAGAAGATGAAGTATAAAAAAAGTTTAAGCAAGGTTTAAAAATATTTTTTAAACATTTTTAGACAATTCACACAGATCGAGCTAGTCCCAAAGTAAGATCTTGTAGGTATTATGGGTTTTTAACGATCAATTATATTTTTGATTAAATTAGAAAAAAAATAATCATTAGTTTATATTAATAAATAATAAAGAGCCATCTTTCGACTTTATTAAAGACATTCTATTTTTTAAACTATAAAATTGATCCTGACGGCCCTTGTATATTTTCCATTAGTTGATTATTCTCCTGTCTATTACTGGTGTCCCATGCGTGATTCAATAGTTCCCAGGAGAAACATGTATGCGTATAATACTTTATACTATACTTATTATTATTATTATACGTATTATTCTGGAGAATTCCCCACATCTTCCTCCCGTCCCTTATCTCTTCATCTTCTCATCAATGAATGGGAATATATGTAGGATCAGCAGGTAGAAGGATGTTGTTATTGTGAAAGACGAGATGACCTCTTTTTTACTTTTTCAACATGACCATTTTTTATTTTAAACCATTATTTTATTTGTATAATAATAATAGTTATCACATATAAACAAGATAACAGAATAAAAAAACTATCATCTATATTCTATACAGTCAATTAATGCTAACATGAATTTTAAGAGGCCAGCGAAAAAAAAATTCATGCAGTATAGGTATTCGTTGGTTACGCCACTTGTGGGATATGTCGTGCTTACCGAGATCAGCAATAATACTATATTTATTCTTACCTGTTGACATTCTAATCATCCTAATAGCATATTATCTTCGTTTTTTTGTTCGAAATTATTGTTTAATTTATTTGACATATTCATGCTTGTTTATATTGACATAATTAATGTAATTTATTTATCGTAGACCTATTGTTTCCTATTGACTTTTTTTGTTTAGGATTGTTTATTTTATTGACTGTTGCTTGTTAATTAAGACGGTTCCACACCCCTTCTTTGTGATTTCATGCAAACGAATTAGCAAAATTACAACATTTTATTTTTAAAATATTTTAAATTCTGGATCACATGTATGTTATTTTTTTATATTAATATAATATTTTGAACATTTATAAATGCAATTTTATCATTTTAGTTTTATTTTGCTGGGAGAAATATAGTGAAAATAATTTTTGAAGATTACCGTCGCAATGATGATACGTTGAGTGGTGCTATTTTAAACAAATTATCCTTAATAATACAAGAGTGTTAATACAATTTTAAAACCAAGATTAATCTTAAAATATCATGAATTTTATAATACCTACACTTTAATTTATTTATTTTCAACCCTTGGTTTTTCTTAATTACTATGACAAACTGCATACACATCAAAAATAAATTTCATTATCAAAAAAATGATAGAAAATGTTTATAATTCAACCATTTGTTTTATTTATATAATAATATGGTATGTTGTTTACCGTGCATACTACATATATAACGTTTTTTTGTGCAATAATCAAGAATATAGCGAGTTTCACAAATTTTAAGATTCAGAAGGCCCACTGCGTGCCTAGCAGCAGGATGTGAGACTGTAATCGCTCTGTTTTTTAATTAGGAAATAAATAAATTAAATTTATAGAATAAATACAACTTAAATTTTATTTATATAATATGATAACATACATAGGTACTATTTTTTATACCCATGAATATTTTTGCGTATAAAGTTTTGGCTTATATTTATTAATAAAGCTATTTCATTAATTATTTGATTAATTTTCTCTGCGCCTACTAAAAATTGTTGCCTGAAACCACTAGAGCTAAATCTGATTTGTACCTTAGGTAAAAAAGACTCTTAATTACTCCAAAATTTATACAAAAATGTATTTTTGACTATTGCGTCTGTTTGTGTTTGTTATACTGCTAGATTAATATGTAAAAGGCTCACACCGTGTGTTGATGTAAATAAATAAATATTCGAGTTAAATATAGTTTTAAATTGTTATATTATTATTGCTGCATATGATGATGATGATTTTGGATGATTTTATTTTATTTATGACGCCGTTTTACAGTCCCTAGACCGTCTCAAGGGCGCCAGTGAAGAGTTCAGTTTTTAATTTGCTTCTGAAGCTTCTGAATATGATAATTAATAACTAACCACATTCATCGAATTCCACAGCCGATCTACTAGGTACATCTTATCGATGATAAATATTGCTTAGATCGAGAGGGTGTATTGATTATAATTATAAATGAGAATACTTATTTTTTTTTTTAAAAAAGGAATAATTTTTACGTACACAATATAGAACATTCAAAGAGGTTGTCATCTTGGTAATGGTAATTTCGTGAAATCAATGTTTTTTTGAGAGATAAAAAATAATCTCGTCAATGTTTCCGAGGTATAGAGGTTGTATTGTAATACATATGTTTTATTTGCGGTACTACAAGATAAGTGGTCTTATTATTTCCATGTTTTATGTTTTATTGTGGTATGTTTATTATGATCATTTATTTCTGATAAATATTTTGTCGTAGGTGATATCATATTTATTGTATAAGGCATGCTGTCATCGCTTTGGACTACCAAATACAACATAAGGTACTACAAAATATAATAATAAAAACATTAAGTATCTTAGGAATCACTCCCGAAGCAACAGATCAATGATCTATTACATGAGGAAGAAGAAGAAGAAGTATCTTAGGAGGATTTTGGATGTAAAATGGTATGAACACGTTACAAATGATGCTGTGCGCCGACGCACCCAACAGAGATCTGTGCGTATTCTCCGTGATACAGGAGAGACGATGGTCCTGGCTGGGTGATGTTCTGAATATGCCCAATGATAGTTGGCCAAAAAGAGCACTGTTCTTCCCTATTTATTTATTTATATTAAGGCGCATTACAGCTGATGTTCTATATACATAATCAGTGAAAATCAGCAAAATTCACATAAATAATTAAACATCTAGCTAGACCATGCACACAATATCTATAGACACATACATTCAATCTCGAATCATGCAAATACTCACAGATAGATCCAACATTCGCACAATTACAATAGGTATATATTCAATAAAAATTGGCTGGTTTCTGCCCTGTGCTCCCGAGAGGACCGTTGAGGGCGATGATGATGATTTGGAAAAATGAAAAAACTTCACTGCATATATGACATTAATTTTATTTTACAGATAGATGTGATTATTCATTGAAACTTATAGATGGATATAGAATTAATACTTATAACAACATGAAGAATCGCACTGGTGTGTTTGAGACGATCAAATGAGCGGTGTAAATCATCAAGTGGAAAATGACACCACACCTATATATGAAACTTGTCATGCGGTAAATATTACTTTTGATATGTAATAATATATCGTCATGGGACAATGAGTGTGATGATTTCAAATAAATTGTTAATGAGTTTATCGAAAGACAACATCAAAAAGATTTTGTTTAATAAATTATTATTGCTTTTCGGGTTGATATACATGTAACGTTTCACTTTTTTTTAATAAAGTTCAAAGGACCTTGCATCCCTTGTGTCATCGCGACCATAGTAAATCTATTGTGACATCCTTCTGTGTCATATCTCACTCTCAAGCCCTACGTGCGTCACGTAACGATTCACGATTTGTCTCGGTGTGAGAAGCCTCACCTTCCCAGAGTCCAGCAGTGTTCCTTCGACGATGGGACTTTGATTGCGAGCGAGTGCGTCGCATTAACAGAAAATGTGGATGGTAGTTCATTATCCTCTGAACTTCATCTTCTTTTCGTGTCGATCAGCAAACGACGGTCTATATTCCCATTCCCTCCCAGAAAGCCACGATCTCTCTTGAAGCTCTCCCAGATGAGTTCGCTCCACGAATTCCTCCCAGAAACACTGTCTCGGAGCCATTGGATATGTCAAGAGTCGCCCAGTGTTTTGTTCCTCTCCACAGTCACACACCGTGCTTTAAGCCAAAACCCATCTCTGAAGATTCTTCCTAGTGCGTCTAACTCCTGTTCTGATCCTGTTGAGGGTTTTATTTATTTATTCTTTTTGCACATTATCATTATATAACAGTGTTAACAAAACGATATAAAATTTAAAATACTAGGATGATATGCAGTGGCGAGATTATCACTATCAAGTGATTTCTCCCATCCAACCACGGGTACTACATCCTCTGAACAAAATCTGCAGACTGGGGTATCTAACAGTCAATTTTTAAATGTTTTACATTACGCTTAGTCTTCTTTCTCTGAGCACATTGTATTGAAATGAAACTGTCTTATAGTATTCATAACAATAATATGTAAGTATTATTATTGCTGCAAGTTCCCGTGTTCTTTGACTAATTAGAATGCAATACAAGATATTATGAGCATGCCCTTATATTCTTATTATTAATAGGTACTAATATACATGTGTTATGATATGCATGCACAAAAGTTCAATAAATAATTATGTCCGGTGGGATGTGTCGATTGTGAGCAGGGAAGGTACTTTACATAATATTATTATTATTATGTTATTGATGATATATAATACACATCTCATTGTTGAGAAGAGGAGGATGTAATGAATCATTATCGACGAAAGGTTGAAACAAGAAAGTATAATATTTCTCAGTGTTACGTAAGCTGATTTCTTGAACTTTCACCTACATTAATATTATTATTATAGGAACAATGACTATGGTAAATATTTTTATGCATATTTTTAGACTAAAATAATTTGTCATCTAAGTTTTGTTGAGTTGTACCTAATTGATATATTTATGTGATTTTTATGACATACCTAAATACTTTCACACGAAAATATTCAAAACGTCTCTATTTAATATATCGTCGTTGCATATTCAAAAAGAGGTATGATCGAACATGGTTATCTAAAAGGAATGTTATTTGCAAGAAAAATGCAAAAATATTAACAGAAATATAAAACAAAGGAAATTTGAAACTGCATACTCTGAAGTAAAGAATTTCTTCAATGACAAAACACGGCCACGATGTGCTATACAAGATAAAAACGGCAAACTGCTGTTTGAGGACGAATTGATCGTAAAAAGATGGAAAGAATACCTAGAACAATTATACAAAGGAAAGAACATAGTCCAAGAAAGCAAAGCACTAGAAGCAGAATATGACGTAGAAAATAATGGAGATGACATCTTAAGAAGTGAATTTGATATTGCCTTAGCAAAGTTGAAAGACGGCAAAGCACCAGGTATTGACCTGATTCCACCAGAGCTGCTTAAATACGCGGGAAAAGGCATGCTCGATACATTGTATAAGCTTGTTTGCAAAATATATGACACAGGAGAGATACCTGAGGACTTTGCCAAATGTCTGATACGAGCGCTTCCTAAGAAAGCAGGCACTACAAAGTGCGAACAACACAGAACCTTAAGCATGATATCACACGCTTCTAAGATACTCACCAACATTATAATGAAAAGGGCGGAAAATAAAATAAACGAAACACTTACAGAAGATCAATTTGGATTCCGCAAAGAGACAGGTACAAGAGATGCAATCCTGAGTCTCAGACTTACTCTAGAAAAGAGAATAGCAATTAATAAAAACACATACATAGCATTCATCGACCTTGAAAAAGCATTCGATAAAGTAGAATGGGAACAACTTTTTAACACCCTCAACCAGATAGGAATGAGTTATAAAGACAGAAGAGCAATCTGGAGCTTATACAAGAACGAAATGGCTGTGATTAAAAGCGGAGAGAGCTGTGCAGAAGCAAGGGTCGAACAAGGCGTAAGACAAGGATGCTCAATGTCGCCAGCTCTCTTTAACTGCTATCTAACCATAATTACTCTCTAAAAACTGTTCATTAGGGCATTAAAATTGTTGTTTGGACTTTTTATTGGCATGTGATATTATTCTTTAAGTGTTGTATTTTAGTATTTGATGCTTAGAATAACTTTATAAAATGGTTATGATGGCATTATAAGCAGTTTTTTCTAGAAATTTCAGTACATTGATGAATTAAAATACCCCTTTTTGAATATGCAACGACGTTATGTACATTATTGAACGTCTCAGGTATAAAAAAACACTCGTACAAAATGCTGCAAAATATACATAGCACAAATTAATATAAAGCATAAATATATAGCACATCATGGTATATTAAGATCTCCTGTATGTGAATACATGGGTACCTACGTTCCTTGGTTACAAATCCAGAGAATACAATACCTTTTCTAATTATATCAGAACATATATGATAATAATGCAATGCATATATTGTATCTATTTAAAAGGAAGTGTAGTTTATAGGAATGTTCGTTACCATATTTCCAAGGTGGCATTCGTGTTATATCGCATAAGGATGCATTGTAACGCCTAGTAGCCTCTGTACTAACAGCATTGCTTGAAATTTCCATAAAATCACTTACTTCCTCCATGTAATGAATATACTCACCTGAACCGTGTTGTATTTAAATTGAGATGCAAATTTCTTAATTAAACACATTCTAGACTCACATTATTACCCTGTGGCATGACCTCCGTAATTAATTACAAGTAATTAGAAGTCCTATACTAACGTGGGTGATTACGCATTCTATACTTAATGGAATCACTGATATTATTGGGATTTTAGTGCGTGGTTGTTTTGGGTGAGAAGAATTTACGACTTTTTTGTACACATACACATTGTTGACTGTCCAATTTCATCACATACTCGCCTTGTGTACATTGATATGTATAACTGATATTTTTACGATACTTTGTATTGATTTGAAATATTGTTACCAATTTACAGTGATGAATAAAATAAATAAACAAATAACACAAATAGTCTAAAATTTTGATTAGATATGATTATTTTATCAAAGGCGTAAGCATTGTATTGTATTGCGTTTAATAAATAAATAGATTTAATTGGAAATACACACAATCAAAACCACTCCTTCGAATCTACAAACAAATGACTATGAAATCACATTTTTTGTTATTAATATAAATGTGTGACTACCTATTTTGAATATCAGGAATAAAGGTATATTATGAATTATATAATCTTTGAACGGAATATAGACAACTTGTGCGATAATTTTACAGTATAATTCAACATAATCATGCAAATATACCAAAATTAGAAAAATGGTGATTTTCGAATATGTTTTATAGATACACTGTGTCGGTGTTTAGGTAGTAGAATTTCTGAAATATATATTTTGAATTATATAATCATTGAACGGAATATAGACAACTTGTGCGATAATTTTACAGTATAGGTAATTCAACATAATCATGCAAATATACCAAAATGAGAAAAATGGTGATTTTCGAATATGTTTTATAGATACACTGTGTCGGTGTTTAGGTAGTAGAATTCCATAACAAAATTAAAAAACTAATGTTTTCTTCCACTATATGATTTATTCTTTTTGAGCGAGAGAGAGACGTCTTTTGTCTTGCCAGGACATCTTCAATCGTCCAATATGTTTTTTTTTTAATTTCAAATGCAAAACATTTTTACACATTGAGTTATGAAACTAAACAGTCGTTGTATCAATAATCTTAATAAGAAATCTTTAAACAAAAATTATATGAGAATGTTGTATGTAGAGTTAGTTTTCACAAAAGAGATTTTGAATGTTTTTTAAATATTCTACAATGCACATCCGTTACTTGATTTTTTAAAATCGCGATCGATTTCGGTAAACCTTTACCATTGACGAGCGAGATAATATCTCTCGCTCGTCTATGGTAAAGGTTTACCGAATTATCTACGAACTATCTATTATCTCGCTCGTCAATGGTAAAGGTTTACCGAAATCGATCGAGATTTTAAAAAATCAAGTAACGGATGTGCATTGTAGAATATTTAAAAAACATTCAAAATGTCTCGTAACTGTTACATAGTTAATCCTTCTAAAATAACTGATATTCACAAAAGAGTTTCGTATATTTATCCCGTGGAGCACCCGGTAAAGAATTGGTCTCCCACTCTTCTCCATAAGTTTTCGAAGGTTCTGTAAAAGGCAGGTATTCGAAACAATAAGACATTTTACATCTTAAATTCAACGATGAGGTTTGCCACCCATCCTGAATGTTTTGATTTTATATTGGCATGGAGAAGACAGCTTGCATGTTTTATATGCAGCTGGTCTGCTGGCTACCCCACTTGTGGGATATGCCGTAATGGTATAGTAGTAGTAGTTTCGTATATATATTTTCAAGTATGAGAAAATCTGCGACTTTTTGTTTCATGAATTAATATATGAAGCTAAAATTTCTCTTCAAATTCATCATACTTACTTTTTAATATAAATGAAATAATATATCACACACAGTTATATTTTGTAACAGACAGGTTAGTTAGCGAAACAAAATCGTATTAGTAAAGTGAATCTGTAATTTGCATTCGCTTTAATCTTTAGCTGTAACCTCAGTAGATAGATACATAATAATATAAGTTAGATGATAATATAATTTATTCTTTAGTTGTCAATACTCGGTGCTAGCTGAGCAGTAAAGGCATAACGATCTGGGCGTAACTTGGGTTCGAGAAGTTCGAGTATAAATTATAACGATTGTGAAACTAAAAAGCCATCCGACATCGCCTTAACGTTGAGACAAACGTGATATGAAATCAGGTGAATTACCATATTCATCAACAGAACTTCAGGGACGTCACAAATTATTTTCGATAACATTGATGCAACTTTTTTTATTTTATGTGTCATGAAAGTTGTAAATTCGTCTCGTCATTCTACTTAAATAAAACATTACCTAACGACAAGTTTTTATTAGTCCGTTTTCAAAGTGGTAATGATTGTATTATTACTTACTCTATGCTTGCAACAGAAACACAACTGCTTCTAAATACAAATAATATGTTTTTTTGTTTATCAGATATTTCTTATATTCCAATTAGACTGAGTAGAACATATTATTATTTCAATGAGTGCAATATAGATTTACAAGGATATGTAAGCGTAAAGTACACAGGTCAACAGCCCTATTTGTAAAGGATATTGCATACAATATGGCCATGTTAGTAACGAGATATGGGATAATATTATGAAAGGTGTAATAAACAATTAGCGGCACCTTCCGTGTCTCGTATAGCGCCATCTGTGAGTCCTGCCTCCCGACTAATTTCACCTATTCAATGCAATGATATCTACACACGTTCATGCAATTATGAACAATGTTCGTCATAAACTACGAACATGATAAATTTGATATAACAAATAAAAAATCAGAAGTTCATATGATCTGTAGTGTAATAATAATATAGAAAATATAAGTTGATAGTTAAAATAAAACACTTTATTACAAATAAGTGTTTTATTTTAATTAATTCAACATGAATTTCCACCAAGTACCGTCGGTTGAAAATATCAACTTTATAAGTTGATAGGTTCAAAAGCGTTTCCATCGGAAGACTTTCGTTGCTTCCTCACTCCGACCCTTGAAAGAAGCGTTGAAAGTTCAACGAATTAATTAATTAAATCAATAATTGTATTATTATTAATAATCAATAAGTCGCTCCCGTTGGCGAAAAAATAACCGAAAACAGATTAAGATGGTACGGACACACAGGCTGGCCAGTGACCACCTGGATGTCCACAATTGCCAAGGACCTGAAGGAGGCAGAGTTGCGCTCGGATGGTGCAGGGGACCGGAAAACTTGGAAGATGAGGACTAAGAGAGCCGACCCCAAGTAAATGGGATAAAAGCGAGGGCGAAGAAGAAGAATAAATGAATTTTGCTGTTTTTTTTTTTATAAACAAATGAAAAAAGAGCGAAAAGGCAACCTATGCATTGAATATACCAAATAATGAATCTATGAGTTGAATTCAAGAATACCTTTGAGGTTTTTTCAGTAATCATAGACTCCAAGTTTACTTTTATTCCGATTCGACAGCACGTACAGATGCGAAGAATAGTTACCTTTATAATATATGCGCTGAGACATGTTCGTTACATTAACATAACAAATTCATATAATATCATTGTAAAATCGCTCCGCTGAAAGTATGTAAGAGAGTGTAAAATGTTACGAGTATGTAGCACGCTTTGTTCTCATTACTGTATAATAATGGATTCGTGGGTTTCAACAATACTGTCAAATGCAATCTATATAACGAGATATACACACGAGATTGTTTTAAATACTCTATATACCTAAGCAGTTTCAATAGTGGCAATATCTACTGTATGAATAGGTTCTGTTCCAGGGTTTTTAACGATTTGATTCTATTCTATTCTTGTCAAGGCCATCCACTCGTTTGCGAGTGATTTAGGCCAATATGGAACGAGTTTTTAACAATGATTTTAACGATTTGATAATATGTCGTAATAATGAAAACATCGTAAAAATAGAGTCTTAATCCAGTTGGAATCTATTATGGTTTTTTTTAAAATTCATAAAATATGAACATACACATACATTTATAAATAACACATTTACTTAAAAATACACTTAAAATTGTGTAATTTTCTATCCCATTTAAAGGGTTAAACTTGTGTATGGGATAGAATAAACATATTTCTAATTATACATGTAAAAAAATAGTAAATTCTACCAATTTAAAAAAATTAACAAATTCTACCTTAAAACAATACCAAATTCTATTTTGAAATCATATTTTTTACAGCCAAAATTCACTCTATATAGATGTAAAATTATTTCGGCGATACATGTACAATTTTCTGAAAAGCTGCCATTTCACCCATGTAAACCTTCCAACTTCATGACACACACGATTGCAAATTTTAACATTTAAATTAACAAATAAGTTTAAGGAAACACGTAATTTGATAAAATTCGCATTGCCCAAAAAACATGTTCCATAGAATGTCAAGGTAATTTTGTGTTAACAAATCCTCTAAGCCAATTAAACCTACCTTCTGCTAGTTTTAGACAAAAAAAATGACAACATGAGTAAATTGGTTCATATTTCAACGTGTGGACCCATAATAATTTATTATCAATAATACCAAGATGAAAATATCGTGTTAGTTTTGCTAACAACTTGGAAAAAAAAACGCGACAACAGTACAAAAACATACTGTCATAGTATGTCATTCAATGTCAATAATGACACAATATGGAATAATTAAAAACTAAAACAATAAAAAATATCAAGGTTAATAATAGTATATAATAAAAGATTTACTAGGAGCTCATAACAACAAAATGTGTATACGTATTTGAAAATCTGATCAAGAAAATTTATTAGGGAATCATAAGCGTAGGCGGGCAGTCTGATTGTAATGAGGTAAGTATACTTAGTTAGTAAATATATAATATCTACATATTATTTAAGGTACATATCAAAATAATATTATTATTGTGATTATCATAACGAGATGAATATAATTATTATAATAGGACAAGTGTGTGTAGTATATTTAATAATATTATTTTAATATATGCAAATATTTTTACCATTGTTTATATCCAGTTGATATGAATTATTACAATTACACGTACCTACTATAATATGGCGTTCTTTGAATTAAAGAAATGTCGATAATTAACTTTGACAGTATTTTTCTTTGTGCAGAGAACAAGATTCTTACACATATGTACTAGTTTCTTACGATAGTCTACCACTAAAATATTTTGAAGTAGCTTGATGAAATCAGAAGATCTGGCAAGATCAAGTGATTAAAATGGCTAGAGTGGTTGGTCCTGAAAGCTACAACGGAAAAGAGATCTTGGAAGCAAATATATATTATTAGAGCAAGGGTCTCCGACTTAATGAAAAATATATTAATATATATGTATTATATTTCATAGATATTGGCGAATAAAGTTTTGTTAATATCAGAATGCGTGTGAATAAATTGAGATGGTTTGGTCATGTGGAACGAATGGAAGAGGAAAGAATGACAAAGAGGATATACTTGTCTGAAAGGAGGGGTGTTGTGAGGAAGCTCGGGCGTCCGAGAACTACATGGCTTGACCATGTAGATCAAATTCTCAAGGACGGCCGTATATTGAGTAAGAGAAATCAACGTGCATACGTGAGAAATTGTATGAATGTAGAAGAAGCGAAAGAAGTATGAAAGGACAGATCTATATATGGCGTTACGTTCTCTTTGCCTACCCCAGATGGGATACGACGTGAAGGAATAGATAGATAGAATAGATATCAGTGTATAAATACTGAATAAAAAATCTTTAAAAATAAACTCATGCGCTCATAGGTATAAGTATCAATATTTGCAAGACAATTTTGTTTCGGATATGGTTCATTATAAAACACGTTCGTATTCGTGAACAATTTTGAGAAGTTGTATAAGTTATTACTGTATAATATTCAATAGAACGAATCAGTTATGCAGTGCATTTAATTGAGTGAGATTCTTAATAGTTTTTTTGTCAGTTATTTATACAATAACTCATGATAAAATTATTATAATAGTAAGATGCCGCTCCCTTTTTTACGTATGGATTATTCCGTATAGGTAATTCATTACCAGACCAGGTATTGTTTCCAAATGATCGGAATGTAGTAGGACTATGATTGGTGTCTACCATACAATATTGTAATGTAACATGTTTCGTTTTGTTTGGTGTATAAAATATGACTAGTCATTCTCCAATGCGTCTTATTATTAATAGATGGGTACCTCCTCATACATCGCATTAACTAATAATAGAAACAATACACAGAGACATATTAAATTACATAAATATGTCATAATACATATTATGTACTCGTACTCAGGTACACAATTATTCAAATAGAGCCACGATCTATAATATGCCAACCTAATATTATATACAGTACTCTTCTTATTCAGAGTGTTATATATTCAATATGTAAGGGCATTGACATTTATAACTGAAAAATAGAGACCTGATTTTTTCGGTGTTATTTTTTGGAAAGTCGATGCTATATTATTAGAAAGCGGTGTTATTTTTTTTAGAAAAGTGGTGTTATTTTCAAGAAATCGGCGTTATCTTTTCTAGTAAAATAGTGTTATTTCTAGGAAATGTATGTTTCTTTACGTAAATTAAGAGAAATCAACACAAGATTTAAAATGGCATGTTCTATTTGCGCTGTAATAAATAATTTAAAATTGTTTGAAAAATTACAAGCAAATGGAACAGTATCATCCCTTGGGTGGTATTGGTAAGTATTGGGCGCAATTATTAAACGTTTATTTTTTAAAGAATAATACAATATGTAGATAATTCTTAGAATTATTTTATTGATAATAAAATATATTGTTAATTTTAGCGAAAATGTCGTAAAAATACAAATTACTGTGTTTATTTTATTTTACAAAAATTCACATCATAAACCTATATAATATACCTATCATAAAATTTAAGAAAATCAAGTGACCAAACAGCAAACAGTGTTATTGTTTTAAAACGTGGAAATATGCGGTGAAAAAAATAAATTTGCATGATGAAAAACTCATTTCTCGTACTGATAAATACTTTAAAAATTAGCTAATGTATCAAAATAATGAATCAAGAAAAAGAAAAATTGACATCACAGAAAAATTCATTCTAAAGTATTGATATGTGACAAATCTCACCGCGGAATTCAAGGTGTTTTTTTGTAAAATAATTTCAAACCTTTTAAATTCCAAAACCTGATACTATCTGGTGAGTAAAAATGTTTAAAAACTGATGTTTTTTATAGGTGATTTGGGAATTATTTTTAACATTTCTTTACATTTCTCATGTCTTAATGTACAACATTTATATACAAACTAGCAGAAAAGATTTCATAATTTACCCGAAATACGAATTAAAATTATAATTGTTCCAAGTTCCTAAAATGCGCTTTCAAATTGCAGGGTCCTATTTCATTGTTTAGTACGACGATGTTAAATCCCACGCGATTTTCACACAATTGTCGAATAACTAGGAACCTGGTCATGATGTATAGTGTATATTATTTTATCAAATAGAATAGAATGATTTAATATATGTATTATTTTTATTTTACACTTGCACAATAGTTGCACTTCCATCCGATCCGGATATTGTGATAACGTCAGATGTACGAAACCATTTAATGTTCGATAGGCTGATGAAATTTTGGAGGTAAATACGTTTTTTTTAATAGTTCAGTTCTAATTATGTACAAATGCCTTTTGTGTTTAAACCGTTATTGAAAAATAAATAAATATTTTTGTAAAGTAAAATATACCTACTACATAATATAATAACACTTTTCTTATAAATCAAATAAAAAGTAAAAGCCTAACGCTATACTATACTATACTATACCCTCACGCCGTATCCCAAGTGGGGTAGGCAGAGAGAACGGAACGCCACACAGATCTATCTTTACACACTTCCTTCGCTTCCTCCACATTCATACAGTTTCTCATACACGCACGTCGATTCCTCTTACTCAACACGCGGCCGTCCTTGAGAATTTGATCCACGTGATCAAGCCACGTGGTTCTCGGACGTCCGCGCTTCCTCACACCTTTTCTTTCAGACAAGTGCTAGAGTGAACGGTGCACTTCGACCCATTGTCAGCACCTTTTCTTTCAGACACGGTGCTAGAGTGAACGGTGCACTTCGACCCATTGTCAGCAATGGCAATGTGTCGAACATGGCTAAAATGCTGGTGCACAATACCATTCTGGTACCGTCACTTACGTATGCAAGCGAGACATGGACGTGGCTGAAGAAGGACGAAAGTGGAATAAATGCAGTGGAGATGCGATCGTTAAGAAGAATGGTTGGTAAAACGCTGCGTGATAGAGTGAAGAATGAGGATATTAGAAGAATGAGCGGATGCAAGAAGAGTGTTGTGGACAGAATGCGCGTGAATAAACTACGGTGGTTTGGACACGTTGAACGAATGAACGAAGTAAGAATGACAAAGCCTAACGCAATAATATAAATATACGAGTATCTTGTCTCAGATCAGATATACTTCCGATTTTTTTTCAAGTTGAATCTGGGTTTTGCCACATACCCGAATACAACCTTATCCACATTTCACAGTAAGCTAAAAGCTTGTGTAGTAAAAGGGGAGTTTGCCGGCACCTGAGATCGAGCCGTGAACCTCATGAGCATGAAGCTAAGACTCTACCTCCAGGCTATCGAAGAATTAAAAATTAGCTGTAGTATTACATGGCATTAAAAACAAAACTAAAAGCTTACCAAATTTTTCTAACAATATAATTTATAATGCTCATTATACTCCTTAATTTTAAAACTTGAGTTAGTTTTATTCATAGCATACGAGTATGTAAGTTTTGTCACATGCCTACTATATAATCTATTTCAGATATTTTTTGCAATTTTACAAACACAAAATGAAACATTTTATTATTTTCTTTATCACATCACAAAATCAAATGGTTTCAAATCTCTGATGGGACAACCTTTCACCCCCATTTATACATAATTTAGTGTTCATGATAGGGAGTCTATCTGTAATAATTGTGCTAAATCCATTACAATAGCAGCACCCTACTACCTACTTGCTATGTCACCCCTATGGAGGCGGTGGTGGTGGACTTGTGACTATTTTCCCACACATCTCACCCAGATATAGGTACTCAGTACATATCAACTTATAGCAATAATAATATTGGATTGAGAGGGTGAGATGGAGAGGGTCGGAACAGCCACCCGCTTGTTCCATTATTGTTTGCCGACTGTGGGATCAGATTTGATTCACTCATGTAGTAACAAAATAATATTAATAAGCTTAAATAATGAAAGGGTATATGACATGAATTATTATTGTGATACTAATGATAAATACAAGGGTTGTTGATGAGAGAACTTGGTTTCCGAATGATGTAAAATGTTGAATGATTTCACAGTATTAAGGCCAAGCCTATAAGATTTACTAGTTGTTTAAAAAATACAATAATTATGTTCACACACTTTCAAGAAATTTTATGAATGTGTTTTTCCTTGATTTACAGTTTGATTTCAATATAATCTATCTAATCAATATAACCTTTCCTAGTCCAAGAACACCTTGCTGCAGGAGGCGATTTACACTATAGGATATGCAATACCCTAAATCGTCTAAGATCTGGTGTAGGAAACTGCCGTGATAATAGAGAACGATGGGGCTTCCTACAAGACGAATCTGGAGCGTATGACTGTGGTGCAGCACAGACCATGCTACACTTGTTGGAGTGTTCATTGTGCCCTGTCACATCCACATGCAATGTGGAGTATATTTTTGACGCATCTCCACCTGCTGTGCATTTTGCACAGTACTGGAGATCAGTTTGATTGTTTTTTTTCTGGGCTTCGACACGATAAACAAATAAATAATCTATCTACAAGTTTTAATTATATCTAGATAATCTTATGGTAAAAGTAGTTTTTTTTTTCTGTACATTGATTACAAACATATTCATAGAAGGTATATATTCAAATTAAATACAATCAATATACGAGGCGAGTTTATCGCAAAGGCGCGATTTCATCTAACTAATCCAAATAGTCTTGAGATAGCTACGTTTCCAAAAATATTTTAGTGCTTTATCATCTTTGCCTATCTCAAAAGTGCAGTAACTTCATGGTACAGACTTAATTTACTTAATTAAATATTAAATCATAGTAAGTTTAATATACATAAATGAGGAAATATTTTTGTTTTAATACCTGCTTATAGATTATTAAAACTAGGAATATTTTGATTTTTATTTATGTAATAATATATCTTATTTATCAAAATAACTTGTCTTCTCAAATTACCCGAAGCGCCCCCTTTTTCATATCTATCAAAAACGGTACTCTAATAAAATTAAAAATTTGTTTTATCAGGGTCGGATTATTACAGAAATTAAATAAATTGGGTAATAGTCATCCGAAATATGTACAAATCACTTTCTACATTAAATATTAAGTTGATAGAGAAAATAGAAAAAAAATTCCACAGGTTAATTTAATTATAGGACATTGTGTAATGACTCTTTTAGTATTGGGGATATGTAAGTCAAGTAGAGAAATGAACTATCAACCTAAATTATTATTAAACAATTCTATTACTTTTTCTAAACCAAATAATTTTAATAAACAAGACGATTTATTTAGAGCTATTTTGTGATATGAACCACAGCAAAGGCGCATTTAGAGTTTTTTCTTCTATTTTTATTCATTTTTAATTTTAACCCAACTTAAATATATATTTTTTCATTTAAATTAAATATTTATACATTTCATCATAACTATTGTAAAACTTCGAATGTACGTGTAATTGTTACAATTTTTTTCATTGTAGGTAGGTATTTTTTTTTTAAAGAAATATCTGGGTTTTGTTATAAACCCAAATACAACCTTATACACCTTTCACAGTAAGCTACTAAAAGCTTGTATGTGTCGTGAAAGGGGAGTTTGCCGGCACCTGGGATCGGTATTATTTTTCACAAATTCATATATTTTTAATTTGTAATTGTTAATTAGTTTGAAAATAGCTTAACACTCAATGCAATTTTCTGTTATAGAACTATTAAAGCTACAAAACAAAATACTAAAACTTTGAATCATTATTGGATAAAAATAAATTTAAAAAAATGCATATTAACGTACGTACATAAGTAGGTAGGTAAATATAGATTGCAATAAAGTACCTATCAACTGTGGAGATAGAATTTCATGATTCAGCTTAGAATTCAGGGACACAGCTATTATTGATGTCACTGTATCTTAGAATGTAAAATCATTGTAAAAATCATATTTCAACAATTCCTTCTCCTAGAAAATATACTTATTTATACCTACCGTTTGCATTTTTATATAAAATATTTATGGTGTACAGAATTACGAGCTTTTATTAGTTTACGAGCTTTATATTGTGCCGGTTCTGTATACTTATTTTCATCCAGCTTCCCATTTGATCAGCAATGAGGGTAATAAGTTATGAAAGGGGGTGACCGTGAGACTCAAACCCGGAACAATAGATCCGCTACCGATCATTGGAACAATATGTTTCTCACACTCAGTGACCACTAGATATAAATACTAACATTACAAAAAAAAAACAGCTCAACACATAAACAATACTAAATATATTACAAGTATATTCACTTGCATTCAATTACATACCAAACTGCAATATTCCGTGATTTTTTTTTTGCAAGCGGCGAAGGGTGCATCAGTTTTTTGATGCGCATCCAGTCAATCTGGTTTCTATTGTTGTTGTTGTTATTATTATAACGCATATAGGAACTAGGAAGGTTGATGAGAACTTACAAGTAGACACCTGTTTTTATTATGTAAAGTGTGTGATTATTTTTAATCTCTGACGGCAAATGTTTACCCTTATAATAATAATATGTGAAAGTATATATAATATGCTCTGCTATCTTAGTGCCAACACTTATGTATGCAAGTGAGACGTGGACATGGTTAAAGAAGGATGAAAGTGGCATAAACGCAGTGGAAATGAGATCGTTGAGAAGGATGTGCGGTAAAAGTCTGAGAGATCGTGTGCGTAATAGTGATATACGAAAGGAATGTGGAATGAAAGTTGGTGTAATAACAAGGATGAATGTAAATAAGTTAGGATGGTTTGGGCACGTGGAAAGAATGAATGAGGACAGAACGACTAAGAAGATATATTTGGCTGAGAGGAATGGTGCTCGGAGACAGACGTGGACGTCCGAGGATTAAATGGCAAGATCATTTAAATCAAATCCTACAGGATGGTCACGTGTTGAGCGCATTGAACAGGAGAGCATGCATGAGGAATTGTATGACAGTGACGGAAGCGAAAGATGTATGCAAGGATAGAAGGAAGTGGCGCTCGATCCATTCTGCCTACCCCACGAGGGAAGCGGCGTGATGGTATGTACGATGTTATATATAATATACCTACAGTCCTACATGTACATAATATGTTATGAATTTTTTGACACAATTGGATGTCGCGAACTGGATTTTACTTACTAGAAGTGAAGATATTTTGTCAATCATATTTTGAACCACTCTAGATTAATCATTCCAATTGATCACTCTCATTAGTCAACCTATTTGAATAGGTATTAACTAGGTAGTAAGGTAGGTATGTTGTACATATATGATACACATACATAATTCATAATATGTGAACTTCCTTAAAGAGTGCACGATACAGAGTTTCGACGCTTATGAATCGACTCAAGGCTTGGTTAAGAGTACTTTTTAAACCTAGATTATAATACATATTATATTAATTATATAACTTCAATTATATAACGACGATAATATCATTAGAAGTTGTAAGTAATTAAATGAATCGCAGAGGAATTTAAGCGAAAATATTATTAATAGGTATAGGTAGTTGATACTTGCAGATTAAAATAATATGTATTTCTGTACTTACTGATCGCTATATTATATTATTATATACATCCATAAAATACTAATTACATATCAGCGAAGATATCGATTAATGAATCTATTATTAATAGTCTTTAATTAACTTCATACGCACTAGCACCCCGCATAGATTCAATACGTATTGCTAATACTAGAACTGCAATAATAAATGGTTCAGAATATTGAATCGAATTCTAATAGATTCATTTGGCTCCACGTTATAGAATAAAGGCCCGTAGAATGTAGTAGGTTTGATAGAATTTTTCATGTTATTAGGTATATGTATCTCTGATTTCATTAATTATTATAAATTATATTTGACTATGCATTTTTACTGCGTTTTCCGTTTCGTTCGTCGGTAGCCTGGAGGTACTGGCTTTAGAACAAAAACCAAATATACCTTTTTTAAAAAATATAATGTTTGGTTGGATATTGTGTAGAACTTAAAACCCGGAAGGGCATTTATTAAAAATTATATTATGTCTAATAAGCTTGATAATAGAGTACCTACGCCTGTACCTATAAGTACCTACATGTTGATATAACTTTATTAGAATGACATGAATTTAAACATTCAGTATCTAGATTGTAGTTGTGTGGTGATTATTACATCTTTATGTAGACAGGGGTATAGGTACTAGAGAAATGTATAATATAGGTATTAATAATAACGAGTTAAGTTAATTTAGTATTGATATAATGTTCACATTCCATACTATTTGTTAATGAAAAAAATAAAAAAAAACAAAAAGCAACTTCGATCCTGCCAGGATTCGAACCTGGAATCTTCTGATCCGTAGTCAGACGCGTTATCCGTTGCGCCACAGGACCGGTCGATAGCACCGTCAAATTTGTTATATTATTACTTACGCACGTAGGTATTTAGATGTCACCACCTGTTCCTACATTAGGTATACATAATATAGTTCAACGCATGTTTTGCTGACCAATGTTTATATTATGGATACAGGTTAGATAGCAATGGAGTACAACGTTGCCAAATTGATTGATGATAACCATTCGATTAATGAATTAATCAGTGACCTCTGACAGCAGAAAGTATTGACGGGTCAAGTGAACAATTAAAACGGGAAAAAAATTGATAATAAATATTTCGTATACCCATATTCACAAATAAAGTATAACTGTTAGATCTCACTTACAAACATATATTAACATTGTTCCCAATTTATGCCCGACTAAAATAATTCATTAGAAATGTTTTATTTTTATTTTATTTTATTTATTGATAAAAAGTACAAAACAGACAACACCTATAAATATGGTTTACAAAAATAAAAATAAGTCGTTCATAACTCAGCTGTCATCCACAAACGTGTACCACAGTTAAGTCAATTATTTAAGTATCGCACATTCCGCTCATTTTCACTAGCATATCGCACAAGCAGCCATCGCTAACACACAAAAACATAGTTTGAAATATATTATAAGTACAAAGAAAAACCATGAATAAAAAATGATAATTTTTATTCGTTATAACTCTCTAAAACAAAATATTTAGTAAAACGTTAAATAGGCCAATTTTTGTTTTTTTTTAAAAAAAAAAGATATACCTGGGTTTTGTTATAAACCCAAATACAACCTTATACACCTTTCACACTAAGCTAAAAGCTTGTGTCGTGAAAGGGGATTAAAACCTTAAGTCTGTTTTTTGTTTTAGTTTCTAAGTTAACGGCACTGAAGATGGACTAAGTCCGAAAGGCCTCTGCCAAAATAAAATTTATGCAGCGAAAGTTACAGTGTTTTAACTAAATCATTTAAATATTAATAAAATAAAAGAGGTTTAATCAGATGTAACAAACTGTTTTTTGATTTTTTTATTTATTTAGTTAGTTTTAACATTAGACATATCTTTCTACTAAGTCTAAATTTATACATTCACTATGTGTTACTGATCAACTTTCAGTACTTTTGTATATAAATTTAAAACACCTGTATTTATAGGTAAGTAGGTATGTATAATCTCACAAATCATCATTTGAATTTTATTCCTTCATTGATTTGAATGCTCCACTATACCTGTACACGACAACAGTCTGATCCTATAATACCTACATAAATCCAAAGATTTATAATGTTCATACAATTTACTGTACCACGATATACTAGTTAGTGGATCGATACTTCGTATTCAATTTGCGCAAAGTGTAAGACTTTTAATAATATAATAATAATAATAGTAACTTAATACCATACATGATGTAAATATTACGCATAGATCATAATTATTATTAATAATATATGCGGTGTCAATAATATAATATTACCTATATACATATATCTACATTTTACTCGGATTCGAATAATCTCACCAACCCACAAGTTTGCATCGATAAAATCTACATACGAGTACCTACCTACCTACATAATAATATCAAATATAATATTATTACGACTAAAATATTATTAATATTATTATAATCCTCTACATTATGTTATGATTCAATCAAACAGGTACACCGTAGTATAACGTATCGTACTATAATAATAACATGTTGTCTTATTGCTACATTTAAACCTAGCATTGCTTTTTTATGAATATCTTTTTTTGCGATATCTTTTTTTACGATTTTTTTTACGAAAATTTACAATATTTATTATTTATTACAAAAACAGATGACGTCTTTCTACTTTAAAAATACAGGAATTGTATGAAATCGTATAAAAACCTTGATTTCACTAATGGAAAAATATAGAGTTGAACTATGTATATATAGGTACTTGTACCTACTTACTTCCGATGGCCTAACAACCCTTGAAGGACCTTTGCCTCCGAAACAATAGATCTCCAAGCCTTTCTATCTCGAGCAATGAACTGCCAGTCGTCTTAAGCATTTAGCTCCGCTAGTTCTCGTTGATGTTATCCAACAATCTTTGTCTTGGTCTGCCTAACTGTCTTCTGCCCTCGGGTATACCCTGCAGAATACCTTTAGTCACCCTTTCTTCTCCGGATCTAACGACGTGGCCAATCCATAAATAAGTACAACTTTCAAAAATATCTAAGTCACAATGTAACAATGTAACAAATTCAAATTCAAATATATTTATTATTGATACGAGTAAATATACAATTTACAACAATAATCATTTACTTATAATTATGCAGTAAGCAAAACAATTCATTCCTTCAAATATGAGCAGAGCTCGTGCTTTGAGGGAGAGGGAACAATAGGTATTAACTAGGTTAACAACCTAACCTAGTTAATACCTATTCAAATAGGTTGACTATCGGTGAATAGAATCAATTGGAATGATAAATCTAGAGTGGATCAAAATATTAATAGGAAATAATCACCAAATTAGTAAAAGAAATAAAAAAAAAAATAAACAGCAGACAGCAATTTATTAATATCTACGAGAAATTTTTGTAAAACTGGAAACATTCATAATTTTATTATTTGATGTAAAATTATTATATATTTATATTATTATTTTTTACTAGTTGTTCTGGACGTTCCATGATTGCGAAGCTTTCGTCGCAATGATCGCAAACTTCGGAAAAACCTCAAAAGAAGAACTTTAAATTTTAATTTTTATAGCTGCATTTTTTTATCTTTTTAACATGATTAAAGTATACATTTTCACCCCACTTTGATATTAACTCAATAAAAAATTAAAAAAAAATATCAAGTTATAAAACTATAAAACATACAAAACATAAGAATAAATGAAAACGAAAATGAATAAAAAAAGATCACATTCCAGAGAAAATATTACTAAAACTTGACTATGTTTGTCAATAAAAAAAACATACGCACTTGTAATCACTATAATCTTTTTAACCCGAAAAACAATTTTATTTTTATTTTAGGTGGCATAGAAATATTCGAGAGTGGAGACAGGAGTCAAGAATGTGAAAGAGCTGTTCCGTCTAGCACAGGAAAGAGAAGCCTACGCCAGAGTGAAAGCCGACGTCAGGGGGACCCGATATGGCTCTTTAATAATAAGAAGAAGGTGTCCATAGTTTGGTAATAAACAAATAATTAGCAAACATGCTGACGAACACATTAAAATATTTATATAGGGATTAATATTATGTCTCGTACAGTAAGACCATTGACTATTACATACTTACAAATTAAATATAAACTATGTACCTACGTATGTAGTACATATCATAATAAATATGATGTAGGTAGGTACATTATTGTATTGTATACGGTTCATTGATACACTCTCAATTTGCAATTAAATGCTTCTACCTACATACCCAGTAATCAATACTGTTTAAATTAATAATCAAATGTCTAGCAAAGAATTGCCTGTTACTAGACTTTTTTTATTAAATTGCATTAGTATCAATACGTCGGGTTAAGATTTCAAATAAATGCATTTAAAGAGCTAGAATTACGATGGTTTGAAAATGTTGAGCGAATGCACGATGAAAGAATGAAGAAGTGAATATAAATGCGGACGTCCAAATTATGTTATAAAGGACGACCGTGTATTGAGGAAGAAAAATCGACTTGCATGTATGAGAAACTAGATGAATGTAGAGGAAGTGAAGGAAGTGTGCAGGGATAGATCTATATAGCGCTCCGTTCTCTATGTCTACCCTACCTGAGACACGGCGTGAGGGTATAGTTATATACAGTCAAATCTCGGTGTAACGAATACCGAAGTAACGAAATTTCCAGTATAACGAATCTATAATTTGTCCCCGAGAAATTTCCATACAAAATGTACTGAACCAAAATTCAGTATAACGAAGACCGATCTCAGTATAACGAAGTTTTTGTCTCAGTGCTTTAGAATTTACTTCTAAATTAACTCAATTTTTTTGTGAAATTGGTTTATTCTTGACTTCTGGTGACATAACACGTGTTTGTAAGTGATTGCATCACATATGGTTTACAAGTGTTCCTCTTGTTTATTTCGTTTTATTGTCTATTACCCATCTTTATTTCGCTGATTCTAAAACTTTACATCGCACTGTATCCTGTTGTGTTTTACGTTACATCATTTTTGTGTGTTTTTTGTCTTTATTGAAATGGAGCAAAAACGATGACAATTCGTTCTGAAGGAGAAAGTAAGCATTTTGGAGGATAGATGCTTTTTAAAATATTTCAAAGTTGGAGGAATACATATCTAAAGCCGCTACAGAAAAATCTAAACAAACTAAAATTCTCATTTTTTTGTCAAAAAATAATCTTCGGTTGTTTTTGTACACTTTTTTATATTTACATATTTTTTTATTTTAAATCATTTCATCATGTTGAGTATGTATGCAATAAATATACTTTTTAAATAAATCTACGTATCACAGTTTGAAGATCGCTGTTTTATTTGTTTTCTGTCCAGTAACAAAGATTTTTTTATGATAGGAACACGAGACCCTCAGCAGGTACAAAGGTGTTCTATACTTCAGCATTAGTAGGAAAGAGACCATTATCATCTTAATGATGTGGAGTGAGACAGCATAATATTATTATTGTTGTATTTATTAATGCTGCGCAAAAAATGTACCGCGCTAAAGTCTAGTATGTATTTGTCCTGCTATAGGTACCTAGATATTATTCAAGCTGGAATATCGGACATCCTGTTACCATTATTTTGACTCAGGAGTTTAGGTTTGAGTTCACACTTGTGTATGTTTGGGTGTCATAATTCTATGAATTCGGTATAACGAATTTTCAGTATAACGAAATGTTTTGTTCGGTCCCGTGAGCTTCGTTATATCGAGATTTGACTGTAGTAGGTATAGTATTTGCAGAGTTGTGAGTGTTCTTGTATTTGATGTTTTCATGTGTTTTTGTTATTATTTTTTATACTTTTGTTATGTGTATGTTGTTTTTTGTTAGCCCCAATACAGGTGCATTGTACCTAGTGGGGCAGCAACACCAACACTTTGTTAATACTTAATGTGATAATGTATTTTGCTTAAATATACGTAAATGTGCTTTTGTGAATAAAGAAATTTGAATTAGAATATGAATTTATAGTAAAAAAAACTTATATGAATTTATATATATATATATATATATATATATATATATATATATATATATATATATATATATATGGACAATTTGTAAAGCGCCGTTTACTCATAACATGACCTCAAGGGCGCTGTACAACATAGTGAATAGTGAATGAATTTATAGAAACTTATATGAATTTATAGTGAATGAATTTATAGAATATGAATTTATAGTAAAAAAAACCTATCCCGTGGAGCACCCGGTAAAGAATTGGTCTCCCACTCTTCTGCGTAAGTTTTCGAGTGTCCTGTAAAAGGCAGGTGTTCGAAAAAATTAAGACATTATACATCTTAAATTCAGCGATGAGGTTTGCCACCCATCCTGAATGTCTTGATTTTATATTGGCACGAAGAGGACAGTTTGCATGTTTCTTACATGAGGCTGATCTGCTGGCTACCCCACTTGTGGGATATGCCGTGATGGTATAGTATAGTATAGTATAGTTAAAAAAACTCATTGGGTAATAGGTAGACTTCCACCATAAGATTTCCTTGACGCGTAGCCAATATGAAGAATAATTTACAACATGACAATCGGTAAGTAGTGGATAGATACTCAAGTGTCAGCCTACCATAGTAGGTAATTCATATTTTAATAATAGAGTGTGTTCCATACTGGAAATGCCTACACTTGTTCTAATCATGCCAAGGCTTAATAATGTCGATTAATAATAATTCCATTGATACCTCCACTCCACTCCGTGTATTATTTTTAATTGTCATCGTTACTATTTAGGTATACGTAGTACAAGTTGTTATTAATAGAGATGCAACGAATACTAACTATTGCAACTATTCGCTATTCTGCCTATTCGGCATTATTTTAACACTTTTCGCTAGCCTGATGATGAGAGCGGAAGCTCTTGAAAGCCGGCTCGCGTCCAATAAAAAGTCACCGTGGATATACTATAAATAAGTGTTTTATTTATAATTAATTCAACATGAATTTCCTCCAAGTATCGTTGGTTGAAAATATCAACTTTGACAACATTTTTATTATTCGGCCGAATATTCAGTGTTCTGCCGAATAGTTTAAATGTAAAACTGGAAGGAACTAATAATTGCTTGCAGATAGTTGCTATTTCATTGTCAGCTGCAGATGCATAATTTTATTAATCCTCAAATATCTACTTAATTTAATATGGAGTGAAACAATATAAGATAATATTATTGCTCGTATTTATTAATGTTGGAACACAAAAAAAAATGTACCGCGCTGCAATAATATTATGTCTATGATATACCTACACGAAGATCGGTCGGGAGTACCTACCGCATTGTTTTGCCAACTATTCGATTATTCGGCACATGATCTTGCATAATATTCAGTATTCGGCAAATTATATACTATTCGTCGCATCTCTAGTAATTATTAATGTAACAACATTTGGAAATGACTTACTTACTCCTACGGTGCTGTATAATAATTATATCCTTATACTCCTTAATTGAGTTTATTGATATCGTATAGTAAATTATTATCCTATAGTATTTCAATTCATAGAAGTCAGTAGCCTAAAAATAGTATGATTCACAAAGTCGTAGCAACTATGAGGTTCGATATTGTCTATATTTATGACATATCCTACTACAACACTATTAAAGATTCATATTTAGTTATTTTTTATCATAAATGAGGTAATTTCTTCTTTCTCCTTTACGTGTCTTGTCGGGTCCTCGACGTTGACAACCACCTGGGAGAAATCTTTAATTTTATTTATTTTATTGATTTTATTTTTATTTTATTTATTTTATTGATTTTATTGATTTTATTTATTTTATTTATTTTATTTATTTTATTTATTTTATTTATTTTATTTATTTTATTTATTTTATTTATTTTATTTATTTTATTTATTTTATTTATTTTATTTATTTTATTTATTTTATTTATTTTATTTATTTTATTTATTTTATTTATTTTATTTATTTTATTTATTTTATTTATTTTATTTATTTTATTTATTTTATTTATTTCATTTATCTTATTTATTTTATTTATTCTATTTATTCTATTTATTTTATTCTTCACTTTACATTGGTTACAATATTACATAACAAAATAGTGTCATAAAAATTACAGTTATACAATTCAATGTACAGAGGGCGGGTTTATCGCTAAAATGCGATGTCTTCCAACTAACCCGGAACTAACTCTTTTATGTTCTGGGTAGCACAAAACAGCTCCTCCACACCTTCCATCCCAGTCCACTCCCGAATGTTCTGACGCCAGGACAGCCGCTTTCTTACAACCCCTAAACTTAACTTTTGGTAACATAAGATATAAATAGGTTAGTGCATTTTTTAATCCATTAATTTAAGAAGCATAATATTTTGGAGAAAATAGGATTAACTAGTAATACAACAAAATTCATTCTCTGATCATTTTTAACAATAAAATATTTAGTATAATTTTTCTATTAAGTAGTTTGTTTTTGAGGTCTAGATAAATGCTATAATCGATCAAAGCACAAATTGATTAAACTCATTTTAGTTTTACTGAAGTTCAATTTAATTAGTAAATTTATAGGAAATTAATTATTTTGTTTTGAAATTAAAACGTCTCCTTGAAAATAACAATTAACTTAAGGTGATACTTAAACTAATACTAGTTTTAATTAAATAAATCGTGTACCAACATATATGAGTATATAATTAGATTAAACATTGCTAATTATAAAATGTAATGTTTATAAATCTACTGTTGATTAATTATTATTAACTTATGATTATTAGTTTCGGTTGTACAGATAGAAAGTAGTAAGGTACTATGCAATATTTTGTTACACAATTTAATTGGAGTTTTTTTTTTGTCTATAGATACAAGTTTATTACTTCTTAAAAGGCTGCCTAAATATGCTGTAATATTGCATTTTATTTATAACAGGTTAATCGCAGATATTTTAAAGATCTTCTACTAGAAAAATCTTAATTTCTTTCAAGCGTGGACACAAAAAAAAATGAAAATCAGAACCACGGTTCAAATTGTGTTATTTTTTTCCTTCATGCGCTTGACATGTGATAAATAATCGAAAAACTTTTAATTCTTGCAGTATTGCCAACTTGTCAGTGTTAACGTCTAGAAAAATCCTTTCTTCGGTTAATATATTTGCCCTTACTAAGCCTTTGTTTCGGCTTTGTTGATATTAATTTTCAAATTTAGAATAAAGCTACTGTCATTGGTGAATTAACAAGCTCCTAAAGAATTAGCTCTTCAACATAGTTTAAATGAAAGTTATATAAGAAACATTTACAAAAATGTGCATAAAATGTCTAAAAAAATATGTACTGGAACGCGTCATGTGTCAATTATTATATTAGTACTCTATGAGTATTTAAAAATATATTTTATAATTAGTATTGGTGCAAGCAATTAAGTTCTTAAAAAACGTAGTCAAATTATAAAAAAATATATTCGCAGTACCTAACTAGTTTTGTATTATTAAAGTGTTTTATCGTGGTGTTTAGATCTGAGAAATTTCGGTTAAAAATGAATAAAGATAAGTTGGTAACATTTTGTAAAGCATCGGCACGTGACAGACACCTGACTGCCGGTCACCGTTCAGCGATCCGAGTTATCAGACAACCAGTACCTACCTAACTAACTCACTCACTCGTGCGGGTGCAATGCAATGTGTACTATATACTTACATTACTTACTATGTATTATGACCTATTATCATAATATTGGAATTAGGTTCAACAGTTAACATTTACTTATAAATGTGCATTAATATTATGAATAATATGCAGGTATTTATTCACTTACTGACAATTTTATAGGTATTCTTTTTCATACTTGTTCTGTAAAATGTACTCATATATTATTAACATTAGTTATTGTGCACTTGCCCGTTCAATTATTATTTTTTTTAAAAGTTTGTAAAATGTGTAAAAAAATTTACTTTTTGAGTTCGACGAAAAAAATATGAATAAAAGACTGATTGCCAACAACACAATATTGCATGATTTATTTGGCGTTCCGTTCTTTCTGCCTACCCCACCTAGGACACGGCATGTACAATATTGCAAAGAGTGGGTACAATAAAAGAGACATTCTTCTCTTAAGAATATTACACAACAGACACCTCATCCGCCAAACCAACAGCTGTGAAAGCTCCCTTGAGTATGAAGCAGGAAAGGTGTTCCAACCCTTACGAATCGGCTTAGGCTGGTTTAAGCGCACATTACCCATGATTCGTTCACTAATCCACCAATCTTCACTCACCCAAAGTATGAAACGGGAAAGGTGTTCCGACGCTTACGAATCAGCTTAGGCTGGTTCAATTGCACCATACCCATGGCACATTCACCAATCCACCAATCTTCACGCACGCAGTTGTGAATATCCTGTTAAATGCTAAAACTTCGTTTGACGTTATTTTTTTTTTACCTTAAAAGGATGTTGAGCGATGGCGATGGTTTAAACGTGCATTTTGTTTTATGGTCAATTATCTGCATAAAATACAAATTAATACCGGACCATATGCTTCAGCTGATAAGCATGGCGTAGTTTAAGTGTGAAATTAGTATGTCCTTCGTTGGATCAATATACGAATAGTATCTTGTGTACTAGGTAAGTGATATGTTGGTCAAATTTAACCGCGATAAAATTATTACTATACTGTAGTATGTAGGAGCACTTAGATAATAATAAATGATATCTGGCATTAGATCTATGCAACATGTGGCCGTAAAAGGGGATTTCATGACCTGGAACGACTTATGAGGGTTGAAATATGTAACAATAGCGAGTACCTGTATTACAACGCATGCTGTCGTTTAATTGAATTAAAATGTAAACATTACGGAAACACTTGGGCAGTGTTAATTATTTAGCTACAAGTTTTTGTTTTCAAATTTTGCAAAAATTAGATCTATAAAGTTTGATATACCTACTCACAAGTGAAGAATTAATTAATCGATGTTTTAGTCAATATATGCATGGTCTCTCTCTCTGGTTTCAATCCTGGGATTGGTTCGCAGCAATTATCTCTTTAATTCTTCTCCTCCACTCCTCCCTGTCTTGTGCGGTTCTTTTTAATTCTGCATATGATGAGCAGCGCATGCCCACCAACAGGTCCTCCAGGTACTCTCGGCGTGGGCGTCCCCTAGAGTTTGTCCCCTCGGTCTTAACCTCCATTACGGCATGCAAGAGGCCTTCTTGTCGTATTACATGGCTGATCCACCTTGCATGGTACATCATCATTAATTAATTTAACTTTACTCAAGTTGCTCAGATCTTTGATCAAAATTTATTCCCTTCCTCTTTCCGTTTCCCTCAATCTTAAAAATGCTTACCTGCAATTGAATCTCATAGCTTTTCTTCTTTGTTTACATATTCTTATACATGAATAAATAAATAAATAAATAAAACTTTATTTATTTATTTATATATTTTATTTATTTTATTTATTTTGTTTATTTTTTTTTAATTTATTTTATTTATTTTATTTATTTTATTTATTTTATTTATTTTATTTATTTTATTTATTTTATTTATTTTATTTATTTTATTTATTTAATTTATTTTATTTATTTTATTTATTTTATTTATTTTATTTATTTTATTTATTTTATTTATTTTATTTATTTTATTTATTTTATTTATTTTATTTATTTTATTTATTTTATTTATTTTATTTATTTTATTTATTTTATTTATTTTATTTATTTTATTTATTTTATTTATTTTATTTATTTATTTATATAAATAAATAAATAAAACTTTATTTATTTATTTATTTTTATTTATTTATACATATATGTACCTTTTTAAATATGTAATCGTATTTATCTAATAATCTTTCATCCTAATAAGATATTCCTATTAAAAGAGGTATCTATCAAGGAGATTCCTTAAGTCCACTTTGGTTTTGTTTGGCAATAAATCCTCTATCCAATTTATTAAATGAATCCAAATATGGAATCAAAATTAACGGAAATACTCGTTTGTCAACAAAAATATCGCATTTAATGTATATGGACGATATAAAAATATACGCTAAATCGGATACCGAATTAGAAAAACTAATAAGTATAACAAAAAAAAATTCTCAGACGACATAAGAATGTCTTTTGGGCTAGATAAATGTAAAACTTTACACATTGAAAAAGGAAAAATTAAAGAATGTCAGGACATAGTTTCTAGTTATCAAATTAATAACATGAATAATAACGAAATATACAAATATTTAGGTTTTCCGCAATCTAAAAATTTAAATCACTCTTTAATCAAAACTCAATTAACAAATGATTTTAAAGATAGACTTAATAAAATATTTAAATGTGATCTATCGGCCAAAAACATAGTAAAAGCAATAAACGCGTGGGCAATCCCATTATTAACATACTCATTTGGCATCATAAAATGGTCTAAAACGGATCTAGATAAACTAGAAAGACTTATTAGAACACAATTAACAAAAAATAGATATCACCATCCAAATTCCGCGAAAGAAAGGTTGGTTCTGCCTAGGAGTATAGGAGGAAGAGGAATTGTTAACATTTCCTCTTTACATAATAATCAAATAGAATCCCTTAAAACATTTTTTAAAAACAAACAAAATAATTCTATACTACATAAAATTATAATACAGGCCGATAAAAATCATACACCTTTAAATTTAAATGACGAAACAGTAGGTCCGCGATTAAACTATTTAAATATTTTGTTAGAATCTTGGGGTAGGAAGGAACTTCATGCTAGACACCTCAATGATCTCAACCAATCTTATGTTGACAAATATGCGTCAAACAGGTGGTTGACCATTGGGGAATTGTATGGGGAAACCGAGGGTTTTATGCTAGCAATTCAAGATCAGGTAATAAATACAAAAAATTATCAAAAATATATTATAAAAAATCAAAATATAATTGATGATTCGTGTAGGAAATGTCTGGCCAAACCGGAAACAATTCAACACATAGTTTCGGGTTGTTCCACTCTCGCTCAAACTGAGTATACTTATAGACATAATCATGTAGCAAAAATTATACATCAAAATTTAGCTATTAAACATAATCTTTTAAACTCAAATAATGTAATACCTTATTATAAATACAACCCGGAACAGGTATTAGAAAATCAAAATTATAGGATCTATTATGATAAAACCATAATAACAGATAGACAAATACATCATAATAGACCCGATTTAGTATTACATGATAAACGTAATAAAATAACGTACCTAATCGACATCGCTGTCCCAAATACACATAATATACAAACAACCGTCGCAGAAAAAATACGTAAATATACAGAACTAGCAGGAGAAATAAAAAATATTTGGCATTCTAGGTCCGTTTATATAATACCTTTAGTCATGTCAGCTACAGGGGTAACTCCGAAATCTTTAATAAATAATTTACAAAAATTAGATTTACCGGTTAATTTGTACATTAAAATTCAAAAATCTATTATAATAAACACTTGTAATATTGTAAAAAGGTTTCTGAACACAGATATTTCAGGCACAATGCTGGTATTTTGATCCCGCGTTTTGAGCCTAATCCTTTGATATCCTGTATATCTGGATAGGTGAATTTTTCCCGGCATTAGACTGTTAAGTTTTTGTGTGATCATGACTGATCATATGGAGACTTATCTGGTTGTATAATGCTGAGAAGTGTGGATGGCAATTCTGCCGCCGCGTAAAATAAATTAATTACTGCTTTATACAATTTGTTTTTTTTTTACTAATATTTTGTATAATATAACTCAAGTTGTACTTGCGTTTATTTTTGCACAGTTATTGTTTTGTTTATTACGTAATATCAGCAGTAACCTTAAGTTTGAAATAAATAAATAGAAAATAAATATAAATTCAAACTTTTGTTCCTTGTGTCAGTGTTAAGGTAGTAGAATTCTATAACGAAATAAATAAAACAAATGTTTTATTCTACTGTTCGATTTATTTACGAGAGAAACGTCTCTCGTCTATTTAAAACATTGCCAATCTCCTATGTTTGACAATGTCCAACAAAATTCGATTGGCAAAGTCCTAACAAGGCGAAAGACGTCTCTCTCGTGAAAAAATCGAATAGTAGAATAAAATATCTGTTTTATTTATTTCGTTATAAAACTTTTGGCAACATAAGAGTTAGGAAGATAATGGAAAGAGACCACTCCTGTGACAGAAAATTGCTATAAAGGGAGGATTATAACATGATTTCTATTAGATTTATTTAGTAGAACGATAAAAGTAAAATCCGGTTCAAATGTTTCCGGATGTAAATATGCACGTATATAGGATATAATTAGTATTTATGACATAAACATGCAAGCCAGCAATGATAAATTGCATAATATCATGGTTCAGAAAAAAATCGCAAGTGTCAAATGTTAATGACGTGAGTAACGTTCAACAGGTAGGTACCGTAAATAAATAAATAAATAAATAAATATCAAGATACAGCTCATAGAGTTCAAGGTGCGCTTGTTATAATAAATTGGCGCCATTCTAACAATAAAATATATTGATCATATGATCTATTTTGATTAGGTATAGCATTAATTAAAAGTTAATCTAATATTTTAGAGGGTTACGAATAAATTACACCTACACCGTTAAAGTGCATTGATTGGTGTATTGAATTTTGAGATGATTATCTAAAAAATGATAATGCTGAATACTTACTTACTTACTGCTAGCCCACCACTTCTCTCCACTGCTGGATGCCTCTTCAAAACTTTTCCACACTTTCCTATCTCGAGCAACACGATACCACTGTTTTCCCCTGGACAATATCGTCAACCAATCTTTTTTGGGGTCTTCCTACGCTTCTTTTGTCCTCCCACGGCCTCCATTTAAGAATTCTGGAAGTCCATCTGCCATCCTCTCGTCTAACCACACGAACAGCCCATTACCATTTCAACTTGGAGACTTTATTAACAACGTCAACGACTTTTGTCGGATGGTTTCATTTCTTATTATGTATCTCAAGCTTCAGAGACAAAATGCTGAATACTGTACTAAAGGGGCGTTCACATATGTTCACTTTCAGTGATCACTCTGGATGATCCTCCAAGTTGAACAGGTGTGAACAGGCGTTTCATCGCTAGTGATCACTAGCGATGACGGAGGAAAGAGATTACCACTCGTCATGATTTTGATGAAAGGTCCTTTCACTGAAACGACCATAAACAAGTTTTACCTTATTATTTGTTTTATTCTCTATGAATTTATATTGAATGTCAGAATCATGTACAAAATTATTACGCAAACGAGAGCTATATTAATTTATTTTAAGTGTTATTTTTAATTTTTGAATTCGTTTAATTATCTTTGTACGAAAATACGTCAAACTACATACAACATGACAGAGTGTTGACATGGCAGTGAAAGCCTAGGATGAACAAGTGTGAACAGACGTGTTCAATTTCGATGAACAGGTTTGACTCTGACACTCTGGATGATCATCCAAAGTGAAGCAATGTGAATGCTACTTTAGATGCAAAAAGACAATCAACAAAAGCATGTTTGTCTTTTATTTTGGGTGTTGCAGTTTTATGGACTACTATTTCAAAGAAATATTTTACGCAGAAACATAAATTTACTGTTTCGCATGTAGATAACATAATAATTTTAATTACCTATAATATCCTTTATATTTATCCTTTCACCTTTCGGTAATTATCAAGATTCCCCGTAACAAGTGAATTTACATAAGTAATATACCACAGTGAGTGGGCTCTGGTGCTATCTAATGTTTGGATCAAACCAGCAGCGCCAGCAACATGTGGCCAGGGAGGGAGGTGAGCTGGAACGGCACGTGGGGATGATGCCCATCATTGATATTGTTGTGATGTAATTATTATTGTATACATTAGGGGGTTGATGTTTAAATTGTTTTCATTTGAATTCATAACAAAAGTAATTAATTTATTCAGTACATTTGATAAATTATTGTATATGAGTTTAAGTACCAATCATTATTATAACATAATACAACATAACATACATAGATAATTCACACAGGCCGAGCTAGTCCCAAATTAAGATATGAATATTGCATTATGGTTTATCAATTTTTTCATGGAGCATCCGGCAAGCAATTTGTCTCGTATCCTACTCTTACCCGTAAATTTTCGAGTGTCATGTAAAAGACAGATGTTCGAAAATTAGAGACATTTTACATTTTAAATTCAGCTATGAAAATTGTCACCCATTTTGAAAGTTTTATTGACTGTTGGCACGGGGAAAATAGCTTGCATGTTTATAACATACAACTGGTCTGCTGGCTATCGCAGTTTTGGGATATGCCTTGACGGTATGGTAGTACTAGAAGTTATTATTATAGACATGCAGCTAGGACACAGTTTTGTGTAAAGAAGTATAATAATATGAACATCATTGTAATATGGATATTTACTTCAATCTGCAGATCTGACGATAAGGTAATGCTCTGTTTGTTATGAGGTTCCGAGTTAGATTCTCGCAAAATGAAATTTCTAAAATCACTTTTTTCAGACTGTCCTGAGTCTGAGTGTCACATGTAGGTATATACATTTGTTTCGAAGACTATGTATGGAAGAAAACACAATTGGTTTTAGTTTTACTTAATATTTAATTGAATAGTTACCTGGCTTCGACTTATCATTGTCAATCCAGGGTACCTAGACAAATTGCATTTGGCGTTCGACTACAAATTTTATGAACTTTTCGACAATTTACATAATAATGTTATGGTACATTGTCGAGAAGTTCGTTTGAAGTCTATCGCCAAATGCAATTTGTCTAGGTACCCAGGTCATTATTCAATTAAATATTGAGTAAAACAAAAACCAGTTGTGTTTTCTTCCATATATAAACATGGAGTTTTACAAAATAAACGTCGACGACTCAATAAATACTATGCATGGGTGTTTCATCGCATTAGTAGGTACCAGGGTACCTTGTGATGCAAGATTCATACTTTACACTTTTTATCAAGATAGTAAGTTGGATATTTAAAATAAAATGATATGAAATTGCAACAAAAAAAAACAGTATTGGTCATAAAATTTTTGTTAGAAAAAAATAATTTTGATGATTGGGTATCGTGACACCCTGTATGAATGTAATGTATGAATGTTGGGAGTGGAAGGCGACTGAGCGAGTGTATTGTTGTAAGTTTAGTAAGTAAGTTAGACTAAAATTTATGTTTGTTATAAGTTATTTTTAAGGTATAATTATAACTTATTAAATTAAATAAATAAATAAATAAATAAAACAATAGATGTGGGTGAGCATCATAAAAACTTTATTCTCGTATGCAAGTGCCTTCATTATTTTATTAATAATCACTCTCGACATAAAATAAAAAAGTTGCACGTATCACGAAATAACGTTCGTATCGATGGTTATATTTTCAAACTTGCAAAGATATTAAATGAAATTGACAGTTTGATTTTCAATTAAACCAAAAAAGAAAAGTAATCTTCTCAAAAACACTAAACAATATTTACGTTATGACCGAGTTGTAAATATTAATTAATATCCTTATATGCACTCTTATGTCCAAATTAACATAACTTTGAACACGAATGTTAATAATTTTGGTTGTAAAAGTCTTATACTAAACTTTGAGGTATTTTAAATATTTGCGGTTCATTAAAATATGAATCCCGGATTCATATTATTTGAGCCCAGTAGGTAATGAATTAGTACAAGATTATATAGCAGAGTTTAAAAGTTATGAAAATATAATATCAGGGCACGACCTTCGAAAGTAATTAATATTTTAGTATCTCCTTAATTGCAGTTTGGTATTTATGTTGACACCTTGTTACATCAATGACGTGATCGGGTCAACATTAATCGCCAAAAGTATATAGGAACGAATACATGTAGGTTATATTAATTTCAAGGATATAATTATTTACTGTTGCAAAAACATAGTACAGTTGTACCTACACAAATTACAAATGTTGCAAATAGGTTTACTCCTTACAGAGTTTCATACAATATGTTTTGTTCATATTTCATAGTGTAAAATTAATAGACATCCTAGGGCATATTTGTAGTAGGTACTTTTCAAAATTAATTTGAACCATTCACAAAAGCAAATTACAATATTAGCTACACACGTTGATCGCAGGTATGAAAACAAGATAAAATTAATAAAATATATAATGCTTACAATGCTGAAATGTTTATAATATACTAGCTGACCCGGCAAACGTTATTGTGCCATATACATTATTTCTAGATTATTAATATCGCAATTAAAAATAGGGGCTGATGGTAGAAGGGTGAAAATTTTGGGCTGTATGTATTTTTTATTGCTTTACCATAAAAAATAAAAATTGAAATTTTGGTTCAAAAAAGAATATAAAAAATCGGGGACCACCCTTAACTTTCAGGGGTATGAAAAATAGATGTTGGCCGATTCTCAGATCTACCCGATAAGCACACAAAATTTCATTACAATCGGTCTAGTCGTTTCGGAGGAGTGTGATAACAAACACCGTGACACGAGAATTTTATATATTAGATAATAATATCTAGGTATCTATGTATAATAATGACTGACCACCTACTATTTGAAGCAAATAACTTTTAATGCGGAAAATTGCAAAGAACAATATGGGTAAATTATTATATTATGCTCGTATTATTATAATTATTATATTATTTCTCAATAATATTATTCATGGTAAAATATTATACTATTTGACCTAATTTTTGTGTTATTGTCTTGGCGCCCGCACCTTTCATTTACTAACTAACCCACAATAATCTACTAGATATATGTACCTACATTTATAAATATTGGTTTAGTTGGAAGAAATCGCGCTTTTGCGATAAAAAAGTGATAGAAGACCTTCGGCAAATTTTGTGATGTAAGATGGATCGCAGGAATGCAGGAAGAAAACTGTGTGTCCATAATGAAAATGAGTGGAGATTTCAAAGGGAATGATTTCAATGAGAAATTATAATTACGATATTTGTACTACGAATAGACATCAACCAACTGATAAAGATGACAGTAACAAAATCAAATACTTGTTATCTCAAATGGTGGTAACCTTTACATCAAGTACACTTTTGTTCATTTACTTTTTATACGTTTTATTTATTTATTTCCTCTTAAGGGACACAAACAGTTTAACTCAACAAATATTAACAGTCATATTTTACCAGAAAACAAACCAATCAAGGTCCCGCAAATTACCGAAGCGTATGACGAACACGTTGCAAGTAACAGTCATAGCATATACTTACCCTACCCATATTAAATGCAAAAAACAAGACAAACCTCGTGAAAAACATTAACTATGTTTACGTTTTAACGTTTAAACTACGTTTTAACATTATTTTCATAAATCACAAAAGGCAAGCCATATTTTTTTAATTATTTTATTGAACATAATAAATAATACAGATATAACAATACATACATAGACTATTTTATAAAAAAACTTATATCTAAATATCCTTCTTATAGAGGCAAGTCTCGTGTAAAGGAGGCTTTAGTTACATAGATATAGTAATACATATAATAAACATTATTATTTATTTTCATTTTTCTTACACAACATCATTCACATAACAAAATGAAACAAATCAGAATGAAATGTAGTATAGTAATACAGTAATAATAAATATAGTAATACATATAATAAATAATATAGTAATAATAATATATATAATAATAATAATAAATATAGTAATACATATAATAAACATTATTATTTATTTTCATTTTTCTTACACAACATCATTCACACAACAAAATGAAACAAATACGGGCTCTGAGCCCGTAGACAATTTGTACTTAGCGATCGTCTACTGGCGAACTTTTCGACAATCTACCTACACGTACCGTATAATTATGCGTTATTGTTGCAGTTATTGACGAAAATTCGTTTGTAGGCGATCGCCAAGTACAAATTGTCTACGGGCTCAGTACTTTCATAAGAAAAAATGTGATGATATGCACTGGCGAAATTATTATTATATATATCATAGATTATTATATTAATACAATGACTGCATTATTTGGGCTTAAAACAAGTTGATGTAAATGTGTAGTTACTTACTTAATTGTAATTTTTTTTTAATATATTTTAATTCACTAATAAATTACAAACTTTATACATACTTTTATTGATGCTGCCCAACTAGGTATATCCTGTACTAGGGCAAACATTTCACAAACATATCAATCATATAGAAACATAATATACACAATTACAAAAAGCATTCATCTCCTATATTTACACAATCACATTCATAGCAAGAAAACAGTGCTGTAAACCGTCCATACATGAAACAACACACAAACAAACCATTTCTCCATATAAAACAAGAAAAAAAACAACATATCCCTCAACCACACACATCACAAATCCCACACCACATACTAACACACGTATATAACCCCACACAAAACACAAAACAAAATAAATCACGGAACAAATCCCAAGATATCTTGTAATCTCTCCATTGGAAGATCAGACACCCACCCATTGCATTATTGTTAATTACTCGTTGTTTATTTGGTTTGTAACAAAAAAGTTAAGCAAATGTAAAATGGTTATTATTTTGTGAGTTTTGAAGAAGTTTCAACATAAGTAGTTTATTTGGTAAATAAATAAAAAAAAATTAGAACATAAGAGAATGTTATGGAGAGTACCGAACAATTGAAGATAATTGGTGATATTAAAAAAAAAAAAATATATACTGAAATTATCATCGCAAACATAGCGACTAACATTGGATAAAATTTCGATATTATTGACCGAAGTTACTTGTTGGAAGCCCATTTCAAGATAAATATAAAATAAAACACAGTACGTAGTTAATTTTTTACTAATCGCCTGGTGATGGATTCGAGAGTCTCCGAATACTAGTACGCGAAGTTAATAAAAGTCATTTGGAAGTTAACTACATACTGTGTTTTTTGCAATTTACCGAACAATAGATGCGATATCAGATTATAAAAATATTTGGAGTAAATCGAAATAGGTAGTAATACATCCCTAGCACACACTCGTATTAGAAACAATATCGAGATTAAGTAACAATATTATATAGTTTCTTCAAGGTCGACATAGTATTTTTACTGAGCAAAACAATACCCTTTAAATTTATGATATTTTGTTCAATTTTGTCGTGCAATTTATAATTATTTGAGTTCAAGTATATCTATGTGGTATGTACATACTGTTAACATTGCACAGGTGATTAAATAGTATCTTGGCATTATTTAATACAGGCTACAGGTACTATCTAAAATCATAAAATATTTTTTGTATAAATATTTGAGTCCGTTTATAAGCACGTAAGTTTTATAAATTTATATTTTTATTTCTATCATTAACGAAGATTAAGCATTTACAATTACAAAACACATTACTTACTTACTTACTTACTTATGCAGCTATTCCTGTCCACTGCTGAACATAAGCCTCCCCAATATGTCTTCAGCCATCATTACACGATACAATAAATATTAGGTATGTATTATCTAATTGTGTCGGTGCACACGTAGTAGAATTCCATAATTATGTAATTTGAAACAAGTGTTTATTTCTACTATAGATTATTGATTCCGAGAGGGACGTCTTTCGACTCATCAGGTCATTGATTGATAATGACCTGATAATATCAATCATCTATAGTAGAAAGAAACACTTGTTTTAAATTACATAATTAGGTATGTAAGAAAACTGATTATTAGAAGCAAAATTGTTAGATGGAAGAAATCACTTGATAGTGATAATCTCGACACTGCATATCGTCCTAGCATTTTAAATTGTGTATTGTTTTGTTATCACTGTTACATAATTATGATGTGCCTATGTGCGAATGCGGGGAGGACACGGAAACTCTGGACCACGTTTTCTTTGGTTGCCCACTCCTACCTAATCAAGAATTTTCTCAGACGATTAGGAAGTTGGGTTTTAATTTCCCCACTTCTGTCCATTCTCTTTTGGCCCAAAATTGTAATAAAGTGAACCTAGCCTTAATAAATCACCTTAAAAAATTTAATAAGAACATCTAAATTATTAATTTTAATAAGAATAAATTTCAATAATAAATTATACCTAATAATAAATTGTTTTATAGCAAATGTTTTTGAAACAAATTATTATTATAAAAATAATAATAAATTTTGACAAGAATTTTTTTTTTGTAAGACTACGATGTATTTAACATCAAATATATTCCTGAAAACGGCCCTGTGATTGCAACGATGTCGCCACACAAGCGGTGTGCGTGTATTGGTTACTCGGGCGGGGAGTTCATTGATCCCAATGCCCTTGAGATGTACTTGCCGCACGTGGCGACTGAAACGGTAGTTACTATGTAATGAATACCCACTACGTTAAGACATTGTACTCACAGCAGTGAGTATATAGGCATAATTCACTCGATGTCGGGTGCCTTGCCGAAAAGAAAAAGAAGAAGAATTATGATGTGCAAAAAGATTTATTAAACAAATAAATAAAATCGTCAATCGTATGTTGCTGAGCTACCCAACGTGGAAGACACTGAACAGACTAAGGGTTGGGGTGATTAGGTGCAAAAGTAACCAGCAGGAGTGGGGCTTTATGGATGTAGAGGACACAAGCTGCGACTGCGGGGAGGTGCAATGTGATCCTCATTTTATTGGAATACCCGCTGATGCGGCATGCATGTAATGAGAATGATCTGATGTTGGCAAATCACAAAGCGATATATCACCGTTGCATTTTCAAAAAAGGGTATGTGAATTTATAAATGTTTGGACATTTCGAGAATAAATTGCTTATAATGACATCATAAACGTTTTATGAAGTGATTCTTAATATCAAATATTAAAATTCAATACTCAATGAATTAAATAATATACTTAATCACATCCTAGTTAAAAGCCCATCAACAATTTTAATGCCCTAATGAACAGTTTTTAAAGAGAATACCTAAATAAAAATGTTCACACATACCTCTTTTTGAATATGCAACGACGATATGTCCCCGCAGACCCCGCATACTGTAGTGGCAAGGTCTGAAGTCCGGATCCGAAAAATAAGTAAGTATACTCTTTACGGTTTGACGATTATTCCCTGGGCAATGTTGCACTTAAAGCTAGTTTATATTTAATAATAATAATGTAAAACATTTATTCTGTAGTACGAGTATCAGGTGTTTTATGAAAAGGTCAAGCGGGCTTTCAAAGTATCCGCTTTGATTACGCGAAGAAACTAAATCGATATCATAAACCTGTTCCTATAATAATATGTATGTATGTATGTAGAGTCTTAGAAGGTATTAAGATAAATAATAATAATAATATGCAAAATATTTTATATTTATCTTAATACCAATTAATCAACTTGGTGGTGGTGGTGCTGGTGCTGCTGATTTAAGATTAATGAATACTATTACTCTGTGTAATGATACTATATTACTAGCTGACCCAGCAAACTTCGTACCGCCTAAAAATCAATGAATGATTAATATTTTCTTTTTATCTTTACAAACTCCCATAATTCGAACTCCCAGATTAGAACTCCCATTGAGTTCGTCGGTAGCCTGGAGGTAGAGTCTCGGCCTCTTGAACAAGGGGTCCGTGGTTCGATCCCAGGTGCCGGCAAACTCCCTTTTCACGACACAAGCTTTTAGCTTACTGTGGAAGGTGTATAAAGTTGTATTTAAATAAAAAAAAAAAAATTGTACAAGTGTGTCATCGTATAGTCTAAAAAACCACAATTTATTTATGTTGAACAATTATATTTAACTCAGTTTAGAAATTATCTGCTATACGTAATATATTATGTAGGTAGGTACTAAGTTAAGGTAGATACCTATTCATTTTAAATTTATACAAATTCTTTCTATGATTTTTTCAAAATTGAAATTTCAGAACTACAGAATATGTTAAAATGTATGAATAACGATTCTAATTTGAAAATGAATACAAAATTTATTGTATAAATAGGTCAATCTGTAAAAAAACATCATCGTTGATTTTGTACAATTCTCCATATTGCATTATTTATTAAAATTAAAAATATATGGCGTGAATAATTTTCTTTGTAATTTTTCTTGCCGTGAATTTGTAGCCTATCGGCTATTCGGGACGGAGAAGAATCCAACAAATCAGAGATAATTCAAATCGGTACAGCCATTCTTGAATTATAAATGGTGTAACTAACACAACATTCTTTTATATAACATAACATAACATAACATAACACGTATAGACAATTCACACAGACCGAGCTAGTCCCAAACTAAGATATGAATCTTGTATTATGGGTACTAACACGGCGAAACACATATACAATGCACTAAACACATATACATGTAACACCCAGACCCAGGACAATCTGAAAAAGGTCATTCTTCATTTTGCCCTGGCCGGGAATCGAACCCGGGACCTCGTGACTCAAAGCCAAGTGCGTTAGCCTCCGCGCCACACCGGTCGTCAACATAGATTATTATTGTATTAGTAAAAGTAGGTATAGTTGATATAATAAATACCTATCACAATCCTCATCGCATAAATTACTAAACATGTTCTCATAATACGGGTAGGTAATAGTAATAATTGGTATGTCTCATTGGATTGTGATCAGGTAGCCACCTAATTAACGGTTCATTGTTATTTAGGACATCGAAAGAAGAAAAGTCGCCTGTGCTAGAGTGAATGGTGCACTTCGAGCCATTGTTAGCAACAGCAATGTATCGAACATGGCTAAAATGCTGGTGCACAATACCATTCTGGTACCGACACTTATGTATGCAAGTGAAGCTTGGACGTGGTTGAAGAAAGACGAGAGTGGAATAAATGCCGTGGAGATGCGTTCTCTAAGAAGAATGGTTGGTAAAACGTTGCGGGATAGAGTGAAGAAGGATATCAGAAGAATGAGCGGATGCGAGAAGAGTGTTGTGGATAGAATGCGTGTAAATAAGTTACGATGGTTTGGACATGTTGAGCGAATGCGAGATGAAAGAATGACGAAGAGGAAGAGGACGGCCGCGTGTTGAGTAAGAGAAATCGGCGAACACGTATGAGAAACTGGATAAATGTGGAGGAAGCGAAAGAAGTTTGTAAGGATAGATCTATATGGCGTTCTGTTCTCTCTGCCTACCCCTCCTGGGACACGGCGTGAGGGTACGGATAGATAGATATTTTTATTTTCGTAGTTTTATGTACTCATAAGAATGTTATCCAGGGCACTTTTTGTATCTAATGAAGATGCATTTATTGTTCTTTCCATATCGTTACATACAAGAAATTCATTATCAAATTCTCGGCGCCCTTTAGACGGTTTAAATTTTGTGAAACAGTGCCAATAAAGCAAATTATCCATCATCATAATCATTATCATCATTATCCATGTTGGATGAAAATACCAACGCCAAACATATATTTTTTTGATGTTTGTTACCTCATATTTTTTTTGCGAGGCAAGTATTCGTAAAACATGAGGTAAAAAACATCAAAAAAATATATGTTTAACGTTGGTATTTTCATCCAACATGGATGATGATGATAATGATTATGATGATGGATAATTTGCTTTATTGGCACTGTTTCTCAATACTTAAACCGTCTAAAGGGCGCCGAGAATTTGATACATAATTATTATCTTTTAAACTGCACGGGGAACAAAAACTGTATTCTGATAACAATAATACATTGATTCATACTCAATGTGTCGTGGTTAGATGGAAGAAATCACTTGATAGTGATAATCTCGCCACTGCATATCGTCCTAATATTTTAAATTTTGTATTTTTTGTTAACGCTGTTATATAATAATTATGTGCAAAAAGAATAAATAAATAAATATTAGGTATTTCTCATTATTAAGACATCCAGTGGACTAGATGCATGTAATAATAAACATGCAAAAATCCATCTCCTTTCTAATGTAAGGTAAATCATTCAGAGGTATGTAGTATACTATTCAACGCTGAATGATACAAATACTTGAAAACATTGCCTCTGACTAATCTTGATAAATTAATATATCTGCTCAATATGTGTATGTATATGCATATAATATAATAATTAATATTTATAGACATTGGTTTCGATTTAACATATTATTTTAATGATTTGATTAAGTATACACCGAACATGTATCGTTATAAAAATGTTTTTTTTTTTTAATTTTATTAATAGGCACGCGCTGCTTGCTAAGTATAATAAATACCTCATTATAAATATTGCCAACGATCTAAACACAGATACGTCAATGTGATCTCTAATTTATTGTGTAATTTGGTATTCGTTAAGCTTATTAGTTTTGCTCTTTGATTGATTTGATTGGAGTACCTACTTCATTTGAAATATTTTGAAAATATTCAAATATATATATATGGAATGGATATAATATACTTAGAGAGTCAAGACATTCATGATAGTTGGCATAAGTCAAATTACTATTCATAAAATTTGTGTAATCCGAGGCTACTTCTTTAGTAGATAGTGAAGAATAAAATATATAACCACGTAACGCAAAATAAAATTTTGGCTGAACAATAAAAAGGGTGTCGAAAAAATCATATGGGATGTAAGGAACAACTAATAATAGATTCCGTAATACTTAAACAAATACAAACGCGTAATCGTATTTTTTTTTATGAACATTGTTTTTTTCGATTTATTTGTTGTCAAAAGATGGCTTGCTCCACTGTTACATTGAAAGTTCAGAATATAAGGAATGTATTTTACACCAGAACCGTAACCAACAAAATTTTTGGGGGTCACCACTTTTGCACTGATAGCCTTAAATAGGTAGGTTTATTTATAACAACGTATCTTGATTGACTAATTGATATTTTGCATTTAATCGGATAATGAATACCAATCCAGGGTTTACAATGTTAATAAATCAAAGTTGGATCTTTAATCTCGAATGCGTAAGAACTAAATATGCCTCTTTCACAAGATAATGTTTAATGACTAGTCGTTATTGTTGTTGACGTACTATATACGAGCGATAATTAAATGCAACGTTAACGGTGTCAACATATGTTTTGAACTGAGAAATATATTTACATAAGCACGCAATGAATATTCATAAATTGGGCGTAGCCATTATTTGATATGTAAATATATGGATGTAGGTATTTAATCAAATTATATTGAACGACACTACCTGTACGACTGTGAGTCACACGTATCTTATTAACATATTACCAATTCTACATTATATCACACATAGTACCCACATCAACGGAGCTTTTAATACTGCTTATCTATATATACCTATTTACTACCACATTTTTTTTTAAATACTGCTTGCCTATGTATATTTACTATCACAAAATCTTTTAATACTGGTTTTTTATATATATTTACTATTACAAAATCTTTTAAAACTGCTTGTTTACATATATTTACTATCACAATTTTTTTTAATACTACTTTGTTACAGTATATTATTTACTATCATAGAATCTTTTAATACTGCTTGTCGATATATATTTACTACCACAAAATCTTTTAATGCTGCTTGTTTACATATACATATTTACTATCACAAAATCTTTTAATGCTGCTAGTCTTTATATATTTACTATCACAAAATCTTTTAGTACTGTTTGTCTGTATATATTTACTATCACAAAATCTTTTAATACTGCTTGTCTATATATTTTTACTATCATAGAGTCTTTTAATACAGCTTATCTATATATAATATTTACTATCACAAAATCTTTTAATACTGCTTGTCTATATATACTTCGAATAGATTACGAGTATCATAATTTTAGTCGGAAGGTTCGAAAATCGAATCTCGCTACCAATATACTTAGGTGAAGTCATATTGGCTTATTGATTTTACAATTTTTATCAGATTATGTATAGTGAGTTACAATCCATTGGATTGGTCTACAACGAGTTTGGATTTTCTTCTACATCCTTCATATTTTCAGATAGACTCTTTAGTTCTACTTATGTGCTACAATTCATGTTCTTCTTCAGTTAGTCCATATAGATTCTTTTAAGGAGTTGCCTCCATCCGCCCTGATTATCAACTCTACAAAAAAGAAAAACATAGAAATTTTTCGAATGTTTCGTGATTAACACTGTGGAATTCTATATTTATTATTCATTTAAAACAAAAGAAGTATTGTTACTGATGATGGAACAAGTAGTTCCGAAAACGTTCTGACTCTAATTAAAGTTATTCTAGTGGAAAATACAAAGTTTCTTTTGTTTTAAATTAATAAAAACATAGAAATCACATTTTATCTTAGAATATTTCTACTTTCTCTTATAAGCATAATTCACCTACATACTACCTATTATGAGTAAATAAAGTAAGTAAACATGTCGTACTTAGGTAATAATGTATGTATACTATAGAATAATTATTAAGGTATTCACTACACTGTAAATTTATTAATTAAGAAGTACCTACTCTATCATTACAGTCAACGTAGATGCGGGTTCAATTAATATATAAGGTAGTTATTATGTATTAGAATTTATAAATATACGCATGACATTTAACTGAAATTTGTCAAAGAGTTTACAGCATTTTCGTAACTTTATTGCAGAATTAAGTTTACCGACTTACCTTGATATTATTGTAAACTTAAAAATGAGCTTTTAATTTGAAAGATCTGATCTAATCACGTTCTTCTACTTAACGTTCTTCTCGGGATTACAGTGTAGAAATCAGCTTCCTAAATTTACGATCATTGCTTCCCTGCACCAATTGAGTCACATTTTCACGACTTACCTCTCGTTCGGGTGTATTGTGAAAGAGGATTGTCTTGTGGGAAACCTTGTGAAGTAAAAGTAATATAAATATAAAATGTATAGTATCGGTTTATGGAAAAACCACCGCAAGGGCCCATTCAAGAATCATAGCACCTCCTGAACAATAGGGTTTTTAACCTCGCCTTGAACACCTCCACACTCTTCAGAGTCCGCAAATCATAGGAAATTTTGTTCCACAGCAACGGACCAGTCACACAGAAGGCACGGTCAACATAGTTAGCCAGGTGACAGGAAAATTATTCGAATCACAATTATTCGAATGGACAATTCTTCGAAAAAACATTTGTACGAACTAACTTTTTTTCGAATGACAATTATTCGAATGGCAGTTATTCGAATCCACAATTATCAGAACACACAATTGTTCGAATTTTTATACGTTATATTGATAACAACAATTATCCGAAACACAATTCTTCGAATTTTTATTATCAAGACAGATAATATTGCTCCTATTTTCGGCGAAAAGTGACGTACTTAGCGAAGTTATATTATATAATTCGACTCAGTTTGCAATCGATTTATCTAAATAGTGTCAAACGTTTGGAAAAATAATTAAAATATATTTATATTTAGGTATGGACGCAATTGCCTCATTTTCTTAAGGAACTAAAATAACGTTAAAGTTGGATGAGGTATGGCTGGAGTTTTATATGAAACGTAATATAATTGCGTCAATATGACCTGCTTCTGAAGATCAAAATAAAATAATTCGAATAATAGGATTTTCTAACAAATGTTAGTCGAACAATTCACTTTCCATTAATTGTAATTCGAATAATTGATAGTTGAACAAATGTTATTCGAAGATTTGTTAATTCGAATAATTATTTTTTCGGACAATTGTGAATTCGAACAATTGTATTTCGAAGAATTTTCACGTAATCGTTAGCCAGATCCCCCCTACGCGGCACCACAATTCTATTGACAGAAACGAATATTTTTTTCTTTCACAGAAATTCTGTGGAGACACTCAAGTTTTTCTTTAATGATATTCCAAACAATAAAAATATGTTTGGGTGTTATTGTATAGCAAAACAGAGCTGTCAATAGTCATTAGATGAATTAAATATCATCGTGAACCTTTTATCGGTCAGTAAATGGAGAGCAGCATTAGCAGATAATATAAACAAGGGAATGTTTTATTTTAAATGTCAACAAGTGGACTAGATAAAAATACGTCGTGAATACAAGTATACAACACATGACATGATTACAATACATACATAATAATCACATCGATAAGTTTTAAAGTATGCAAATATTATCACAATTTTATGTAAAACAAGTTCATTCTCTTTCGTGTATATATTTTGTTATGCGTTAAGTCCATTAGAAAAATCCATAAGGCGGCACGTGGTTATGTAAATATAAATCATCGGGGTGAAAGCTTCGCATCGTACAGGAAGTAGACAGTATAGAGGGCGCGTGGCCTCACATACCGGAAGTGAAGGCACATGACGCGTAATGCCGATGTTACTACTACAGTACCTATACCATCCATTTGTCTATTTTTATGCATCTACCAAACATCAAATGGACATTCACTCAGCGTGCATTACGGAAATGAGGGTGCAAACGTGTGCGTGGAAGTCTGCGTAATTAAATTGCCTCAAAGAATAAATGTAACATAAATTTACAAAGTAATAATATTTTCTACTATCGTTTTAAAAGTTTTATTTCCAAAACTACTTCGATTCAGACTTACGTACTTTTTTACCTTTTTTTACCTTAACTGAGCCGGGAGGCCACTGAGCTCATTTTTTTCTAGAGGTATATTTAAGTGCTTTATCCTTTGTATGATAGCACGACAACACGTTGCGACAAGTATTGTGTATTTTAGCTACGAAAGTAGAGACTTTCTCGCAACGTTGTCTATGATCGAACGGAAACGAAACGAAAACGTAACCATAGAATAATAAATATACTAAAATAAACGTAACGTGACAAGTTGTTACAGACTAAGGCCTGAGTCAATAACACATTTTCACGTTACATTTTCGTTCCGTTAGCGTTCAACTGTGGACGATGTTGCGCCAAAGTGTTAATTTTTGTAACTATTGTGTATCTTAGCAACGAAATTGACACTTGCTTGCAACTTCGTCTATACTCGAACGTTAACGGAACGAAAACGTAACGTGAAAATGTGTTATTGACTCAGGACTCTGGCCTACAGACACGAAAAACAAAGTATAACTAAATCCTATTCATCCACACTCTAGAATACTTTGTAAAAAATTAACTGATTTAATTTTTTTCCAATGCTTATTCTTTTACTATAAACGAGTGATTTAAATATGCGTGGTTTAAACTTTAAAGTTAAATGCGAGAATGGTTGGTATGTAGATATTTAAACGCGGCAATAACTTATAATTATAATTTAGTGCATGTAGAACATAAAATTTGTTGAGTCAATGGACGGTGTACCCGTATTATATTAAACATTTGTTACTGTGGCTAAACATTATTTAATAGCATGATTAAGGGGGTTTAATGAATAATTTATGGCGATACTTACAGACAGGTCACTGTTTAATTGTATCTACGGTTTCTATTCGATGCTTTCATTATTATTTAATACTGTATGAATCGTTCATTTGAGAAACCCCATAAGTTCGTCAATATAAACTTTTCAGAAATCACAAAAAACTGTTTGTTGTAAAATTTTGAATGAAATGTTGATATCTTACTCAAATCAAAATGTAACTTACAGTGTATTTTGTTATTATAAACCTTTATTTTTGGTTAAAATAATTTATTTGTTAATATAAATTTGTTAATTAAAAACCTTTGACTTATGTTGTTTCTCAAATGAACACCATTTCAGGGAACAAAAATCAACATTTTCATCCCAGATTGTTTATTAAACATCCAAAAATCACTAATTTTCATCATTTTCACCCACGTTAGTGGTTGACGTTAAGTGTCAATTGTGAATCGACATAAATGGATTTAAGACATAAGACACTGATTTGTGTTGTTTCTCTATTGCTGACCAAGTTAATCAGCTCAATTTGTATCAAATAGGTAAAAATTACGTGCGTTTCAAGAAAAAGGGCCCAAATAAAAAAATCGTATCCGCTGAAAACCTGACTTATGGGGTTTCCCAAATGACTGATTCTACTATTCTAATGACAATTTTACCATACAAGTATTTTGTTGTGGCGTTCAAACAAAATACTAGCATTTTTTTATTTATTTATTATTTTATTTTACTCATCTTGCACATTCACATAATAAAATCAACAAATCAGTTTACATAAGAAAAACAAAGTGATGATACGCAGTGGCGAGATTATCACTATAATATAGTGATTTCTTCCATCTAACCACGTCATATTAACACTAAACACAAATACCTATTAAATTATAGTCAACATTGTAGATAAAGTCTCCAAGCTGAAATGGCAATGAGCTGGTCATGTGGCAAGGCGAGTGGATGGCTGGTGGACTTCCAGAATTCTTGAATGGAGGCCGTGGGAGGATAAAAGAAGTGTTGGAAACCCCAAAAAGATGGGTCGACGATAATGTCCAAGTGATGAGAAAACAGCGGTGTTGTGTTGCTCGAGATCGAAAAGTGTGGAAAAGTTTTGAAGAGGCCTATATTCGGCAGTGGATAGAAGAAGGTCAGAAGTAATAAGTAGTAGTTTTATATACAATGCAAGAAATTAATTAAAAAGTGACTTGTGAATTAGATGTTTGTAAGTTGTATCTATGTAAATATCATGGATTTCCCATTGCCACGTATACGACCAAAATTCTCGACATATTTGTGACAAATTTGCAGTTACAATGTTTTTTAAAACAATTTATTATAATCTTTGTATTTAATATCAAATGATATAAATTATATTGTTACTGCGTTTTATTTTGTGCACCGAAGAGGTGTTCTATAATCTATGACAAATAAAATTATCATTTATGTTCCAATAATATATCATTAGGTATTATTGTGTTGCATATAAATTATTTAAATCGCTTGAATAAGTGATTTTTATTTCACGTAGGCGTGGTGACTTTATATAATAATATTATTATACAATATTGTTTCTATAGCACATCGTTAAAAATAAATCAGGTTCATCAAAATATCTAAATGTCACGAAAGCAGGTTTTAATGTGTTTTTTATGGTTTGTGAGAACATTTAATGTCCGCTTCTTCACATTACTTAAGTGTTGTATTAACGGACATACCTACAATAAACAGATTATTTAATACTTAAGTAATTTGCCAAACTATCCATTTCGGTATCGTTATTATTGATGTAAAACAAGTAAGTGGACATTGATATAAATTTTTTATTCAACATCTCTTGGATATTGAATTGACGTTAATACCACTCTGGAAAACAGTTTTCTTTATTTATTATTATTATTTGTAAGTACATGCGGATATTTTTTGTGGATTTGGTTTTTCAAAGTGTATATTGGATGATCAGAGTCGGCCTTCAATTACTATAAATTTTAACAACATAAAATAATTTGCCTTATTTTGAATTAATGTATATTGCTGATAATCTGTTATATACTTGAAATTATTTTTGACAGTGGTATTGTAGACAATCTTTATAAATAAAGTGATATTATGAATTTAATACCGACTCCTAGTAGGTAACGTGGGCGATGTTACCTAGTAACATGTATGAGCGTATTCTAATCATTTTCTATTTTCAGAATAAAATAAGTTGGTATACCTTTATATTATATTGTAGACAGGCTGATGAACAGATAATCTACATACAAGTAATTGATATATAAAACGTAATCAATATGACGTAAATTATGAATAAATATAAGTACACATGGCAAAATTGTTAGTGAACAATACCATCCTGGTACCGACACTTATGTATGCAAGCGAAACGTGGACATGGTTGATGAGGGATGAAAGTGGAATAAATGTTATGGAGATCAGATCGCTGAGGAGGATGGTTGGTAAAACGTTACGTGATAGAGTGAGGAATGAGGGTATTAGAAGAATGAGTGGGTACAAGAGGAGTGTTGTGGATAGAATGCATGTAAATAAATTGAGATGGTTTGGTCATGTGGAACGAATGGAAGAAGAAAGAATTACAAAGAGGATATACTTGTCTGAAAGGAGGGGTGTGAGGAAGTGCGGGCGTCAGAGAACTACATGGCTTGATCATGTAGATCAAATTCTCAAGGACGGCCGTGTTAGAGAAATCGACGTGCGTGCATGAGAAATTGTATGACTATTGACTGTAGAGGAAACGAAAGAAGTATGTAAGGACAGAACTATATGGCGTTCCGTTCTCTCTGCCTACCCCACTTGGGATACGGCGTAAGGGAAAAAATAGATAGATAAACTCATCCCTTAATTTTCTGAGAAAATTATACTTTATTTGGTCTAACAACATCAATCTATTTTGATAACTATTTTCTAGTCAACTAGTTCAAAAACTATTCAATATAGTTCACATAAAATACTTGTTTTCTTTTATCTATCATTAATAAGATAAGCTACTAGTTATAAGATGATAATGAAATGAGAAATGTTAATGAAACTCATTAATAATCACAAATGCTCTTAGATAGTGAAAAAAAACATGAAAAAATAAACAGCTCGCCATAAATTAATCCATCGCACTTTATCGTTCCAACATTTCGCCGACTTTTTATAATACATATCGTATAACAGGTGTAGGGTATATTATTTTACTGATTTTTATGTGCGTTTTTATGTGTAGTTTTTTTTATACGACGCGACGAATTAAATGTACCTACATATATATTTTTATAATATTCTCTATACATACATGCATACTAATAAGACTAAGTTACCGGATGCAAGTTATGCGTAAAAAAATAAGATTTTTATTTGCATGTCGTCGTCACATTTTGAAAAAGGGGTATGTGAATCTATAAATGTTTTTACGTTTCTAGAATAAACTGCTTATAATGACATCATAACCATTTTATAAAGTGATTCTTAGTACTTATTGAATGTTTAAATTTAATACTTAATGAATAATATCACATGGTAATTAACAGTTCAAACAACAATTTTAATACCCTAATGAACAGTTTTGAAAGACATGAAACTCTTTTTACTATACTATACCCTCACGCCGTGTCCCAGGTAGGGTAGACAGAGAGAACAGAACGCCGTTATATTATCTTATGTTAACTAATCAAGGCGAGTTTAATATTATGCTCTTATTGTAGTTACTCGCTCTCTATCAAATGATGAACATCAGTTGAAACAATAGTTTCCAAACTGAAAAAAAATCATGACCACACATTTTGTGGTTAAAAGTAATAAATAATATGTATAATGTTGAGTGCAATAATATAACCAGATATTTAGATAATAGATCTCTTAATAAGGATATTTGATAGAAACTTTGATATGTTGTTCTCTCTCTTTTTTATATTTATTTATTTTATTCTTTATGCACATCATCATTCAGACAGAAGTGCATTGTAAGTAATAGTAATCAACAACAATAATCAAGTGACAGAAGTGCATTGTAAGTAATAGTAATCAACAACAATAATCAAGTGACAGAAGTGCATTGTAAGTAATAGTAATCAACAACAATAATCAAGTGACAGAAGTGCATTGTGGAATACCCGTTTAAAAACATTCAATATGTTTCGAAACTGTTACATAGTTAGTTCTTCAAAAAATATTATTATTATTATTACTGACAATAAAACGATTATTACTAGGGTCATTAGAGCTGAAGGCCAATGCGATCCCAGAAGAAAACCTTAAACGATATCCAAACGACAGCACAACTGCAATATATATCCTCATTTTTTCTTATAAATTGCGCATACGTCACGTTAAAGATATCAATTTCTCCAGCCAGACCATTAAACATCTGAATAGCCCTTCTCACTGGGGAGTTCGCCTATAGTTTGTTCTGCTTTGAGGCTGGTAAAAAAAGTGATGTCGAGAACGTCCATATGTATCGGGAAACTAATAGATGATACAATAAATAATAAATTGTATTCAATCAACTATTTGCTATTCGTTTTGATATATTGCTTTATGCAATAAAATCGTTTTTCTGTCTTTCATTATAATCTCCAGCACTTAAGACGGTAGATGTGTAGGTATTATAATAAAAATAATATGTAGGTATGTACGTGTTCTGATCCTCCATAAAAATAAGAAGAGGCTTTATACAATGAACGATGACAAGTGTGATGGTTGCTTTTGAGATAAAGAATATAAAATATTGCTGAACAACCTGAACCAAAGTAGTTTTACAATATAATAATATGATCGACTTCTTCCTTGTACGAGTATTACTTACTCCCAACCAACCTTCTACCAAAATATTCCATACTAGCGGTCCTCCCCAGTTTTGGACGGGTATATCTTAGCTTCTTTCAAAGGAAGTCATTTGAAAGAGGCTATTGTACTTTCATATATTGGTAAAAAAAAAATGTCCAAATAGTGAATGATTATTAAATAATTAAATAAAAAAAATGTTTTGATAAATTTTTTCAAAAGATTTTTATTGGCTGTGGCGGCTCCTCAATATTGGGTAGACTTACTTTTCCAGAAGCACAGCACATACTTTTAGGTTCATCGGCCCATTTTTGGCAGATCTTATTCATGGCTCCGATTTGGATGGAAGACTGTTGGGCATAATCAATGTGTGGATCGTAATATCTGAAACCTAATCTGTTACTGTGAGCTAAAACTCGATTACGAACTCTAGTAAAAAAAACACTTATCGTGGCATACTACTATAATAGTTACACATAATATGCTATCGCGACTCCTTTTGTAAATAATGATATGTTCTGCAAAGTCGTAGTACATTATTTAATTCTATCATCAATAGTTTTCGCAGCGCACGCGATGTAAAGAATATTTCAGGTAGGTAATTTTTTTACACCTTGGGCTACATTGTTGGAGTTTTAGTAAGGATCCCTATTTTTTTGAAAATATTATATAGCCCATGTCACTCGGGGATAGTGTAGCTTCCTAATAGTGAAAGAATTTTTCAAATCGGTTCAGTAGTTTCGGAGCCTCTTCAATGCAAACAATCAAATTTTTCCTCTTTATAATATTAGTATAGATAAATAACATGCAACACGCTGAATGTATAGGCAGTGTATAATACAAGTAGGTATTATATGTCTTATTATTATGTATTGTAAACATTTACACCTCAATCTTGGTTTTCGGACGTTAACGTTGAATTGGTAATTTGACATTTTAGTTTGTAAACATCTTCTGACGCAAATTCTGAAGAATTTTTACGTATTTAATACAATCACATTGTTTAGATAACAATATGCATTAATATTTATTGACTTGACCATTAGAAGACCTCTGCGCTCTTCAGAAATGGCAGTGAATAGACTAACTGAGCCCAATAGAGCCGGTAAGTCTAACTTATATGAGAGGGCTTTTGGTGTTGTTGGACTGGTAATGTGAAATCGCCTACACTGAGAAAAATACTCAAAACGAATCATTGGTACGGTACTATCAGATTAGGACCAGAGATCGTACAAACGATTCATTGGTATAAATCTATTATATTAACTCTTCGCAAACAAATCATTGGTAAATTTACCAACAACTTGTTTGCGAAGAGTTAATATTATAGATTCGTACTAATGAATCGTTTGTACGATCTCTGGTCCTAATCTGATAGTACGTACCAATGATTCGTTGTGAAATTTCGTTAGTATTTTTCTCAGTGTACCGGTGCCAATGAGAGACATTCAGATTGTCATCAGCTTCAGAAGCAAATTGAAAACTGCACTCTTCATCGGCGACCTTGAGACGGTCTAGGGACTGTTAAACGGCGTCAAAACAAAATCATGCAAAATCATCATCTCTATAGATTAAAGATACCTACTGCATATCGATAAGTTCAAATTATACAACAACTTCTATTACTACTACTACTGCACAAGTGGGGTAGCAAGATAGAAAGAAGAAAGTTCTAGAATACCAGTGAAAAACAGAAGGGAAAAATGTTGACTGGAAAGTTCTGAATCTAGATGGTCGGATGATGTAAGGAAGATTAAGTAGATGCAGCAAATCCATAGGAGTAGAAAAATCATATAGGAGGCCTAAGTCAAAAGATGAAATGGCTGATGAAGTAAAATAGCATAAAAATTGATTTCATATGCTATACTTGTACACAAACTTATCAGTTTCTGTATATCACCAGAATCATACTTTAATGGATTCAATAATTATTTTTATATTTTAATAACTTATATATTGTCTTTTATGAGTTTTATATCTTTGACATTTGTTTATGTAGGTTTTTGTTTTGTTTTCAAATTTTATTGATGTAAAAAATATTTATATATAACATTAAAAAGGTTTTTGCCGTAAAAAAATAAAATACTACTACTACTATACCATCACGGCATATCCCACAAGTGGGGTAGCCAGCAGATCAGCTGCATGTAAGAAACATACAAGCTGCCCTCTTCGTGCCAATATAAAATCAAGACATTCAGGATGTGTGGCAAACCTCATCGCTGAATTTAAGATGTACAATTTTTTCGAACACCTGCCTTTTACAGGACACTCAAAAACTTAAGGAGAAGAGTGGGAGACCAATTCTTTACCGGGTGCTCCACGGGATAGAAAAAAAAAATAAACAATGCAAAACACACATTCTTTTCTGAGATTATAGTATTAAATTTGCGAACCAACGAATTATTTTCATTAGATGCATACCTACTATAAATAAAATATAATAATGAAATAGGTAATATGAATGCACTAGTACCTACCAAGTATCTACATTAATGTGCCATACTCATTTGTATCTATTTAAAATACATAAATATTTATGTCGACCACACATCGGTAGATTCAATATTATGAAACAACATTTATAGCTTATTAGAATTTATGGCTAATTACAAACAATATCGTTGCGGGGATTGCTTAAATTATTGCTTGATTATTATTATTGTTATTGTATTATTATGTAATGAAAAGGAGATGAAAAGTCGGGTTATATTGTAGAGCGATTTCGGCTAAACTTTTGAATTTCTCATGTCGTGACTGCACGATTTGGTATTGTGATAGTTGATTTAAACAAAGTGCATTTCATCTTTCACAATACGGTGTATGTTGTATGCTCGTCCGATGGCGGATAATGTTATTCTGAATATGATATGACCGTAAACGATATATCATCACAATACTATTTCATAGAATATAAAGTATGCGATACGATAACACGAAGAAAGGCATCACCCATTTATCCACATATTATTATCTATCTGATTCATAAAATACATCGTATTAACAGTTAGTAGACCGAATTTTATAAAATACTAGCTGACCCGGCAAGCGTTGTTTTGCCATATATACATTATTTCTAGATTACTAATATCGCTATTAAAAAAAATAGGCGTTGATGGGAGAAAAGTGAAAATTTAGGGCTGTATATATTTCTTAATGACTCACTATAAAAAAAATAAAAAAAATTGTTCAAAAATTAAAATTCGGGGTGGACCACCCTTAACTTTTAGAGGTATTAAAAATAGATGTTGGCCGATTCTCAGATATATCCGATAAGCACACGAAATTTCATCAAAATCGGTTCAGCCGTTTCGGAGGAGTATGATAACAAACACCGTGACAAGAGAATTTTATATATTAGATAAATAGATTTCTCTGGAATCATACTTAGAATAGTTTATGATAGGATATATGATAGATCCTATCTACGAGTAGGTTAGTATCCAACATAGGGTACCTATATTAGGTATCCCAGAATAATACCTACACGTGAAGCTGTCATCGGAATTTATAAAAGAGAATATCGGAGCCTATTATTGTTAATAATTAATTAATTATTATAAAAATAGCATCGATACACAGACAAAATTTTAGTTATTCATTTTACTTAATCAAATATTATCTACAGACGGGTCTATTATAATATCTTGGGTAATAATAGAATTCAGTAATCGAGCTGAAAACATTGTGAAATATGTATTCTTAAATTACAGAATGCAGCGTAATATACAGTGTGGTATTTACCTATTTGTCATTATTATCACAGTTAATTTATTATATTTACAGTTGTTAACTTTACTATGAACTACGTCTTACAATAATACAAAAAAAAAAATTAGTTATTCATTTTACTATCTACAGACGGGTCTATTATAATATCTTGGGTAATAATAGAATTCAGTAATCGAGCTGAAAACATTGTGAAATATGTATTCTTAAATTACAGAATGCAGCGTAATATACAGTGTGGTATTTACCTATTTGTCATTATTATCACAGTTAATTTATTATATTTACAGTTGTTAACTTTACTATGAACTATACGTCTTACAATAATACAAAAAAAAAACTAAGTATATTGTTCATTCCATCAATAACATATTGTGTCTTTAGAAGTAGGTAGGTATTCAATAAAATCTTTTGGAGAGAATAATTACCATGAAACATACGATGTGCACTTGCAAATTTCATAGGAAAATTCTATTACAAATAGGTAGTGGGAACGACAATAATGAACGTCATGATTCGCTACTTCATGTTTAATGGTTACATTTAGTTTATTTTTGATCTCGAATCAATAAATGAGTAAACAATAATCTATAACGGCTTATAAATGACATCATTTTGAAAAGAGAGCTTCTTATAAAAATAATAATAATAGCAAGAAGGCCGCCAAAGCTAATGTGATATTGACCTTTGTTACAATACCTAATATTATTTGATAGACTTATTTGATTACTAATCGTGCGGTAGTGAGTAGTGACTATAGGGTATTGTTATCATCTTACTCTCCGGGTATTGTGAGTGACTTCTGTGATACTAACTGTTACAATATTCTCGCTGTCATTAATTGTTTCCAAAAGTCATCATCACGCTAGTACGCTTCTTTTGAATCATGTTGTACCATAAATCAATCTGTGTTCTCTTATGTGTGGATAATCTTAAAGCGATCTATATGGATCGTGTCATTTAGCGGAGCTTTTTGTGAATATAAGAATAACTTTGATATTACAAATACAGCAGTGTTAAACAGATACCGTTACTGTACATTTTAACATTATCATTTGGAATAGCACTTGGCATGATTAACTGAGGATATTCGATGTATTAAAAATAATATACAAAAAGACGACATTGACAAAAGAGTTTTATAGCTGATATTCTTCGCGTTCGAGAAATAGTTTAATAAAAACAACATTAGAAGAGACCACCTAGAAAAAGAAATAAAGTTTACCAACCTGTATCAGGTTATATTATCTAGTGGTAGATTGATAATAGTATCTACTAATATTATGCATCTATGAATAATATAAAAGTTATATTGCTTACAACAGTTTAGAGATGATCATAAATTCATATTTTGCTCGAAAGATTATTACCCAATGTGTTTTTGTTACTACGACGGAATTCGTAATGAAAATTATAACACGTGGTTTTTATGTTTAAGCCTTAGCCCAAGAATTCCAAAAGACCATCTGAGTGTAAAAGCTAATAATAAATCAATATAAAATTCATAATATTATCACTTAGCACCGCGAGCTGATGGACAGGTTCATAGGAAACCACTTTATGTATGTAGATGGTATGTTGTATAGGTATGGTAATAAATCTAAAACATTTGTTTATATTGATAGATGCGCGCTCGGTCAAATTATACGAATGCCTATATAAATGTTACTGATTTAAATTTAGCTTATTATATAATGGATATATTTACGTAATCAACTTTCCTCTTTTCAATAACAATAAAGATCTATTTGATGATCAACATATTCTTATAAAATTTTATTTATTTAAACACATTCACGGCTTTCACCTTTTACATGTTAATAACAAAAAATAAATATAACAACAACAACAAGTAAATCCAAAATAAAATTAAAATAACAAGTAAAAAATATTAACTCATTATTGCCCAACTTTTTTTTTTTTTTAATTTTTTGAAACCGTCTTAAAGAATTATAGATTATTGATAGTTTATTAGGTTTCTAGTGAAAAAAATGCAAAAAAAAAATTTTTTACCCAAAATTTGAAGTGTTCCCAAATGGGAACTCTGGGAAAATAAGCAACAAAATAAGTGCAGAATAAGAAGCATACAAATAATAAAATGTAACATTCATAACATGTGAAAAAATATATTTGATGAACATGATATAATATTTATAAGTTTTTTTATTGAAATTATCAACAAAAAAAAAACAAACATAGACAATAATCAAAAAATAAAAATAATTATGAAAATAAAAAAAGCGTTATTTACTTAGCATGAAATGCTCTAGAACAATTCATGTGGATGTGCACTTGACATTTTTGACAAATCTTTCTTGATTTTGCTTTGGGACAGTAACAATCTAATGTTTTATTCCATCAAATCGGTCGTTAGAATGAACTTTGGAAGACATATGTAGGTTTAGTACTCCTAGTCCGACCAAAGGCTGTAATTAGTGTTCCATATATTTTTTAAATATACCATCGCAATATTTCGTCGAAAAGCAAGGTAGTAAAGCACAGGAGGCTTTTCAATTTTTTTGTGCAATTGCCAGATGTTGTGGACAACAGTGTCAATATAATAGGCGAACAAACACCACCACCATTTTTTTGATCTGATGCCGACTCTGTAATTTCTTATAGTTTGGTCCATTCGATCCACGCCACACATAAGCTTCTTATACTGTGCAATAACATTTGGCTGAGGTATTGACATTCTCTTTTTCTCCTTCTTGACCCATCTTGGTGCCAGCCTCCTGCCCATCTTGAACAATTGTATAATCTGCTTCTGTTTGCATCTGACGACCACTCTGGACAGACATCGTTTTCACATCTGGACAGACATCATTTTCATCGCCACTATCTTCTTCAGATTCATTTCCTTCTATTGGTGGTTGTAAATATATGTACTCGTATGTTTGCTGCATTTAAATCCTTTTCATTTTCCAATATATCTATAATATTTGCAGTTGTTAAGCTGTATTAAAAATAAATAAAAATGTTAAGAAATATTGTCATACAAAACCATTACTACTATATTATCCCATAGTTCCCATTTGGGAACATTAAAAATAAAACTATAATAATTGGAAAAATATATAACAATAATATTTTTTTGTGTTGTAGATAACAATTATACTTTATTTTTAGTAAGTAGGTATTCGTATTTTTTGAAAACAAAAATTATTTTTTAAAAAAAATATTCATACATGTTTTTTGCCATGTCGTCAACACTAAAAAACGCAAAATTCAAATTGACACAACAGGACACTAACGCAGTCTAGCATAAACTGAACTGCACTAAAAAAATGTCCACTACAACTACTATTTCATAACAATTAAATACCGTCGTTAAATCTATCCTGTTTTGAAATATATTTGTTTTAACTTTTGTTCCCATTTGGGAACTCTGGTCAATAATGAGTTAATACTTAAAATAACAATTAAAAGAGATGTCAGTTCGCAAAACGTAATATTGTGATTATTGTCAAAATATATACCTACAAACACATACGTTTAGAAATTCAATGTGTTCAGACAGCAAGTAATAAAAATTAAATTTTGAATCAAAAACTTGAGATGAAAATGATTTCTACAAATTACAATATTATTATTGTAAAATATTGCACAGAACAATTAATAAATTAAAAGAATAAACAAAAAATAAGACGAATGTTCAATGACTCTCGACTGACCCATTGGCAGTTTTACATTTGAGAGGAGGTACTATTTAATTACGTCAGATTTGTATTTGGATAATTTCGTCCTTCAATATATTTAATCATTCTTGTACACATCTATATAAAATACATAGATCGATTACAACTACTCATATAATCTAATTGATATAAAAATGTTTATAAACAAATCACGACATTTCTATGACACTAATTTAAAATGTTAGCATGAATTTGTACTCTTGATAAACTCATCTTTAACAAAAAATGTATAATGTCACGAGATAAACCAAATTACTAATTAAATTTGGCATATTTTTTTTCTTTTGTATTTAAATAGAACTTATGATAAGTGCAGTGGTACCTCGACATACGAGTTTAATTCGTTCCGTAACTTTGCTCGTGTTTCAAATTACTCGTAGGTATCTCAAACCAAATTTCCCCATTGAAATTAATTGAACTGCCATTAATCCGTTCCAGCCCCCATAATGTCATCCCAGTTAATTTTGTTACGTGTTTGTGAATAATAAAAATGTATTTTTAAATGACAAATATTGTACAAAAGCATAATAAAAAAGAATGTAAAGAAATTAGCTATATTTATAATGTGTTACTTTCGCTTAATTTTCGTCACTGCTTTTCTCTTCACTGGTCTTTGCCTTTTTCGCCACGCTTTTCTCACTTTCACCTGTAGGCCGTTTAAAAAAAACATTTACACTGTCAGATACACCAGTCTGCAGATTTTGTTCAGAGGACAATGAAACACCTATCCACATCCTCTGTAACTGTGACGCACTCACTCGCAACCGAAGTCATATCCTCGGAGATCCACTGCTGGACTCTGAGAAGGTGAGGCTTCTCACACCAAGACAGATAGTGAGCTACATGACGCACCTAGGTCTTGAGAGTGAGATATGACACAGAAGGATGTCACAATAGATCTTTTATGGTCGCGGTGACACAAGGGATGCAAGGTCCCTTGATCTTTATGGAAAAAAAATGGAAGTTTGTTTCTTCCTGCCTTTCAGATTGTTCCGGAAATGAGTTAGGCAAATATCATTAAATAGCTCGTATCGCAAATTTTGCTCGTATTTAAAAGCAAAAAATCGCTCGCTCGACGGCTTATATCTCAAAAATCTCTGTGTTGGGGCACTCGTATGTCAAGGTACCACTGTATTATCAGCTAGAAAGAACATTGGGTTCATCGTAATATTCTGTGGGAACGTAATACAAATATAACACTATCATAGAAGAATGTCATACGACTTGACTTGAGATGAGAATAATTCTTCTATAACAAAAGTTCCCATACATCAAAACTACTTTTAGGAACAAGTAACATTTGAAAAATAATCCGTTACACCGTTGTAATCGATTATAATTATATTATCTGTGATCAGGTCAGTCTCTGTATAATGTGTCTTTGGAGAGCATTGCACTACTGACTACTGTATTGATATTGGAGGATCACTCGGTGCATTCGATAACATAATTCAAAAATATTCTTTTGTTTTGAAGTTTACTATTACCATATTTTGTAAAACATATACAAACTGTTTACAAATGATGTGTTACACAATACCCAATATAATTATTATATATATAATGAGTTACAATTTACATTGGATTGGTTTGCAACGAGTTTGGATTTTCTTCTCCATTCCTCCCTATTCTCAGCCAGTCTTTTCAGCTCTACGTATGAGCCACAGTTCATATCCCTCTTCAGTTGGTCCATATACGCACATCTCTTGGTCGGCTTCTGCCATTTGTCCCCTCGGTCTTACCCTCCGCGATGGCAATGAGTACGAGTAGTCCTGGGTGCCTGATGTTGTGGCCAATCCAGTTAGCTCGTTGTTGACTGATTCTCTTAAGAAGTTGCCTTTTTTCGCCTACCCTGGTTAATACTTCTTCGTTTTCGACGTGTTCCGACCAATGGATCTCCAGCATATATTATTATAATGTTGTTAAAAGGTATATTTACATATCTCGTGGAGCACCCAGTAAAGAATTGGTTTCCCATGTCACAAAAATGATGCTGTGCGACGACGTAACTGGTAGAAATCTCTAATCTCCGTGATACAGGAGAGACGATGGTCCTGGCTGGGTAATGTTCTGAGAATGCCCAATGATAGTTGGCCAAGAACAGCAAATGTTCTTCCATCCGCAAGGGTTCCGTCGGCCCGGGCGTCCCTCTTTGACAATACACCGTTCTTATGACAACGACATCAGAGCGCAGGGAATATCGTGGGAAGAGGTGACGTGAATGGTACAAAGACGCTCTGAATGGAGGAGGCTGGTTTCTGCCCTGCGCTCCCGAGAGGAGCATTGAGGGCGATGACGATGATAATGATTCTTCTTCGTAAGTTTTCGAGTGTCCTGGAAAAGGTAGGTGTTCGAAAAAAATAAGAAATTTTACATCTTAAATCCAGCGATAAGGTTTGCCACCCATTCTGAATGTCTTGATTTTATATTGGCACGGAGACGACGGCTTGCAGGTTTATTACATATATGCGGCTGGTCTGCTGGCTATTACACTCACCATTTCTCTTTGATATGATGTACAACATACAGTAATATGCAACGACGATAATATAGCATATAGACCAAATTTATTCACATTGAAAGGAATGCAACTTTTTTGCTTCGATATTGATATAAAATTTATATTTAAATAAGTTTGTCACCATTCTTCTCAGTGTTTTTTTTTATTAAATTAAAACTTCATTCCGTCTCAACGTAATAATAATAAATGCTTTCATTTAAACACACATTAAGTTAATCAGATACGGGAAACATATCAATTCAATGTAGGCACCTGTCGACATGATTATTTGCATTAAATGGCAAACATGACATCTACAATATGGTGAATATTTAAAATGTAAAACATGACATATTAGGTATGCTTATACAACGTGTAGAGATCCCAAACAAACATATTTCATTTCATTTCTCCTTTATTCATAATGTCATGTTGGAAGCCACCGCTATCATGTTGTTAATTTAGAGATGCAACGAATAGTATATTTGACCGAATACCGAATATTAGTAAGATCACGTGCCGAATAACAAAAACATTGGTGAGAACTTGCGGTACTCCCGATCGCGCATCTTTATGTAGGTATCTAGTACTTCATAAGACGACCGGTGTGGCGCGGAGGCTAACGCTCTTACCTTCACTGAGAAAAATGCTAACGAAATTTCACAACGAATCATTGGTACGTACTATCAGATTAGGACCAGAGATCGTAAAAACGATTCATTAGTATGAATCTATAATATTAACTCTTCGCAAACAAGTTGTTGGTAAATTTGCCAATGATTTGTTTGCGAAGAGTTAATATTATAGATTTATACCAATGAATCGTTTGTACGATCTATGGTCCTAATCTGATAGTACCGTACCAATGATTCGTTTTAAGTATTTTTCTCAGTGTTCGCGTCACTAGGTCCCGAGTTCGATTCCCGGCCAGGATGAAATGAAGAATCACCTTTTTCAAATTGTCCTGGGTCTGGGTGTTACATGTATATGTGTTAGTGCATTATATATATGTGTATTGTCGTGTCAGTTCCCATAATACTAGATTCATTTCTGAGTTTGGGACTAGTTCGGTCTGTGTGAATTGTCTATACATGTTATGTTATGTTACCTACTAAACTTGCAGCGCGGTATATTTTTTCGAAATTTTTGTGTTCCAACATTAATATTTTTTGCATCAGATTAATTTTAAAACATTGTATAAGTGTATATTATTAAATAAATAAATTTTATCTATGAATAGATGTGATAAATTTTGTTTTATAAGATAAATAAATTAAATTAATTAATTACATATTTCAGGATTAATACGATTGTGCATCTGCAGCTGACAATGAAATAGCAAAAATCTACAAGCTATAAGTTCCTTCCAGTTTTACATTTAAACTTTTTGGCAGAACACCGAATAATGGTCAAAATATTCGGTATTCGGCCGAATAATAAAAATGTTGCCGAATAGACAGAATACCGAATAGTTGCCTCATATTCGTTGCATCTCTAGTTGTTATGACGATATGTTATAATGCCTTGAAAATAATTATACCTACTGATTTATTTTTGCAGTAACAGTAAGTACTTGCTCATCTTTCGTATGTCATGTGTGGTATGCTGAAGAACCGCTTCTTATCTTCAATTATTTAAAGAGTTTTACAAAAATATCTGCAAAGACTTTTATGTTTTGTTATATCGTTTTCTGGACATCCAACCATATAATATGTATGTACTACTATACTATACTATACTATACCCTCACGCCATGTCCCAGGAGGGGTAGGCAGAGAGAACGGAACGCCATATAGATCTATCCTTACATACTTCTTTCGCTTCCTCTACATTCATCCAGTTTCTCATACATGCACGCCGATTTCTCTTACTCAGCACGCGTCCGTCCTTAAGAATTTGGTCCACGTGATGAAGCCACGTGGTTCTTGGACGTCCGCGCTTCCTCACACCCCTTCTTTCAGATAAATACATCCTCTTCGTCATCCTTTCATCTTGCATTCGCTCAACATGTCCAAACCATCTCAACATATGTATGTACCCATAATAAAATGTGTTTAATTTTAGGTATAATACTGGTTTTTCTTTTAAGAATCAATTTTTATTGTATTGTGTGTATTTCATTTATTTTTATTTTTTCCCATCATCATCATCGCCCTCAAAGCTCCTCTCGGGAGCACAGGTAGTGTTGTGAAATTCTCAAGAAATAATTTTTCGAGAAATTTACCGAGGAAATTCTCGGTAAATTTCTCGAAGTAGAGAATTTACCGAGAATTTTTTTTATTTTTTATTTAACAGTATAATAATAATAAATACTTTATTCAATCAATCAATAACAATGTACAAATATTGAGACAATTTATCACCAATATGGCTACAATTAATTATGAAAACAAAAAAATGTTAGGTACCTACATAGAAAAAAGTGCTAATAACTTATGAAAAATCTTGATGTTTGACACCCCACATGCACATATTTAAGTTAAAAAAAAAATTGCAGGTACGTACATGGAAAAAAGTGTCAATAACCTCTGATTTGGGCCTTAATCAGCCCCACAATTTTTTGGATCAATCAGGTTGGCTGCGAAGTGTACTGAGCGAAAGGTCATAATGCCACTAAGAAAAATTATGGAGAGAAATTTCTCTTCCATCAGAGGAGAAATTTGTCGTTCTCGAGAAATTTCTTTGGAGAATTTTCTCTTCTCACATCACTAAGCACAGGGCAGAAAACAGCCCCCTCCATTAGAGCGTCTCTGTTTCAATCGCGTCACCTCTTCCCACGACATTCCCTGCGCTCTTATATCGTTGTCATTGTGAAAAACGGACGGCGTATTGTGAAAAAAGGGACGCTTGGACAGACAGAACCCTTGCGGACGGAAGAACAGTGCTCTTTTTATTGGGCATTCTTAGAGCATGACCTAGCCAGGACCATCGTCTCTCCTATATCACGGAGACAACAGATCTATGTTGGGTGCGTCAACGCACAGCATCATTTTTCCCATATGGATTATTAATTTATTGTTTCTTTTGTTTGGTATTCTTGCGAACTGTTCTTCGGGCCACCCGTAAGGAAAAGAAAGTGCGTCTTCAAGATAGGATGAATTAGAGCCCCCGACTCCTGAGATATTCGAGTGTGTATAGAGGTCCTTTCAACGTATGAAAATCCACCCATTCGATTCAAGTTTGATCGAACAATGTAGATTATAAACCTACACGTAGAAACACAATTACAGTATTATCTTGCGAACGCAATCGCAGTAGCATCTCCTTCCCTACAACAGTTTTAACTTCAAACATTTTAGTATGTGTTTCAAACAGGATTCCAACACGACTGCAATGAGATTATTATTAATAATAATCCTCATATGATGTGTAAATAGGATTAGCAATTACACGGCAAGCAATCCCTTGGATTCATTTCGTTATTCCATTTGCTGGGTAATATTATCAGGAACACAGCAGTTTATAGGTATGAGTTGTTCGGAATCACTACTGAGCGTAATGTCTTTAGCGGACCTCATGCTGTTTATAATCTCCTAATTAATTTGTTCGAAAACGTGTCTTCACCAGTGTTGGCTGCAAACACTATTATTTATTTTCGAGGATTTAAATAGCACGTAGTTTACTCATTATTGTATTAATTTGCAATTTAGATAGTTGGCATTATTATTAATTTCTACGAAAAATCACTTCTTACAATGAAAAATGAAGAAAGTCTAAAGAGAAAAAGTAGAATGTGTCTGGATAAAGGGATACTGATCAATATGGACAGAAAACTACCTATGAACATTGGCGCCAATCGTTAATGAGATCATTCAACGGATGACTTTAGCGTGAGGGTAATTCATTCTATTTATTTATTTCACAGTATTTAAACATAACATGTCATGGACATGACCAGCTAAGAGGTAAACTTTTTGAGCTGGCCTTAACTGATAATCCATGATGGTGCACATGTGGGACGGGAGCTCAATATGCGGAACATATTCTTTGGGAATGTTTTTTGATAATGGATGCAAAAGAGGAAATGATTTTGGGAATGACTGTTGACACTCCTCGACCCATCTGGTTTGGGGAAGTGTTTTTAAATACCACAAACGCTGTTACTATTACTGTTCTTACCACTTCTAGGTATTCGTGGATGTGTGGATCTCAAGGTGGGATCTATTACGTCAGCCGGCCGCCAACTGACGTGGTAGGGTCGGAGATGCCAACGCTGACATAGTGGTACTGACAGACTAGAGAAAGTTGATAGGTAAATAAATTGTCACCTAAATGGATAAATAGGTGTCCTTGGACTCCTGAAATATCAGAAAAATAAAGTTATTTCAACTGTACATCATTTGTGGGATAATGTACATAATAAATAAATTCACTATGGGTCGCTATGCACGCATGCACAACTGACGGATTACCTTACAAAGTCGCTTGGCAAATAATAATATTTGGTTGTAGAATAATATTTGGTTGTAAAATAATATAGGCAGGTTGCTATAATAATAATAATATTATTTCACCTTTCATCGACATGTTATATTATTTTAGTGTCGTTGTCACTGTACACCGTTTACAAATATCTCACTTGATTAATGACATTTCTTTATTTTGTTTATTAATTTTACCTGTCTGATTGCCATTCCGGATATAGATAATGTGTCATGTCCCAATGAGAGATGTTTTCTTTCTTACGTATGTTTTATATGGATATTTTATAACAATTAGTGTCAATTACAACAGCGGAATAGTAAGTTCCTACCTTTTTCATCACGAAACTCATAATATAATGCTGTCGACATGTCATAATTTCTATAGTTTCTCGATTGAAACACAAATGTCAAAAAAAAATCAACCTATTTTTTTTTTGGGTAGATGGCGCTCTTGTAGCTGACTGAACCTATGTACAGTACAACTTTTCCAATTTTTATACTAAAAATAATGGTTAAATATCGATTTATTTATTTTATTTGCCGACTAAAATGAAGTGTTCTTTTTATTTGATAGTTTTGTGTTTAGTGTTTGTTGCCTTTAAATTAAGCATAGACATCTAGACTTGCAGCGCGGTAGGTACATTTTTTCGGAACTTTTGTGTTCCAACATCGATGTCCTTCAGGCATTAGGAATGTATTGTCTTACAATCAACATCAGTTTAAAACTGGATACAAAATTTGATTGGTCACATGACCGATTTTTTTTCGAATTACCGAATATCTTTGAAATTAAAAGATAAATTTTAATTAAATAGAAATATAAAATTAAATCTAATAGAGTTTGAGAGAATAAAAATAGTTTACAAGTGACACAAGTGACAAATAATATCGTAAATGTGTTCTTGAGGTGATTAAATAACGAAAACATCATCATCATCGCCCTCAACGCTCCTCTCGGGAGCACAGGGCAGAAACCAGCCTCCTCTATTCAGAGCGTCTCTGTGCCAATTGCGTCACCTCTTTCCACGACATTCCTTGCGCTCTGATAAAATAACGAAAACAGCACAGTATAAATGATCCAATAATAATAAAAAAAGTCAAAGTTAAAGGAAGAATGTCACTCTGGTGGGTGGGTAATAAATAATTGTATAATGTGAAACAATAATAAAATTGAAAAAAGGACATTGGTTTCTGTACGACTGAGTCAATGGGTCTTATGTCACAAATGTAATTTATATTGGGCGACACTTTCTCTGGAAACTTATTCATAAAATATTATTGTCACGATAACTTTTAATGCGTACCTATGAATTATTATGAAATTTATAATGCAGTTTTATTGAATTAATACGGGGATTTATGTTAAGTCGAAGTACATCTGAACACTTTTTCCTCGTAATACGTTGAATAAGCCTAGAATAAAATACACGATATATATATATGGACAATTGGTAAAGCGCCGTTTACTCATAACATGACTTCAAGGGCGCTGTATATCGTATCCATCACTCGAAACTCCCAGCAAAAAGGTGTCTTCAGCCCTCTTTTAAAACTCTCTCCATTCACCTCCTCTCGCAGACACAGAGGCAGCTTGTTCCAACATCTGGGTACCTATTCATTGCACATTACTATTATTTGACTTTGAGTTAGTCTAATTTACTACAACTTTTGATTTGTAGAAACTTATTTCAAACAAAGTATGCCTATATAAATAATATATAATCTACTGAACATTAATTGGACGATGTACAAAATATGTATGTATGAGAGATTTTATATCCCGAATGTCTTGACTTTTATTACCGCGGAGACGATTGTTACCCGATTTGTGGGAAATGCCACGATGGTATAGTAATAAGGTAGCTACGTATCGATGATTCAACAATGATTCCAGACGTAAATAAATAAATAACAAGAATTATAAACAAATACTAGTTTAATACTCGATGTTCCTAATATGTTTATATATAACTATGTTAGAGTCTATGAAACAAACTATATTTAATAAGTATTATCTCTAAAATTCTAAAATTCTAAATAAATGTTTTTTTCAACTGTTTCGCTTTTTATCGAGAGAGACGTCTTTCGTCTTTCAAGGACATCGTCAATCTCCCAGGAAGATGATCAATTCACGGAAAATGTTCAAATAACGACCTGTGGACTGAATAAATAAGAGGTTAAAAAAAAATAATGAATGTTATGTGTGAGTTCCTCCATGACTCAGTGGGGAGTATAATAAAATGAAAAGCTCATTGAGCTACTTAATAATAAAACAAGCTTTAAATTTACTATGTAACGTTTTTTTTTTAAATTATAATGTTTTTTTTTGTATATTTATTTTGAATTTGGCCAATAAAGATTTATTTTTTTATAAGGGAAGTAGTTGCTTACAAGCAAATTTAAAGAAAACTACATACACTGAGAAAAATTATTACTAACGAAATTTCACAACGAATCATTGGTACGTACTATCAGATTCGGACTAGAGATAGTACAAACGATTCATTAGTACGAATCTATAGTATTAACTTTTCGCAAACAAATCGTTGACAAATTTACCAACGACTTGTTTGCGATAGGTTAATATTATAGATTCGTACTAATGAATCGTTTGTACTATCTCTGGTCCTAATCTGATACAGTAGTACGTACCAATGATTCGTTGTGAAATTTCGTTAGTATTTTTCTCAGTGTATGAAGTGGAACTTGATGAACATACATGCACACTTTTTCAAATGAGTGATTTATCTAAGTGAAAGATATATTGGTTTATAATTACCCATTACTTTGCTCCTGAAAGCACTATACATCCCATTTCGTACATCAGCGATAATACTAACGGTCTATCATAAGTGACGAATAAATCTGTCATGAAGTCTGTTTCTTCCGATGCAGTGCACTCACCTCTTTCCATAATATAAGGTGCTGAATATTCATGTCAATAAGTGATTCCTGTTATATCTACACTAAGTAGAGGTACAACAGTGGTTATATGACATGAACAATGTTGATAAATATTGATGCGGTGTTTTTGAATACACGAATTTGTACATACCAGTGATATGGTATAACATATCACTGGTACATACATACTGTTGAAATAACTTTATTTCTCGGATATTGCAGGAGTCCAAGGACTCCTATTTATCCGTTTAGGTGACGATTTATTAATATTTTAATTCTCTCTAGTTTAATACAATACCACTATGCCAGTGTTGGCATCTCCGATCCTACCACGTCAGTGGGCGGGGGACCCGGCTGACGTAGCAGATCCATACATACATACATACCATCACGACGCTTCCCTCGCGGGATAGGGAGAAAGGATCGAGCGCCACTTCCTTCTATCCTTGCATACATCTTTTGCTTCCGCCACTGTCAAAAAATCGTCATGCATGCTCTCCTGTTCAATGTGTACTTACCTGAACAAAATGTATTGTAAGACTCAATGTGGGCAAAGAAAATTCTGGAATGCCCAACGAGAACAGAAAGGAGAAATGTTCGATCGTTGGTAGCCTGGAGGTAGAGTCTTGGCCTCATGCACAAGAGTTGTGCGGTTCAGTCCCAAGTGCAAGCAAACTTAACTTTTAGCTTACTGTGAGAAGTGTATAAGGATGTACTTGGGTTTATAACCAAAACCCAGATACATTGTCCTTTTGTAAAAAAATAAATATTGGAAGACCAGAGCCCGTAGACAATTTGTACTTAGCGATCGTCTACTGGCGAACTTTTCGACAATCTACCTACACGTACCGTATAATTATGCGTTATTGTTGCAGTTATTGACGAAAATTCGTTTGTAGGCGATCGTCAAGTACAAATTGTCTACGGGCTCAGGAGTAGTACCTAACTGAGAACGGACAATTGAAGTGTTAGAGGCCTCAGGCTAGAAGGTCGGACGATATAAAGAAAGAAGAGAATGTAGCAGGTGCAGAATAGAGGGCAGTGGAAAATCATGAGAAGGCCAATGTCCAAAAATGGATCCAACACAACTGAAGAAGTTCAGATGAATTACTAACTGTTAAGTATTAAATGTGTTTTAATTAATTATTTTACGTAGAATGATGAATTATTAGTTTACATATTTCTGATACCGATGAAAAGAGAATTTGATAATTACGTCATTCGTTCTGATGTTCGATTTTCACATCATTTCACTTGGATGATCATCCGAAGTGTCAGGGTCAACGCTGTTCATCGAAAATGAACACGTCTATTCACACTTGTTCATCCTATGTTTTCACTGCCGTGTTAATATTCATGTTATCTATCTTTTACGTTTTTTCGTAAAAGATAGATAACATGAATAAATAAAAAGAAATAAATGTAAAATTAAGGTATAAAAATTTAAAACAAATTATTAAAATTCTCGACAACATGAAAATAAGTCAAATAATAGGAAAAAACTTGTTTATGGTCATTATATGTCGGGTAGTAATCCCTTTCATCCGTCATCGCTAGTGATCACTATTGATGAAACGCTTCTTCACATCTTTTCGTTATGGAGTATCATCCAGAGTGATCATCAAGTGAAGAAGTACCCCTTTAATCAATATTGTTAATCAAATTTTTACAAATCATTTGTTCGTCATTATGTTTAGTGACAGAAAAAGATGACAAAATTTTATTTATTTATACAACCTTCAATAGATGACTTAGAAATATGTTTAGTTTTCTCTTCCTATTTTGAATAAGTAGTAAGCAATACATTTGAAAACAAGAGTATTTTATGACTGAAATTATATTAACACAAATTAATCTTTAAGACGATTTCAGGGTTAAACACCATCGTAAAAAACATAATGCCCACCAACATAAAAAAAGAAACGATTTTTGCGAAATATCATGCGTCGATTTTAAATATGATAAAATGTTTCATAAAAAATCATTTAATGGATAATAAAACTTAATGATCGGATTAAAATAATTTCATCAAATTAAATATTTAGAGGTGTTATGTCGGTATTGAGCCCGGCTTAAAGTCTGAATTATACGTTATATTAATTCATATTATAACGATCTAAAGCAGTGCTACCGTAATCCGTCCATGTAACAGCTAATAATAATAATAATAATATAAATACATTGCTTCATTAAATGATTATTACTATTAGAGATTTTAAGTCGTAAACCAGAATAGTTAGGAAAAAATAAAGGATTTGTCTAATAAAGATAAATACTGTTTTCAATAATTTGTCTAGAAACGTGTTATTCTACTTTTATTGAGAATTGAGATACTATACAATATAAAGTTATCTAGTAATTTAATACATCGTACTATTGCTGTGTAAGTTATCAATAAAACGTTGTTCTCAGAAGGCGAATATCGCCAGGAAACCAAAATATCGTCAGCCATTTGAACCGTGTGAACAAATTGACAGTTGGCCTGAAACGATAAAAAACACAAAAAACGATATCGTCTCAAGTTGACCACCTTTCAAACTTTTTTCGTTGGTAGAACGGTGCGCGCATGCGTAGATATGCGTGGCATAAGTATCTATGGTAAAAACTTTATAACCTATAAACTTTATAATTTTTACCGTTTCGTGACAGCTGTTATCTTTGTTGTTGGTTTGTGGCGTTTGTTTCCTTGATTAAAAGGCTCCTTATAACCTATTATAACATTTTCAACTAATAATAAACACTCCGCGATTTCCATCTCGACGTCCGTTACTTTGAAATCAAAGCGCATCTGACAGATTGAATCTATGCCGGTGGACTGTGTGAACACGTTTGACAATCAATGGACGACCGACGGATTTTGTTTTTTATGCAAGCGAAATCGTCAGGCTTTTATATCGCCTCGTATGAACACCACATTACAGACTATATTCACCTGTATTCAAGTAAGTAGCTGTACATTGGCACACGTACAGATTCAATTTGTAATGGTTTGATTCATGACTGCTCGATGTTCAATTCAATAATTGAATTAAGAGATTTACTCGACGTTGAAATATATTAAGAGTATATCATTATAAATTTAGCACATAGGTATTCATAAAAAAAAATAAGTGCTTGTAGCTTTTATTTGGGCAATTACTACGCTATGTGTCATTCTGGTGATTTTTTCTATCTCTACTATCATAGCACTTCTCATAAGTGGGGTAAACCAGTGTAATGTACACACAGATTGTTCTCTCCGTCACACTTTCGATTAAGAAGAAGAATAGAATAATAAAGTTTGAATAAGTAAATAAAACATTCGAGTTATTAAAATACCTCATCTTTGAATTCGATGTATTATATGTCTTAGATATTTATTATATATTATTGCTTAAAAATTATTTTCTTTTTTTAAATCATTCATTCATCATCATCATCATCATAGCCCTCAACGCTCCTCTCGGGAGCACCTCTGTGCAAATCAGGGCACCTCTTCTTGCACATTCTAAAACCATAATTAACTCATTCGTCGTATCACGATTGGATTACTGCAATGGCATCCTCGCAAATCTCCCACAATATCAACTCCAGAGGATTCAGTCCGTTTTTAATGCGGCTGCACGTTTCATTTATCAACTGAATCGCTCTTCACACATATCCGCCACCCTTCAATCTCTTCACTGGCTCAGATGTCCGGAGAGAGTTGAATTTAAAGTGTGCTTGACAGTATTTAAGGCACTTCATGCTATGGCCCCAGAATATATCATGGAACTCTGTGGTAGACAGGCGTTAAGTCATAGACAGACAACACTTAGGTCTTGTCAAGATATAACAACTAAATTGGAGGTGACCAGTACTGTATCGAAACCAGTGTACGTGGAGCGTGCTTTTGCAATATCTGCACTCTAGTCTGGAACAGGCTTCCACAAACGATCAGAGAAACGCAGGACATATCTCGTTTCAAGAACCAACTGAAAACTTATCTATTCAAAAAATCTCACAGAATAATTCAGGCACAACCTTAGTTAGCAAAGAGCGCCCTTGAGGTGGATTTTTTTCACAAAACGGCGCTTTACAAATCATCCAAATAATAATAACAATAATAATTCCCTGCGCTCTGATGTCATCTATTGTGAAAGAGGGAAGCCCAGGCTGACGAAACTCTTTCAGACGAAAGAAACCATTCATTATCGTTATTTTTTCTAGATATCTAAGCTTTCGAACGAAATCTGCAATAATTTGAGCATGAACCTGAATACGAGTAGACTTGAATTTTTTAAAAGTGCCCTAGCACCGCTACGCACACAGTCACAAGTAATGTGTATTACAGAACACGTGATTGTATTAGTGACCGAGTAGCATCACTGTGATTGGCTGGTGCATTGTGTGGTGTGTGTAGCATACTCATTACTGAAGGATGTGTTAGTAATCATTTACCTATGAGCGGGGCACTCTTAAATAAATTCTACTCTAATACATTTGCTTAAATGTCTGACATTTAATAATAATTTCTAATAAATAAGTTGAAAGGATTTTACATCAGCAGTAGATAATAGCACCTGCGCATACTTCTCGAGATTAAGAAAATTAAATTCAGAAGAGAGACCTCCCCGGTGCAATGTGTATTATAGCGCAATTCTTCACGCATATAACTACGTATTCTAGTACATGATTGGCATGAAAGATCGTTTAATCAATAAAATACTAATAGTCAAGATTACATAGTATTCAAAAATATACCCTATAAAATGATTGCGTTAAGCTGAGATTTGTTTAAAAAAAAGGGATCGTTTTGATTCCTTTTGTTAAGTGAGGCTATTTTCATTGTATTATTGTGGACAATTGTATACGCAAAGACTGAAAACAGCAGCAGCTGTTTCTTTTGCTTTTGTCATATCGTGATTTTGTTTATTTTTTATGTTTCTTAGCAATGCGCCAATGTCGTAAAATAAATGTGAAGAATAACATTCCAGCGGTGCACTTGTAGGTATACCTGATTTCGTATTCTTTATAATCTTTGTAATAATATAATATTATAAGATCTACGTGCATACCTTTCGTGTTCCTTGTATTATCGCATACATATAGGTATTGTGCGTAGGTAGGTACAGGTACATATATTATAATATTGTTACCTATATATTTTTAGGATTTTGGATGTCAGATGGTATGAACATGTTACAAATGATGCTGCGCGCCGGCGCACCCAGCAGAGACCTGTAATCTCCGTAATACAAGAGAGACGATGGTCCTGGCTGGGACATGTTTTGAGAATGCCCAATGATAGTTGGCCAAAAAGAGTACTGTTCTTCCGTCCGCAGGGGTTCCGTAGGCCCGGGCGTCCCTCTTTCACATTACACCGTTCCTATGACAACGATATCAGAGCGCAAGGAATGTCGTGGAAATAGGTGACGCAATTGGCACAGAGACGCTCTGAATGGAGGAGGCTGGTTTCTGCCCTGTGCTCCCGAGAGGAGCGTTGAGGGCGATGATGATGATGATATATTTTTAAACGATCTTTGCTCTAAGTTTCGATTGTTTAACAAAAGCAGAAATCATGAAATTACCACCAATTAGACATCTAGATTGGAGAACCGTTGGAAAGTCGAATGTCATAAACATCCAAGCCTCCTGTTCGTGTCAACAAAATAGTAAGACACTCAGAACGAGTGGAAAATGTCATCGCCGAGTTTAAGATGTAAAATGTCTTAACTTTTTTCCAACACCTGCCTTTTTCATGATACTAGAAACCTGATGAAAAAGAGTGGAAAATTATAATAAGCAGAGTACCTACTCCTCGGAATAATCCACTGTGAATCGAAAATACTAGAAGCAAAATATTATTTCAAATTCAAATTCAAATTGATTTTTTGCTCTGGTGTCTTATATTTTACTTATAATATCAAATAATTTAAATTTATGAATTGTTTTACCAGATTTGTAATACTGCACGCCTCTGACACCAGCAACCTTAGTTGCTGTTTTGAGGTATTGTTTATAATTGAATAAATTAAATTAATTAAATATTTTTATTAAAATAAAATTTAAAATTTAATAATATTACATACACACCTAATTACTAAAAAAACACATTTATTACATATTTGACCCTCAAAATTGAGCAGTGCTCGTGCTTTGAGGGTTTAAACATATTTTATATAATTTAGATAAAACAAAAGCGCTCACCAAACAACAAAAATAAACACATATCCACAATACAAACAGCAACCAAATACAGTTTCTCAGTTACAAAACTCAACAACAGAGCAGTTGAACAGCTATTTAAAAATATCTTTCAGATTCAATTTAAAACTCTGAATTTTTTTGTAGAATCATACTTAGATTTTTTAAAGTAATTTAAATTTTGAAGTAAATCATTCATCCTTTATTGTTTTCTTGTACAGAGAGGATTACCTGTATTATTATTACATGTAGGCAATCCACCATAATATAGCTAACCTTCCATGCCGTGACGATATGAAGAGAAAGACATATTTGAACAAATAAAATTCATATAAACCTTTACGGTATACTGCAAAAATATCAAATATTTCCCTTATAATTATAATCTATAACATTTATGAAACGACAGGTTATAGACAGAAACACAAAAAAGTCGAATTTTATAGGATTTATATTCCTACGTAGGTACATTTCACATCTTATTTCTACATGATAATAATGATTAGTTTTACTTAACATCACAATTATATGGATTCTGTATGTATGAATATGAGAAGTGTAACAAAACATTGTATTTTGTAAATATTAATAATTATAAGAGATAAATATCTATTCTAATTGCTTGCGTAGCATATTGATTAAAATATTTTCTGGATTTGATTAGACTGACCAATCTTTTTAGCGTACTTACCCTTAAAACCTCGCATAAACGAGTGGATGGTCTGTAAAGATAAATTAGATTACTTCCTATCTTCTCTGGGTAACCATGTATATTTTTGTACGTATTTCTATAAAGGGAAGGAAAGGATTAATAGGAATTATGGGCTAAATATATTATTGCTATAGGAATTGAATCTCATTGTTCTTTATATTTAGCAAATAATTGATGGTTTGTGGTTTCATATTTCGCTATTTGATCCGGTAGATAATCGGTCGACCTTTTAAAATAAATTGTCCAACCGTGTTGACAGATGAGGGAGAATTCAGATGCCGTCAAAGAAATTTAAAAAACCACCATAACTTTAAAAAAAGAAGTACAAAAATCCACTTATTTCATTAAATGTGACGAACACACCGTGAAAACACGTGTTGCGGAATACCGCTGATAAAAATGCGTACAAAAATATTTTAACATTTTTTTAAACGATTTAAAAATATGTAAAGCTAACAATCTAACACTCTTATGGGTTGGTGGTACTAAAAGCATTTGTAAGGCGGCTTATATATATATATTGTAGGTACATAGCTATATAAATAATTGTAGAATGCCTGACAGTATGCATTTGTTGGTATGTAAGGGCAAAAACGAGACACCTGAAATGGCGAAACTGAATAGAACAGCTGATTGTAAAAAAAGTGAGCACATGCTATGTAGACAATCGGGTATCAACATAGGTAGATATATCTATCTCTGGATTTGAAATGCTTTGAGCTTTGAAAATACTTACCATGTGTTTGTGCAATCTTAGGATTCATATAGGTATGTCTTTATAACCTGTACAATATCTATGTAGTTATGTATTCTTAATGATTTTTTTCTAGTCGTTTCTAGAAGACTATTTTACATAGGTATGTATAAAGTTATTTTCTACACTACTCTAAAGTCCTAACTATCTGCAGACGGCGCGTCTTGCGATATTTCGGGCACATTGCAAGAAGAGAGCCTGAGAACCTAGAAAGAGAAATTATAATTGGGGCTATAGAAGGAAGGCGCGGAAGGAGCCGAGTACCAGCAAGATGGAGCGACCAAATTAAGGAGGTCACACATATTTCACTACACTAGACCTTTCAAATGGCGGATGATCTCTCAAAGTGGAGACACATGGTCTACAGAACGAAGCATGATGGTTGCGATCCTCAGGATTGAGGGACCGATGGAGGTGATGATACAGTTAGTATTTGAAAATCGACTGCATATTGTACAATTAATGATAATTTCATACTCAAATCACTTGAAAATTGGTGGATAGCCGAAAAAAATCATAATTCGTTTAATAGGTACTTACCTAAACATTCTTATGGCTCAAGAGCGGAGGATACTTAAAATAGTATGAACATGTCACGAATGATGCTGTGGGCCGACGCACTCTGTAATCTCCGTGATACAGAAGACACACTGGTCCTGGCTGGGTCATGTTCTGTTCTTCCGTCCGCAAAAAAAGCACTGTTCTTCCATCCGCAAGGGTTCCATGGGCCTGGGCGTCCCTTTCACAATACACCGTTCCTATGAGAACGACATCAGAGCACAGGGAATGTTGTCACAGAGATTGGCATAGAGACGCTCTGAATGGAGGAGGCTGGTGTCTGCCCTGTGCTCCCGAGAGTAGCGTTGATGGCGATGATGATGATGATGAACCATTCTTATAGACACACAATACGGCGCCCTTGAGATCATGCTATGAGTAAACGGCACTATACAAATTGTCTATAATTACCTATATCATTCTGTTAGCTATGCTATTGTTCTATGAACAACAGTGATTAATTTCTGTTTTTACTTTGACGAGTATATTTATTTAAAATTTTCGAGTAAAGTCATTTGCATGCAGTCAATTCATTAACATTTATTAATATGTGTTTCTTTTGAATCCAAATACACCTAGATTATCTTCAGACTAAATATTGTATCGTGAATATGTTGTAGATTGACCAAATAGATTCGAAACACTGATCCCAACACTCCATCAGCTTATCGACTTCTTTGTTGATTACTTGCTAGAAGTTAGAACATTATAACATAATTGAGTATCTCTTTGCCTTCAAATATTACATTATTTAGAAACTGATTCTCAACAATATGTACCTATCTATATGGACATTACTTTGTAAGCACCTGACAGTGGCACCTAAGCATCTTTTAAATTACATAATAAGAACTACCTGCAAAAGAATGCAACTCGCAATATCGCCGGTATTCATCACAAAATAAATAACGTATGTATACATACATATAATAACATACAATCTATATTCTATATACAGTCGATTCCGCTTAATTGGGACACCGCTTAATTGGGACAGCTGCTTATTTGGGACAAATTTCAAAGAAGAGAAACCAAACCAATAAACCAATAGTAAATTTATACGTTTAATTGGGACAACATTCCGCTTAATTGGGACAGTAAATTTAAGATCACAGCACTAGTTGGGACCAAAATTTACAACTTAAAATTTTGCTGTTGGTTGACTTATTTTTACCTTTATTTAGACAATCTACAAAATATACAGCTGGAATTTCTTCCTCCTAATACCATATCGTTAGTACAACCAATGGTAATAAAAAAAAAAGATTTGGACAGACTACACTTGACTGATTTTTGCATTGAATCAAATTGTATGTACCTACTCATTTATTATTTTAATTAGGATTTTTTTTTCTTAAAAGTTTATATTACATATTTGTAATTTATATAATAAGTTATATTACCTATAATATGTAATTTACAGTTTACAAGAGTTTATAAAATAAAATTATTGAAAAAATATGCATTGTTTAATTTCATGTGTGTATTACTGGTTGCCTTAGTTGCCAAAACCAAATAAATGAATAAAAAAAATGTGAAATTCGCTTAATTGGGACAGCCGCTTAAATGGGACAAAATGCCCAAGTCCCGATGTGTCCCAATTAAGCGGAATCGACTGTATTATCACACAATGCAGCATCTAAAATAATAATAACAATATAATAGATAATAACAATACAACATAATACACTGCATTTACTTGCATCATGACATTATAATATGTAAACAGAAAGGGACGGAGGTATTTAAGCACCTGTGAGAGTGAGAGAGTTAAGTATTGTATTTGATTTATGTTATTTTGTGGAGCAGATGAAAAGTAAAAGCTTTTCGCGGAAGATACTCTTTTATTATTATTAGGAATGACGTATTTTGGCAGATGATAATAATTTAGATTGATTCAACATGGAAAGATTAATGCTGGGCGTTGGGCATTTATATTTACACCCAAAGCTAGTAATTCTAACTATATTTATAAATAGTGGTTCACATACTTTTGCACCACCCAATGTTGTGGTCGTAACGTGTACCCAACTACTCACATATTATTTATAATTGTTTTTTTTTGTTTTATGCATCGAAATTAGGATACAGACAGTTGACACAAAAAATATACACTGAGATTTCACAACGAATCATTGGTACGTACTATCAGATAGGGATCAGAGATAGTACAAACGATACATTAGTACAAATCTAGCCACGTGGTTCTTGGACGTCCGTGCTTCCTCACACCCCTTCTTTCAGATAAATACATCCTCTTCGTAATCCTTTCATTTCGCATTCGCTCAACATGTCCAAACCATCTTAACTTGTTTACACGCATTCTGTCCACAACACTCCTCTCACATCCGCTCATTCGCCTGATATCCTCATTCTTCACTCTATATCAAAATGTTTTACCAACCATTCTTCTCAGTGAACGCATCTCCACAGCATTTATTCCACTCTCGTCCTTTTTCAGCCACGTCCAAGTTTCGCTTGCATACGTAAGTGTCGGTACCAGAATGGTATTGTGCACTAGCATTTTCTTACCAACTCAAGTAAAATAACAGATAAACCCTAAAAATAAAATATTTGTTATCTTTAAGCAATTTTATTTGTAGATGATTTTCTACCGCGTAATAAAATGCTGTAGCTATTTACCATTATAGATAATATTGAATAATGAATGCAAAACATTCATAACAAATATAGTATATAATTGTGACAATCATTGGTAAGTAAATACATTCATTGATAATATGATTAGATGCACGGCTGTGGATTGAAGGAACACCTTGTTGAATGTATTGGGTAAGGAGCATGTGTCTCTGAATCAATATTGACACATAGCATTGAAGAAGAAGGGACTTTATTCTATAATATACCTATTGTAAAGCCCTAACTCTTTGAATAGGTACCAATACATTTTTCATATTAGTGGAGTAATTTTTACGGAATCTTGATGAAAATAGTTAGATACGTAGTGGTTTTAACAAGCATTTAAATTAATAGTCTCATTGAAGTTAGATTTATAGTTGACAGCCTGGTGGTAGCTAAATTTCTTCTAGATGTTCTTCTAGATGTTCCGTAAATTTCTTCTAAATTTCTTCTATGTTCTATAAAGCGAATATGATTTTACATTAGTGTTTGTTTGTTTATATTTACTTTTATGAATGCCGATGTTTTTACCAATGTGATTGATTTGACATATATATATACACCCAATTTTCTTATTCTCCCTGTACCTTTTTTTTAGAATTTAGTATTTGTAATTTATCAATTTGCCATTTGTGTACCTACATGTTTTTGTAATTTCAATTGATGTTTGTACTTACACCGTAATTCTGTTTGATGTTTTTTACTTACTGTGTAGAGTCTTGATTGGTTTACGTGTTGTAGATATTTATTGTTGTTGTATTATATTGTGAGATAAACTGTATGACTCTGTTACAATAAAATAAAATAAAATAAAAAATAAAATAAAATAAAAAATAAAATAAACAAAATTAAAAAATTAACCATTTATATAGCTCTATTCTAAGATCATAAATAAAATAAATAAATAAAATAAAATACTTTGATCATACACTTTGATCAAAATGTCTAAGATTGATTTTATCCTTTAAAATTGTTCTCATTTCTAAGGTTTGAGAGTGTACCAAATGTTATTGAAAATTTCATGCACTTTAATAATTTAAAAGCAAGATAGATAATCAAAAGAAATTTTTCTTTGTTCTTTTAAAAGAATCCCATTCTAATATTATAGTGTTCTACAAAGCGAAAAACAGTTTTGAAATGATATAAATCTGAGTCAGGTCTTCATTCATATTATTATTTACAACTTTATTCCTGATAGAGTTACCAATGTAAACAAGCACATGTTTCCTTGGATTAGTACCTAAACAGTACATACCTACTTATCTCATCTTTAATATATATTATTTTATCCATATTATGGACTTATGTTTGCTGTCTTGATGTCAGAGGAGATTATATTTATGAATTGACATTTGTAATATTACTAACACTATTTTGAACATACATATTTCCTTTTATGCTGAAAAACAAATTGATATTTTCAAAAAAGCTGGTTTTTGCGCTGTTTTGGTTTACGAATGCGATTACCTAAATTCCCCTTATCCCCCACTCTCCCGTTTTTGGAGCGCTGATATATTTTTTGTTTTGACAATAGCCTACTGCGTGTTCTTGTTTTTGTTTTAAAATTGTTATGGTAAGTGAATTTGATGAACTCATTTCATGTTTTTTTGTTGTTGTCCTTTTTATAGATTTGTAAATAGATAGACTTGTAATATCCGCAAACTTCATTGGTCAAATATTGGTGTAATGTACTAGTTTGTAATACGTACCTAATGAGTATATTAAAAAATAAAATTTTGTAAAAAAATTTGTAATACGTACCTAATGAGTATATTGGGACATGGAAAACCCTAAATCGACTGAGATCTGGTGTAGGAAACTGCCGCGACAATAGAGAACGATGGGGTTTCCTACAGGACGAATCCGGAGCATGTGACTGTGGTGCAGCACAGACTATGCCACACTTGTTGGAATGTCCATTGTGCCCTGTCACTTGCACTATGGAGGATATTTTTGACGCATCTCCACCTGCTGTGCGTTTTGCGCAGTACTGGAGATCAGTTTGATGGGTTTTTTTCTCTGGGTTTCGACACGATAAATAAATAAATGAGTATATTTTGCTTGGTTAATAAATACAATAAAAATATTTCAACAAAAGGAAAAAGTGTAAAATTGGTAATAGTTTAGGTATTTGTTTTTTTTAAACGAGAGGATAAAAGAAAATGATCAAACTAAGTGAGATTTGTGGAATGAAATAAGCTACCATCTAATAGAATAATAAGTAAAACTTTTGCGAGATAGAGTAAAGAATGAGAATATCAGGAGAATGAGTGGATGTGAGAGGAGTGTTGTGGACTGAATGCGTGTAAACAAGTTGAGATGGTTTGAACATGTTGAGCGAATGCAAGATGAAAGGATGACGAAGAGGATGTATTTATCTGAAAGAAGGGGTGTGAGGAAGCGTAGATGTCCAAGAACCACGTGGCTTGAGCACGTGGACCAAATTCTTAAGGTCGGACGCGTGTTGAGTATGAGAAATCGGCGTGCATGTATGAGAAACTGGATGAATGTAGAGGAAGCGAAAGAAGTCTGTAAGGATAGATCTATAGTTCCGTTCTCTCTGCCTACCCCTCCTGGGACATGGTGTGAGGGTATAGTATAGCATAGTAAAACCTTTGTGTGTCAATGGGGAATTCATCTATAAGACAGAATGATCTAAGACATTTATTTCAGTTACGTCGTTACAACTTCAAATTTGAAAGAATAATGGGATAGATAGCATATATTTTTTTCTAATAAAAGAAATCTAAACTTTCTCTAATATATCTTTTACACGATTTTTAAATGAAGATTAATATTCATTTCATCTATTTCATTTTAAAGTTGGCTTTTATGTTATAAGGAAACTTCAAAAAACAAAATACAAGTAGTTATTTTTAAAATATTTTATTGAGTAGGTATATAAAAGTATGAACAAATTATAATAATAAAAATATTCATAAATATCACTTGAATGATGTAAAGGTAGGTACTTAACGTATCCGTCTTGTTGTAACATTTGCACGTGTTTTAAGTGGAGCACTCACCACGTGGTCAAATCAATGGAGTCCTTTGATTAACAAAACATAAATACATAATACATATTATAATAAACGTTATGCGCATGTTTAGTATTGCGCAGTGCGCAGTGGAAATTCGTTTGATTCATTGTCATAGCATAGAGGATATGAAGGAAGGAGGGAGAGAAGTTATTTCAATTGATCTTTTTCCAGGTGGATTTTATTTACTTACATCAATGATGAAATACTAGGTTGATGATCTTATAGGAAAGAACGTACTATACAAGAGGTTCCCAAACTTTTTTCTCGTAGACCACTTCCAAAATTTTGGTGGTTCCGATGGACCCCCTGCATTTCTAACCTCCCCCTCCCCCCGATAGTAATTTAAAATATTTCATAAGCTCCTCGGTTTTTTACAGATTTTTTCTCACAGTAGATACCTTTTTCTGCAATGTAAAATGTAACTGGTATTTGTACCGCCTATTGTTTACGTAAATACCGGATACTTTAAAATTATTACGTGTTTAATTTCTACCCCCCACCCCCCCTGCAGAATTTTCAAATTGGTATCGGAATTTGAGATATTTCAAAATCTCCTCGGTTTTCTTAAAGAATATTTACTCGAATCATAAAGTATCTGGTACTTTTACCGAATATCCAATACTTTCACTATGGATTCGTGAACCCCCATTTTTTCGTCACGCCAACGTAGACCCTCTTCGAGTATCCCGTGGACCCCTGGGGGTCCACCTGGACCACTTTGGGAATCACTGTACTATAATACACTATTAAAGTAGATACACAATACTAAACTTACATATTATAGAAGGGGAGATAAGTAATACAAAGAATCAAGTTGGTTAATGGTGGTGACTACCTGTTTTCATTGAAATGACTGTGTACTTGTACATATAGGTGCCTACTTACAATGAATATGACTCAGAGTACATAGGTACACCTAATTGAAAGCAATGTTTCAATAGACTCTCTTTGTATCAAATATTTAGTTGTACTGTAATGAGGCTCAGATCAGGTTAAAAGAAAAGCAGAATTTTAAGGCGCGTTCACACTTGTTCACTTTCAGTGATCACTCCGGATGATCCTCCAAGATGAAAAGGTGTGAATAGGCGTTTCATCAATAGTGATCACTAGCGATGACGGTGGAAAGAGATTACCACTCGTCATAATTTTGATGAAAGGTCCTTTCACTAAACGACCATAAACAAGTTTTATCTTATTATTTGTTTAATTCTCTATGACTTTGTATTGAATGTCAGAATCATGAACAAAATTATTATGCAGTCGAAAGTTATATATTTTTTTTTTAAAAAAGATATATCTGGGTTTGTCACAAACCCAAATACAACCTTATACACCTTTCACACTAAGCTAAAAGCTTGTGCCGTGAAAGGGGAGTTTGCCGGGACCTGGGATCGAACCACGGACCCCTTGTTCTGAAGGCCGAGACTCTACCTCCAGGCTACCGACGAAATATTAATTTATTATAAGTGTTATTTTTCATTTTTGAATTTGTTTAATTATTTTTATACGAAAATACGTCAAACTACATACAACATGAGTGAGAGTGTTGACATGGCAGTGAAAGCATAGGATGAACAAATGTGAACAGACGTGTTCACTTTCGATGTACAGGTTTGACCCTGACACTCTGGATGATCATCCAAAGTAAAGCAGTGTGAATGCTACTTGTTGATGAGTTGCAAGTATGAAAATGATATAACATGCTACTAACACAGTGTAATGTCAGAGCAGATAAAAAAAACAGTTGTAAAAAGAAAAGGTTCTTACCTATACATTATACAAATAAACTTTAAGATATATTGACTGTCTATTACCTCTAATACCTTTACACAAGCCTTGTCCTCATGATGTACAATACCTATTTGTATGTATTATTAATGATAATCCATGTATTAATTGACTGCTGGTAACAATACCAGGTGTATGTACCTATACAAATGTAGTTGTATGAAATAAATAAATAAATTTAATTATTTTCTATTTCCGTATCCTAAATGATTATTCCTGTGTATCTTGTTTGGCATAGTATAAGGAGAGGAGTAAATACCAATAATTTCTTCTTTGAATTACTTTAAACGAATCGTCATACTGTAAAAATATCTCTTCTTTAGAACACGTCTGTCCTAAAAAAAATGTTCTTAGATGATATTCAAAAATAAATTAAATATTAAAATAATAAAATACTACCCTTGAAAATGTCTACAACTCTGTGAATGAAAACGTATCAAATCAAAACAAATGTTTTTCTACTATATTGATTTTTATTGACAAAGTCGTCATTCCTTGACAATGTCCATGAAAGATGAAAGACGTTTCTTTCAGGAAAAATCAAAAACGTAGATTCTTTAAAATTTCATTATGAATTTATTATACTACATAAAAACCGACACAGTGAACCGAAAACATTAGAATTTTAAAATAATATGTATACTATACTATACTATACTATACTATACTATACTATACTATACTATACTATACTATACTATACTATACTATACCCTCACGACATGTCCCAGGAGGGGTAGGCAGAGAGAACGGAACGCCATATAGATCTATCCTAACATACTTCTTTCGCTTCCTCTACATTCATCCAGTTTCTCATACATGTACGCCGATTTCTCTTACTCAACACGCGTCCGTCCTTAAGAATTTGGTCCACGTGCTCAAGCCACGTGGTTCTTGGACGTCCGCGCTTCCTCACACCCCTTCTTTCAGATAAATACATCCTCTTCGTCATCCTTGCATTCGCTCAAGATGTCCAAACCATCTCAACTTGTTTACACGCATTCTGTCCACAACACTCCTCTCACATCCGCTCATTCTCCTGATATTCTCATTCTTCACTCTATCTCGCAACGTTTTACCAACCATTCTTCTCGGTGAATATTTTAAAATATTATTGTGAAAATTTGAAAGCTTTCTATATTCGTATCTTAGAAATAATAAAATAGTTCTCTATAAGCTAAATAGATACCCAATACCTATATATCTACCCGATGTCTTTTCACGATTATTAATGAATTGCTTAAGTGCGCCGCATACAATTACTATTATGTACCTATACTTATAGATAACATGATGAAAACTAATGTGGTTGAGTGTAGATAATAAGGCAATATTTTAACACTTTGGTTCAACTACTTAAAACCATACGATGATTAATGTTCACAGGTCTATCAGCGAAAGCCGCCTCGCCGCGCCGCCCCGCGCCCGGGTGTTAAACCAAAGTACTTTGCCAGACTTGTGCATATTATTATTATGTACAACAGATAGCTATCTAATATAGTACACACATATTGCAAATCAATACAAGATTAATAGGTAAATAAACATTAATTTTACAATATTTCAAACGATGTTATTGAATTTCTTTTCCATTTTCTACAAAATTATAATAAAACTTAGACTGTGTATTAGTGATGTAACGAATGTGTGATTTTGGATATTCGCGAATGCTAATGCGAATAATATTTGTTGCCGACATTCGCGAATACGAATGCGAATAATAAATAAATAAATAAATAAATAAAGCTTTATTGGCATCAATATTTATGTGTACATGTTTTGTTCCAATAAACTACCAAAAGGCGGGCTTATCGCATATGCGATTTCTTCCAGCCAACCCGAAAAAATAAAAAAAATAAAACAATATATAAAAATAAAATAATAAAAAAAAATAAACATATAGATAAAAGTATATAAAAACAAGATGCTAAAATAAAAACTACAAATGAAATATGTAATAAAAACAAGATAAAATATAAAAAGCACACATACAACAAGAGTAGGAAGGGAAAGGGAAAGGGGAAAAGGAGAGGTTCTGCTCGGCGTAATTATTACGCGAAAGTTTAAAAAAGTAAAAAAATTAAATCAAAAAATGTGTATGAAGACTAGAGACAATTAATTTGTTTACGAAATGAATATAATGTTGAAGAAGTACGAACCTTATGTGGGAGTCTGTTCCAAAGCCTCGCACCATGAACAGTAAATGAATCCGTATAAAAACTAGAATGATGAGGTGGGATGGATAGAAGATTATTTGTAGCTGAACGAAGTGACAAACCGTGTGATTGTAAGAAGACAAATCTTTCCTTTAGATAAGAGGGTGCGACTGGATCAAAGAGAATTTTAAAAAGAAGAGAGAGAATATGAACATCTCTACGCTGGGCTATTGTCTTCCAGCCAAGGCGCTGCCGGAATTCAGAAATGTGATCACGCTTTTTTAGACCAAAGATATACCGAATACATGAATTCTGAAGACGTTCCAGCTTATTCAGCGCCTCAACTGAGAGATCTAAGTAGCATACATCTGCATAGTCAAATAAAGGATGAATTAAGGATTGAACGAGAAGTTTTTTTGTGTCAATAGGAAGAAAGTTTTGAAGTCTTTTAAGCGAATGTAAAGAAGCAAATACCTTTTTACTGACTTCATTAATCTGCCTCCACCAGGACAACCCGTTATCAAAGTATATACCTAAATTTTTGACTGTATCAGCGAAGGGAATAATGGAATCGTTTAAGATCAAAGATGGCAAAGGGGCGAGATTGAGAGACGTCAAAAGCCTGGAACTACCTATAATGATTGCTTGGGACTTTGAAGGATTAACAAGTAGTCCATGCTCCCTACACCACGAACTAATATATTGGAGGTTTTGGTTCATGATTTGAAAAGAAGAAACAATGTTATCCAGATCAAAATGAATATAGAGTTGGAGATCATCTGCGTAAAGATGGTAGGATCCACAAAGCTGGTGAGTGATAGTATTAATGAAGACTGAGAAAAGCAAAGGAGAAAGAATTCCGCCCTGCGGTACACCTGCACGCAAATCAGTCCAGTTGGAGGTTTGAGTTGATAAACACACTCTCTGCCTTCTACCTCTGAGGTATGAGTTTAACCATTCCAAGGCACCTCCTTTAATATTGAGAGACTCCAATCGAGCCAAAAGAAGATCATAATCAACACAGTTAAAAGCGTTACTAAAATCTAGCAACGTCAGCAAAGTAAGTTTCCTCCCTTCCATAGCGAACCTTATATCTTCTGAAATTTTAAGCAGGGCAGTAGCTGTACTATGGCCCTTACGAAAGCCGGACTGAAATCGATCCAGAGAGTTGTGAGATAGAAGATAGTCATTAAGTTGTTGATAAATTAACTTTTCCATTATTTTAGATAGAAAGGGTAGGACTGAAATAGGCCTAAAATCCTTGGCTGAAGATGGGGAACCAACCTTGGCTAACGGAATTATATTTGCCGAATAGCGAATATTGACTTGCTTAAATTTCTACAATTGGTCAAACAATAAAATTTCTACCCCCCCGTCGTCGAATTTTCAAAATGGTATAGGAATTTAAAATATTTCAAAACTCCTCGGTTTTCTCAAATAATATTTTCTTGTAGTACCTTTTTCTACAATGTACCGGGTAAGTATCTGGTACTTTTACCGAATTACCGATACTTTATTACCAAAATAATATTCGCAAAACATTCGCATATTTTTTTGCGAATACGAATGCGAATGCGAATACTTTGAAATATGCGAATATTCGCGAATGCGAATATTCGCGAATGCGAATACGAATATGACTTAAGATGACCGGAGTGTTAGCTACCTACGGTTTTTTTTTAATTATTTTGTCGCACATGTTGGATGATAGCTGATCTCTGAAAGATTTACGTTTTTTCAGTACGTTATATATGTACTTATTGTCTGGGTTGTGCTTACAATTGAATAAATAAATATATTTAAAAAAACTATAAAGATTTTATTCAAATCTTATAGTCTAATAGCCTGATGGCTTTTGTCATAGAAACCGCTTACTCTTAAAATACAACTGTGAGCTTTCGTTGAATGACTTTTTGTGTTCAGTTTTTTACCTATTTATCTATAATACTTTTACATAACATATTTGAAGAGCTTTATTAAACTTTGTAGGTGTTCTATGCATCAAGTGTTCGCGAAGTAAAGTGGTTAAATTTTATACATTTGGCACGTTTTTTTTATAACATACATAGACAATTCACACAGATCGAGCTAGTCTTAAACTAAGATTAATCTTGTATTGAGTACTAACGCGACGATACACTCATATATGTACAATGCACTAAACATATATACATGTAATACTCAGATCCAGAACAACTTGCAAAAGGTCATTCTTCATTTTGCCCTGGCCGGGAATCGAACCCGGGACCTCGTGTCTCAAAGGCAAGAGCGTTTCCTCCGCGCCCCACCGGCCGACAACTTTGTACTTATTTATTCTTTACTGAAAATCTAATTAACAGATAATTGACGCCTTCCATAATTCATAACTGTCAGCAAACAACCTTATTTAAAATATCATGACATCAGAACTGGAATATTGTCAGTGAATTTATTGCATATTGCAAAATCTTTTCTATTCGTACCATAAATAATGACGATAAAACTCGTAAGTATAGATTATGAATATTTAATTTTTTAATCTTTATTATGCACATCGATTACAAACAGTTTTATCGAGAAATACTTTGAAATTGAATACGATCAATATTACCAGAAAAACTAAAATAATAATAACTAATTTGAATGTATACCTTTTATGTAATCGTTTTTAATCAATGTACAGTAAAGAATGAATAAATAAATAAATAAATTATTATTATCGCTCTCAACGCTCCTCTCGGGAGCACAGGGCAGAGACCAGTTTCCTCCATTCAGAGCGTTTCTGCGCCAATTGAATATGTCACAAATGATGCTGTGCGCCGATGCACTAGGCAGAAATCTGTAATCTCCGTAATACAGGAGAGACGATGGTCCTGGCTGGGACATGTTCTAAGAATGCCCAATGATAGTTGGCCAAAAAGAGCACTGTTCTTCCGTCCGCAAGGGTTCCGTCGGCCCGGGAGTCCCTATTTCACAATACACCGTTCCTATGACAACGACATCAGAGCGCATGTCGTGGAAAGAGAAATGTAAATCATCTTAATCGTAAAACTTGTCTTCTGTAAGATTAATACTAAATTAAGTTTTATTTTATTTCTATTTTTTGTTGTTGTTTTACTTATTATTTGTTATGAGCAAAAGTACGTGTAAACAATAATGAAACTATCCCTCAAAGCACGAGCTCTGCTCATATTTGAGGGAATGAATTGTTTTGCTTACTGTATAATTATAAGTAAATGATTGTTGTTGTAAATTGTGTAATTATCAATTAATAAATATATTTGAATTTGAATATTCAATACTTTACCTTTGTAATTATTTAATTATTTTTCTACATGACTGTTTTCTACTTTATATTTTTCTTTTAGGTGTAATTATTGTTTTTTCTTCATGTAAACGTGTATTAACACAAATAAATCCATGTTTGCATTTATGAGATATTTATGAATAGTATTTTTTGTATGTACCTAACTATTGTAATAGGTCCCTAGTGCGCATCTTGCACATCTGTCCCAGAGCGCAGGTGACCGGGACGGTTGGCAACGTGCCCTATGGGACCCTAAAGACCCTGAAAGGCCTTTAAACTCTGATTCAGGACTGGGGGTCGCTAATGTATGTTTGGGATGGTCAGGATACAGTATTCATCTCTGTTAGCAAAAAATGCGCATTCCTTTTGTCTGATTTGCAAATGTGATTTTTTCTACCTTTATTTATGTAAAACTGATGTAGGTACCATCTACATAATACGTATAATAATAATATTATAACGGTATACAGTATTTACAAAGTATTTTTAATTTTTTCCAAGATTTTTTATGCAAATACAGTCGCAAGTTCGGTTGCACATTTTGCATAAAAAAACGCAACTATCTTCTAAATTAAATATACATTGCATTAACATACATAATGTTTATTTGTTATTATTAATTTAATTTTGTTTTCTTTTATTTATCTTCTGTTATACAATATATTAAAAAAAATCTATTACAATATTTATTGATTACAAAAATAAGACGGTCGATGTGGCAATGTGGAGGTAACGCTCTTGCTTTTGATTCACGAGGTCCCGGGGTTCGATTCCCGGTCAGGGCCAAATAAAATAAAACCCTTTTTCAAAAGGCCGTTATATGTTTATGTGTTTCGTGCATTAAACATACTGTAATATGTATTTTTGTGTTAAAATCCAGAAAAACATAGTTCATATTATTTTAGTTTGGGACTAACTCGATCTGCGTGAACTGTCTTTATATGTTATGTTAATATTTTATCAATACCTGCGTCGTTTCTATACTAACCTTAAAATAATATTGATCCAATTTACAACAACTATCGTACCATGGGTAAAGTGCACTTAAACCAACCTAAGACGATTCGTAAGCATTTGAACACCTTTTCTGTTTCATACAAATGAGAGTTTGCACAGTCTGTTGGTTTTGCGGATGAGGTGTCTGTTGGGTGATATTCTTCATATCTTCACTCACGCAGGTGTGAAAATCCAGTAAATCCAAAAACTTCGTTTAATTTTTTTACAGTATATCTATTTACGTTAGTAGGTAATTCACAGATATAATTGTGAAATAGTGTATATAAAATATAAATACCATAGTATTCAAGTACATCTCTCCTCCCGACATTATCCTGGAAGCTGATACTGAACCTGCCTCATCCAATGTAAAAGTACATCATGTCGTTTTTTTCTCAAACTCTCAGACGACGACGTTCATTAAAATTTCAGCTGTCATAAGCTCCATTTTCATTACCAATAATTTATTTGTACAGTAAGCATCCGTATAAAAAACACTTCTTTCATTACCTTAGAACACATGCGCGGTTAGGAAAGGTGTGTCCGCGTCCCTTTGAGGGAGTGCAATAGTGTATGTACATATATGTATGTAATGTACCTAGCCCAGTCGAGTATGGAGTGATATTGTATTGAAGTGTAAGGATAATATCTGAGTATTGTATTTACATAGGTATGTAATTTGAGGGGGTTGTGACTTGTGCGCGTGCCGAACAGATGTTGAGATCCACCCCTACTTCGTAACTACTTACATACCGAATCTCGCGCACCCGCTAATATCTTACGTTACCCAACTGAAAACTCTTAATGCAGTACGAAATATTTTGGTTAGTAATAATTTTATAAAATTTACACCTATTTTTTACTTTCTTTCAAAATGATTTTTTAACTGAAATTATAATACACCCAAAGTATCAAACACACTAACAATTTTAAAGTATCCATAATTTACTACACTATACTATACTTACTTTACCATCACGGCATATCCCATAAGTGGGGAAATCAGCAGACCAGCTCTATATAATAAACATCCAAGCTGGGTGGGATGAGTGGTAAACTTCATCGCTGAATTTAAGATGTAAAATGTCTTAAGTTTTTCAAACACCTGCCTTTCACAGAAGACTCGAAAGCTTATGGAGAACAATGGGAGACAATTTTTTTACCAGGTGCTCCAAGGAGAGAAATATCCATGATTTATAGTATTTTTATTTTCATTGATAAGAATTATCATGGTGAAAAGAGAGCAACGATGCTTTAAAAGATACTTAAATTTTAAGAAATGTCTACCTACTTATCATACAAAATAAAAACACAATTCTTTTTGAATAAATTTAAAAAGAGTACAGCGACTAGAGTGAATTATTATCCTAATACTTACTTCCGATGGCCGAACAGCCCTTGCAGGACCTTTACCTCCGAAACAATAGATCTCCAAAGCTTTCTATCTTGAGCAATGGAATGCCAGTCATCTTTAGCTTTTAGTTCCTCTAGATCTCAGTTGATGTTATCTAACAATCTTTGTCTTGGTCTGCCTAATGGAAATTTATTATTCTAATGATCGACAAATAATCGTATGTGTTGTTGGAATTTGACATGGATAACGTAATAGAGTTTATTGCTCATATAGATCTGGAGAAAGTACCTACCTGAAACACTCTTAAATGTACATAGTAGTATTTAGTACATTCCCTTGTGATTTTAAAAGTAAGTAAGTACTGGTATAATAATCATTACTATAGAAGGGGTCCCGAGTAACCTATTTTTAAACAACCAAAATACCGGAACAAGGGGGAGTCCACCCCAACAATTCATGTGACTATTTTTAATCCGTCTTCCAGCATCTTCCATCTTCCCCCAAGTTTTGTAAGGTAAATAATACCTCAAGTACGAGAATAATGCTTAGTAACCACACCTTGTCATGTTGCTTTATTTCTTCAAATACATTAAACAGAAGTGTAGTTAGAATGTATCATGTAGGTAATATATTATCAGGACTTATGGTGTTAGTACTCTCTTAACCACATGCTTTCATTTCTTACTGATTAATGTCTAACATCTTATTAAACATATCATATAATAATAACTCACATCTTGTGATTGTGTATATGATAGATACTCTTGGTATTAAGTTGAATAATTTGATACAAGATTGAGGGACGTCGTGGAGTGGGAAGGAGGCAGATGTCGTGGCTGCGTAATATACGGCAATGGACCGGAATAAAACAGGTGAGAGAGCTGGTCCGAACAGTGTCCAGAGTGATAGCCAACGTTGGGGGTAGTGATACGGCACTGATAGTTAGTTATAGTTTTTATTCGACCTCCATAGGCTCCGCAATGGGCACTTGGGGGTGTCAATTCAGAGTACATTTTAAAAACATATAATTTAATTAAAAGAGACAAGGCGTACAACAATATATTAATATCAATGGTGATCGATAATCCCTGGGTGTAAAGGGCCCAGTGATTATGTCGTCAGATGTGATATCAAACTACATTATGTTTCTGCATCCATGTTACTAGAATCTTTTTCCAATAACATTTCGTTAACTGAATAAAATGATTTTTCTAACAAATAATTCCTCACCCCTTCCTTAAAGCGATCATCCTCCAATGTTTTGATATGCAGTGACAGTTTGTTGTACAGCTTCACACTTAAACCCACGAAACTATCCGCAACCTTTGCTAGTCTGCATTTTACGGTTCTGATGCTGCCTGCACTTCGCGTTGGATAGCTATGGTAGTCTGCGTTTAGAGGTGTGTTCTCTATATTTTTTCGAGCATACATAAGGCACTCCTGGATATACGCGCCAGCAAGTGTGAGTATGCCCAGTTTTTTAAAGTGATCACGGCAGGAATCTCTCGGGCGCAATCCTAAAATGGTCCTTATGGCTCTCTTTTGCAGTATAAAGACTCTGCCTGATTCGGCACTCTTCCCCCAGAACATTATACCATATGACATTATACTATGAAAGTACGCGAAGTACACACATCTTGCAGCATCAAACCCGCAAACCTCTTTAACTTTTCTTATTGCAAAGATCGCAGAACTGAGTCTTGTGCAAAGCTGATCAATCTGTGGGGACCACTGAAGTTTTCTGTCTACAACCAACCCTAGGAATTTACAATTGTTTACTATGTTCAATGATTGGTTGCTCAAGATTTCTTTTACAGGAACTTCGTGTTCACGCCGTAAGGAGAAGCGAAGAGCATTCGTTTTCGTCATATTTAGAACTAATTTATTGTCACCAAACCAACTCTTTACATTTTCAAGGGTTTGTGTTACTATATCTTTAGTATACTGTAAATTATCCAAGTCTCTTATAAGTATGGATGTGTCATCTGCAAACACTATGATTTTATTATTATCACTGATTTGACTAGGCAGATCATTGATATATATTAAGAAAAGTAATGGTCCCAAAATAGATCCCTGGGGCACACCACAGTTTATGTCACAAATATCTGATTTTATATTGTCAATCACTGTTATCTGTTTTCTATCTCTCAAATAGGATTTTAAAAAAGATTTTTCAACTCCACGAATTCCATAATGGTCTAATTTAGCAAGTAGCACGTCATGTTGGACACAATCGAACGCCTTTGATAGATCGCAAAAAATGCCAAAAGTATCCTGTCCGTTCTCAAAGGATTCCATAACATAACCTAGCAGTTGTGATACAGCGTCACAGGTATTTTTACCCTTTTGGAATCCATATTGTTGTGGGTGAAGTATACTGTTATTGCTAAGAAATTGTGCAAGCTGCTCGGTGACAATTTTTTCTAGGATTTTACTGAACACAGGCAGAATCGAAATGGGTCTGTAGTTGCTAAAGTCAGTTTTTTCTCCTTTCTTGTATATCGGAGTGACTCTTGCAATTTTCAACAGATCTGGGAAGTAACCTTTTCTAAGACAAGTGTTGAATATTTTGGCTAGATGTGGTGCTATATCAGCTATGATTGTTTTTATAAATTTAATAGAGAGATACCATAGGTCTTGTGACGATTTGGATTTAATACATCTAGTTACTTTGATAATATCATTTTCGTTGATGGTCTTAAATTTAAAAGTATTAACACATATAGGTAGATTTACCATGTGTTTCATTGCATCATGTTCAGTTACATCGATTTGTTGCGTCAAAAGCTTAGATATGTCTGTGAAGAAACGATTAAAGTTATTCACAATATTTTTTTTATTAGCATTGTTATTATCTATTGCCATGAAGTCACTCATGATAGTCAGTTGGGAGTTTTCAACCGACCTTCCCGTTTCCGATTTGATAGAAGAAGATGAATAATTTGATAAACCAGTGAAGAATGTATGTACTCGTATTGTCTTCATACGTAGATGTAGACGTAGATATAGATCTATTCCATATTTTACTACCATTGTCATATGTCATTGATATTTTCGTATTTTTTCATCCTATGGTTTCTATTTTTTTTTTATTTCTAGACTTAGTTTTCATTGTATCTTGTATGTTGATTGTATTTTGTTTCTAGTGTTTTTTTATGTTATTGTACTGTAAAGGCTATTTTAAAATGCCGTATATTATGTTAATAAATAAATAAATGAACTTTAGTTACCAATATTAATTTAGAGATTTAAAAAAAGATCCCAGTCATTTAAAATCATGTTCCTAAGTATATTGATGTTGAAAATATCATAAACGTCAAACTTGAATTCAACTTGTCTTATTATTATTCAACTGCATAAATTTGGTGTAATGGGGGTAAAAGTTAATGTACAAACACATTATATCTAATATTTATACTGACACTTATATGTACGAGTATGATATCCTTTCACATTTCATTGAATAATTCCACTACTTTAATAATAACACTAGGTACATAATAATATATGCAAGTGTCCACAATGCACATAATATTTAGTTGACCAGTAATAATCGAACATGTTGAATTACGAATAGTAGGAACGAACATACATACAGGTATTATTATGGTGTTCATACGAGGCGATACAAAGGCCTGACGATTTCGCTTGCATAAAAAACAAAGTCTGTCGGTCGTCCATTGATCGTCAAACGTGTTCACACAGTCCACCGGCATAGATTTGATATGTCAGATGCACTTTGGTTTTGACGTTGTATTCAAAATAACGGACGTCGAGATGGAGATCGCAGAGTGTTTATTATTAGTTGAAAATGTTATAGCAGAGATAATAAGGCGCCTTTTAATTAAGGAAACAAACACCACAAACCAACAACAAAGAGAACAACAGACTGTCAAGGAACGGGAAACATTATAAAGTTTATAAATTTTTACCATATTTACGCATGCGCGCATCGTTCGACCAACGAAAAACGTTGAAAGGTGGTCGACTTGAGACGATAACGTTTTTATCGGTTTTTATCGTTTAAGACTAGCTGTCAATTTGTTAACACGGTTCGAATGGGCGACGATATTTTGGTGTCCTGGCGATATTCGCCAAATGTGAACATCACATAAGAACCAACTAGGCAACACATACAAGTATTATTATTGTAAGAGGTATATGAGTAATAAAATGAGCGACTATTGGTTATGTCCCATGAAATCAATTTTCAGTAATTCGTTTTACGAGAGCGTAATTTCACATGATTTAGATAAACAAGTTGCGTTTAGTCACAATAATAATATTAATAATACATACCTACTTGCATTTATAACAATTTCTTCAAACAGAACAAGTTATGCAAAACACAAATAATAACCATAAATCAATTGTATTGAGTAAATAATGATCGCATATTGATCCCTTTATGGGTTATGGATCACATTAACATTATTGTTTGATAAACATTTAACCATAAACCGGTCTAATTTTAATAAAATCAGTTCAAAAACTTAATAAAATTCTAAATCTGTTTTTTCTTATTATTGTTCATCTTTTTATAACTTATTCAAATATCACAACATTAGTAATTTTAATTATGGGAATCGATTGCATTTTAACATTAATGTCAGGTATTGAGTTTAGAAAAGATGTGTTTTTTTTTTTAATTAATTCCAAACGGTTTTGATAATATTATTATTTTGACGACATTGTTGCCGAATAGGAGAAAAAACAGTAAGTAAGTATATCGTTGCCGTGGAGGTGAAGTGATCCAAGCCACACTTTTTTGAAAAATGAGTTAAGTATGCAGTTTTGTTCAGAAAACCACGGAGAACATAGTGGTGAAGAGAAATAAGTGATTTGATATTCCTAAAGGGCATTTTTAGAAGATTGTGAAGAGATGTTAAGTATTTTTACATCATTTCAAGTGTGTGTTAGAGCATTTCACTAACAAATAGTTCAATTAAATTATAGAAGTGAAAAGATCCAAGCCGCATAGCGCGTAACTTTCCAACAACTTTTTTTACAGGTGGATCTTTCTCAGCCACAGTGGTGAAATAACCCAAGTGATAAATTCGTGTTTCCTTCTAAAATATAAAAAAATCTTTAATATTTTGTTATTTATATTAGTGAAATATGTGATCAGGAATATTGTGTAAAAATTTTAGCGAAATCCATGCAAAAATAACTTAGTTATTGTAAGATTAGTATTTTCGAATGTGACAGCGTAACTTCAACAAGCTTTTTCTCGGAATGTCTGTCTTGTGGGTTGGATCACTTCACATCCACGGCAACGATATGTATTTTGTGTATTGTGATACAATAATTGTATATATGGAATAATAGTAATAAAGGTTATTCATGAAAACCGTTAAATACCTGACAAAATAAATAACTATGATGATAATAGATAAAAAGATGGGATCTTCTAAATCTTTATTGCTTACTACCTTTTCTTATGACCTGGAAACAAGTTCATGGAATAGGAATTAGATTTGGTAAACGCATCACAGGGGAACACCACCATTTCTTATGTATTTTTTAAATCAAATCAATGTGAGGAAACGCCTGATACAGGAAGCTTCAAATTTTGATGCATTCCATCACTGTCTCAGAACAGATTAAATCTAGTGAAGCAGTGTAATTTCTTCACTCAATTAAAATACATAGCTAGGTGATTAATAATATTGTTGCTTTGTTTTATTTGTTATATATTTTTTTATAACTTCTTTGTTTGATTATTGTTTGTTGTGAAGAAATAAAATTTATTTCATTTCATTTCATCTGGTCAGTAGAAAAGGGGGAAAAACGGTATTTTATTAATTCAGACTAAAAAATGTGTTTCAGGTGAATTAAAAATAGAATTTACATATTTATTTCAATAAACAAGCTTATGCAGGTGTCACAATCAGGTAGCTATCGTATCTCCATGTTTTATTCTATATACTGTATTATGAACTATTTGTTTATTTTTCTATATTAATATCTACAGAATTTTCCTTAAGAGGCGAAATCAAACATATCCATGCACGGAATGTCTTTTGAAGAAAGCATATTTTTTTATAAATTCATTTAAATTCTTTAAGACATACAAATAATAAATTATTCTATACATATATTTTATTCGGCCTCGAAAAGAGTGTGTCTCGTGCTTCGAAGGGCGTTGTAGCGTTGTATTATTTCTAATTATTAGGTATTTATCTATTTTATATGTATTAAAATTAATATTATCAGTGGAACGAGATATGAACTCGTAATACATAAATTTGTAGAAAAAAGAGTTCCTGGTTATAAGGGGGTAATTGAACCAAAGGTTGCTACTTCCTCATGTCAGGGGTTGCACTACACTTCCTACTTCACACGGTAATGCGGATGATATTATGTATATAATATTATGTAAGTACATATTCAGGGTTCCCACGGCTCAAACATCACTTGCACCAGACTCAAGATACATACAACCTGACCCTGAGACATCCATGAGAAAATATTGTTAAAGTGACACAATTTTACGACAAATAATAATAAATAGTAGGTGAACTCCCATTTTTTATGGGAATAAGTAATTTTAAAAAAAAAAATTTAATATTTTTTTATTTTGTTTCATTCATCCTTATCGATTTTCATCTTGAAAACATAATTATAAAAGAATAAGATTTAATATTATATCTTTCTCAAACAAAACGTTTTTAAAGCCGTGCTACTTCATATTGAGTGAAGTAAGCTTTTACGGAGGAATCAAGTCTTTCCAAATCATATGCAAAAACCTATATTAATTATTGTGATGGTAAGCTTATGAAAAGAAAGCCCAGGACAGAGATGCCTGAAGACATGTGAGGGAGGCTTATGTTCAGCAGTGGACAGGAATAGCTGCATAAGTAAGTAAGTAAGCTTATGAAAATCAATATGGGTATGCATATGAAAAAGTAATATTCCTTGTAGAATAATTAGCAATGAATGGAATACCGTTATTCATTTGTTTCGATTCTTCCTACACATGTTCGATAATAGCTCATTGAGATGTGATTTATTATATATTTATTGAATTTCTGAATATATCTAGTTGCAAAATATTATATGATTACTTCAACTGTGTATGGTAGTCATAATGTACAAAGGTAGGTACATATTATTCCAATGAATATATACCTACCTATTTTATTTATGTACTAAGAAATATTATTATATAAATAACATAGTATTAATTTTCACTAATGGAACATTTTTACGTGTCCCAAACTTTCATGTCCCTGATACTACATATAACAGGATGGACATCTATAAGCACCTCACGCAACCCCTAACTATAACGATCTTATTGTACTTCAATCAATACAACATAAGCATCCCTCGCATATTAACAATGTAACTCGATTAATCTCGCCCAATTTTTATATTTAAGATAACAATGAGATACTGTTGATGGTTGTTCATCAGATCTCCTTTTCCCATCGGAACTTTGGACCTTGGGAAAGTAATACATTTTTCTATTCAATATTGATATAAAGTATAACATGATTATGCATGTATTTTAAACCTGCACACACATGTAGTGACATAACAAACGGACATACTTTTTTGCACAAAAATAATTCGATAAAATATAGAAAAACCGTTATTTTTAATATAAACATTCGAGATTTACACATTTCGGTGATAGAATCGTCCCTCTTCTGACTAACAGACGTATCTCTGCCTAAATGTAAATTGTTCAGGAGAGCGTTTTTTGTGTTTTGCCGTGCATAATTATTTTCGTCTCTCCTAGTTATATGATACAGTCTAAATATATTACATTATATTGTTTGTACCTATTTTTATATATCTCAGAAGCATTTTTGTGATAAAATTTTGAGGAATTAGTAACTAGATATAACACATTTTATTTAGAGTAATTCGTAAATACGACAAAAAAAATCAGAAAGCTATTCCAGGATAGCGGTGACAGTTGCAGGTGTGATCTTCAGTGAGAACATGCAGGGCACATATAAATACACATTGGTGATCATAACTCGATTTCGCCAAAAATGTCAGATACGACAGTTAATCAGAAGAGCGACGAAATAATACTACAGTTAGTATAGAGTAATCCCAAATGATATACCGTTTATTAGATATAATATGAATTTATTCGTCCTGTAATTTGTAAGACCAAAATAGTATGTACTTATTTTGTACTTGATAGTCCGTACGCAGACATTTACGTGCTATATTATGCTGTAGGCACATTTTTTCTTAGAAAATATGATAAGATTTTGTATGTATCTATTGGTTTACCTTCATATTATTGTCAATATGTTATCATCACCTGTCTGTAGAGCACCATGTGCACGAGCTATTACAGTATTTGGATTAGACTTATATTTATTTATACAGTCTGAAAAGTTCGTTACAATATGTCAATATATTGTACTTCATAACATGTCTGTAATATCAACAATCCTCAAGATTAGATTGGTCTGCTGTGATGAATGAGTATTCTAGAGTGAAAGGAGATTAGGAATCTGCAAAATTATGTGATAATAACATTGTAGTAGTTTGGGACACGCCCGTGTTGAACATGCAAATGCCATCTAGGACAAAATCTTTTCCTTCGTCATCCGGCGAAGCTATAAGATTCTTTTTATTTTACATACTTTACATAAGATTATTTTAGTTTTACTTTATGTTCTGTTTTCGACTCATTTGTTTGACAATGGTTTTGTAAGTAGAAACCAGGTCACTATTTATAAATAAATATAAAACCAATTGTGTCCATTCCATGTCTAAAAATCAAATGATTGATAATTGATTTGCGTGGAACAGAAACACAAAAACTATCTGAAAAATATATTTATCGAAAAAAAATATAGATATCTACTACTACTACTACTATACCATCACGGCATATCCCACAAGTGGGGTAGCTGCATATAAGAAACATGCAAGCTGTCCTCTCCGTGCCAATATAAAATCAAGACATTCAGGATGGGTGGCAAACCTCATCGCTGAATTTAAGATGTAAAATGTCTTAATTTTTTCGAACACCTGCCTTTTACAGGACAGTCAAAAACTTACGAAGAAGAGTGGGAGACCAATTCTTTACCGGGTGCTCCACGGGATATAGATATCTATAATGACGAAATTTGATTTATTTTATCATCATTATTGTTTTTGAATTAAAAGTTTTTTCCTAATTGTGTTATGTATCTAGCTCTTTTCAGGTAGGTATTGGCTCACAATTGTCACAAAAGAAACAGAAAAAAAACAGTTCATTCAAATTGATATGCTATCATATTTTATCTGGACTACTGCAGGGTCCGTTAAAGATATTTCGCGGTTCCCATCGTCCTTTTTCCCTGCACCGATACTAGGTCCATAAAATTGTACTATTATTATTATTGTGTTTGATTTGATGAACATTTTATTTCAATTGTGTCTCACCCTGACAGAATCATATTAATATAAAGGGTATCGACTGAGATATTTTGTCTGGTGAAAGATTAGTATAGGTACATACATTTGGTAAGTACCTACCTATATGGTTGTTATATATTTTAGCGACAATGATCCTTCCTTACTTTAAAAAATGGTGCCGGTTATAAGACGAAAATGTTTCCCAAAATGCTTGACATTGATAAATCGGCAAATGGGTTTAAAAATTATCTCAATGGGCCACTTGCAGATTTTTTTTTTATTACATAAAATTGTAAATTAGTATGAAAGAAACACAACCACAATTTATTTTAATTTTTCTTGCACTATTTTCTTAGATATTAGCTTTTAAAAATTGGATTTTTACGGAATGATCAAAAACGATATGGCGGCGCTGTGACGTCACGGAGTCCCATGTATGTATGAGATTATAATCTGTGGTTGCGAAAGTTACTATGATTCACGGGACTCCGTGACGTCATCAGCTGTTTAGAGTGTTTTGCAAAACGTCAAAAATTTTGAGTTTTATTTTTGGAAATTCTTCACAATTTAGATTATTAAAAAAATTTAACTGACATATTTGTGTTTTCCGACCTCAAATTTACTAAATTCGATAATTTTTATTCAAATCCCCCACGACTGCAAGTGGCCCATTATTGGTCAAAAATATAAATAAACATATGTACCTACCCACTTCTTCTTTTTTAGGGAAAGAGACCCGACATAGAATGAATTACGAAAATTTTATTTAATTACTTTAAGATAAATTGAAAAAAAAACACAGTATGTATTTAATTTCCAAACGACTTTATTAAGTCGTTTGGAAGTTAAATACATACTGTGTTTTTATTTTCAATTTAACTTGAAATGGACTTCCAACAAGTTGGTACCTTCGGTCAATAACATCGAAATTTCAACTACTTCAAAGTGTTCAAAGTGTTTTATCTTTCATTTGTGGGTTTGTGCTAAGAATATAAATGTAACTAGATGAGCATACATTTTCTCTTTTTTCTTTTATTTTACATCCATCTTACCACTGCTTGTCACAGGCCTATTCCATATTTCTTCACTCGTCTTTGGACAACTCTTGTCCACTTTCTACCAACTTCAGAAACAATATATCTAATACATGAACATATTCCTTTATTTTCCTGTATTATAACACTATTTATCAAAACTTTGGGAATCTTAGGAGTCAAAGGAACTGATATTTGGTACAGGTTCATACCTGAATCATACATAAGGATTAAATACATACGTGCATTATATTTTAAAGGTGCCTACTTGTATAATGTACTAAGCGATATTATTTTATTGTATGATCCATTCTATTATTAAAAAATATTATATGAACCTCAAACAGACTACGACAACGGATCTCACTTAGTACATACGGCGTATATATTACTAAGTACATAACATTATTATTGTACTCGTATACCGAGGGATGTATTTTTGATTCAACAGGTAACCGGTATACCTATGTACTACCTACATATCAAAAGTAAAATTGATTCGTTAACATTTCTCATCATTTTTAATTATTGCTCCTGTACATACATGTACAGCAGGTAGATACATGATGCAAAATCCATTATCATTTTTTTATCAATATCTTCGTATGTCTCGAATAAATGGATGTATGGATAATATTTGTAACTGAAATATATGTCTTGTATAAATTTAATAGTGATATAAATTTTCTAAAATACATAATAAATGTATAGTAAATGTATATACTATCCCCATATAAAATTATTAAACAAAAGCAGTTTTCACCCAGTTTGAGCCCAGGTCTGTGGCCAGATAGGTAGGTACTTTTTGGATTAAAATAATAATCTTGCGTTTTGACATTTCAAAGATGGGCACATCAAATGTGGTGAAACGTGGTCTATATCTTCAAGATGTTAAAGATTTTGCAAGTTTTTGTGAGGAGATCCAATTCAGAATAAATTTAGAAATATTCAAATATCGAGGCGTTATCAGTTTAGCATTAGAGTATTCTTCCGAAATTCTATCAATAGGTAAAAATAATTCTGTTGAATATGTGTTTTCTGAATTGTTCATTGCAAATTAAAAGAAATTTTATTATTAAAAGTAATCGAGATGCATGCATGTAAATGATTTGGCTTCCGGAAACGTCTGCGTGCGTGTTTGAAGGCAGAGCGATGACCTAAGTATACCTAATACATATTTTCTGTGAATGATGATAACTCGACGATTATAATATTATATTTCTCCTAAATGTTAATGTGGAGTGTATTAATTTTCTGAGCAAAAAATGGTTCACTAAAAACAGGTAGCTCACCGGAATTGAAACAAAGTAACGGAAACAACCGAGATCTATTATTATTATTACGTATAATATCTACCTTACAAATATGCATAATTTAAAATAGGAGTCATGATACATCGACTAATGTTACATCAAAAATGAAATAAATACATTTGTAACGTTCCGGTCTGAAGACAATACATATCTTATTTTGCTATATCCATTTTTTTTATTGCTTTTTGTTTTTTTTTTGTTGATATAATTTGTTTCATAATATTACCTCGATACGGGTGCAAACCCAGTGAGGTAGTATTAAAATGTATAAATGAATATAAATTTTGAAAATGCTATATTTTGTGTTGTATAATATTTCTGGAATAAATTTTTTATTATTATTATTATTATTTCATATCTCATTTATTTTACAAAACAATATTAGATTCTACATTTTGAACACAATATAAGACTAACAATTAAATTTAAATATAACATTAAATAACAAAAACCATAAAATATTAAAATAAATTTATATTCAAAATGTAGAACCCCAACATTATTCGAGTTGATTCTTCCATGATGAAATAGTACAATCAGAGACAAAAACTATTTTTTTTTTTTAGAAAGATATATCTGGGTATTGTTATAAACCCAAATACAACCTTATACACCTTTCACAGTAAGCTAAAAGCTTGTGTCGTGAAAGGGGAGTTTGCCGGCACCTGGGATTGAACCCCGGACCTCATGTTCATAAGGCCGAGACTCTACCTCCAGGCTACCGACGAACTTATTATTATTTATATTACATATTTATAAAATAAATTAGGAAATTATTTTTTGTATCTCAGACTCTGGTTTCAATTAAGTGGATTTTCGTCATAGGATGATTTTAAGCTTTCAGCCATCCCTTCTAATATATATTTTGTAGAAGATAATATTATTTCCAATCCACTTGGTACGTCTTTCTGAGATTATCTCGAGCAGGTGCCTTATTTCTTCCGTTCTGTTAAGAACTTTGTCGTTTGAGATGTGGTTCCTTCAGAATATTAACAGAATTTTTCTATCTGTATACCATCACGGCGTATTCCACATGTAGGGTAGCCAGTATATCAGCTGCAAGTAATAAACATGCTCATTGTCCTCTCCGTGCTAACAAAGAAACATGTCAAACCTATGTCTTAATATTTTCTAGCACCTGCCTTTTACAGGTCACTCGAACACTTACAGAAAAGAGTGGGAGACCAATGACGTTTTTTATCTATGTTTTGAAATTACGTTTGAAAGTGTGCTATTATTGTTAAAAGTGGTGGAGCACATACATGTAAGAAGAACTGAAAAAACTGGCAGGGGATGGAGATACTCGTAAAGAGTGGAGAAGAGAAATTAGGCTTATTGTAGTCACTATTTCACTTTCTATTGCGTTTTTAAAGCATAATAATAATAAATAAAACATTAATCTCTGCTTTTGTGATCTCTAGACTTGACTACTGCAATATACTATATGTAGGACTGCCGCAAATTCAACTGAATCGTCTACAAATTGCATTCAATAGCGCTGCAAGGCTTATTTTCCGCGAAGATAAGGGTTGCCACATCACACCTTTGCTGGAAAAGTTACACTGGTTAAGAGTAGGTGAAAGGGTCCAATACAAACTGTGCCTTATAGTCTACAAAGCTTTGAACAAAATGGCACCTCAGTCACTTTCTGAACTCTGTGTTCTCAAAACACCTGCAAGTAGACCTCTTACGCTCAGCCAAGACATCCACCAACATGCTGGACGAAAACAACAGAGCAAACAAGTCCTGCTTCTATGATAGGGCTTTTGGCGTCGCAGGACCCGTCATTTGGAACCGACTCCCCGAGGACCTCCGTAAAAACCAGCCGATTACAACGTACAGGAGCAAGCTGAAGACTTCGCTCTTCCAACATAGTTTCCCGCGCCCTTGAGATGGATAATCCATTAAACGGCGCCGAATAAATCATCCAATATAATAATAATAATCTACTACTACTACTATACCATCACGGCATATCCCACAAGTGGGGTAGCCAGCAGATCAGCTGCATGCAAGAAACACGCAAACTGTCCTCTTCGTGCCAATATAAAATCAAGACATTCAGGATGGGTGGCAAACCTCATCGCTGAATTTAAGATGTAAAATGTCTTAATTTTTTCGAACACCTGCCTTTTACAGGACACTCGAAAACTTACGCAGAAGAGTGGGAGACCAATTCTTTACCGGGTGCTCCACGGGATATAATAATCGGACTATTTATATTTGGCGCTGTTTAATGATCCGTGACCATCTCAAGGGCGCCATAATATAAATATATCTTTATTTTCTTTTTAATTTTGTATATTTTAGAACTATCCCTCAAAGCAGGAGCTCTGCTCAAATTTGAGGGAATCAATAACATATTATTCAGGAAAAATATTATTACAAAAAGAAATACGATTACAACATTGGCAGCTTTATAACTGAATCAAAGATTTCATTTTGACGTTCATAAAACAGAGTAGGTAGCAACTTAATAGGCATCAGGTAGTTTTATTATAATGATAATAATAATTTCTTAGGCTTAGAAAGATGACCTTTAAAAGGATTGCAGAAATAATATTATGCATGAATAAGAAATAGGCAAAGAAACACTTGGTGCCTACTTACATACTTACGATGAGAGGGAACCTATTCACACGATCTTTTTCTAAAAAAAAAACTGCACGATGCATAAATTTGGCTATGAATGATTCTGTGAGAAATAAAAGATCACGCAAGGTGCTAGAGGATGTCAGAAAGAATAAATAATAATAATAAAGATAGAGCAATATGAATATGTAATTTGATACAGTTATGAGATGTGCGTGTTATCAATATTATAATATAGAATATATACATAAATGTATAAAATACCTTTATTCACAGATTTAGACACATTTTAATAGGTACTAGCTTCTTTACTACATACGATTTATACAATGTTTTACGTCATACACTTCAATAATTTACAGTTTATACAATGTTTTCCATCGCATACTTCATTAATTTACAGTTTATACAATGTTTTACATCACATACTTCATTAATTTACAGTTTATTCAATGTTTTACATCACATACTTCATTAATTTACAGTTTATTCAATGTTTTCCATCACATACTTCATTAATTTACAGTTTATTCAATGTTTTCCATCACATACTTTATTAATTTACAGTTTATACAATGTTTTACATCATGTAGGTACCTACTTCATTAATTTACAGTTTACATATACAATGTTTTACATCACATACTTCGTTAATTTACAGTTAATACAATGTTTTATATCATATACATCATGAATTTACAGTTCATAAAATGTTTTACATCATATACCTACTACATTAATTTACAGTTTATACAAAGTTTTACATCAAATATTAATTTATATTTTATACAATGTTGTACATCACAATCTTCGTTAATTTACAGTTTATACAATGCTTTAAATCATAATACACTTCATTAATTTACAGTATTTTGTTTCTTCATTTTATGTTTTATATTTATTTGTAATTTCTAAGCGAATTGTAATTATTCCATGGTATTAAAAATACGACTCGACAAAATATTGAGAACAATTTATTCCCTTTACATAGATTTTTTTACGTGGTCCCACATACACTGTTGTAATAATATAATCTTTATCAAGTTTTATAGATAATTTTACAATTCAGAAATTAACTCAATGGATTTATCAAGAAAAATATTGGGTCTACGAACCTGGAGGTATAAAAGCTATGAAGAAATTCGCTCCACAACTAACCAACCTTTCATCACAAGTGAGATCAGATCCCGAAGATTGGCATGGATTGGCCACGTCGTTAGATCCGGAGAAGAAATGGCGACTAACGTTATTCTGTAGGGTATATCCGAGGGTAGAAGACCGTTAGGCAGACCAAGACAAAGACTGTTAGAAAACATAATAATAATAATAATAATAATAATAATAATAATAATAATAAAGGCAAAGGTCCTGCAAGGGCTTTTCGGCCATCGGAAGTAAGTAATGGGGTGTTCACATTTGGCGAATATCGCCAGCCGAATTTCAAAATATAACGCCAGGCGAAAAAACAAAATTCGCCGTACACCCATTGATCGTCACACCTGTTCACACAAGTCCACCGATATAGAAACGATCTGTCAGATGCGCTTTGATTTTGACACTGTTTTCAAAATGGCGTCGAGATGGAGATCGCGAAGTGTTTATTTTTAGTCGAAAATGTTATAGTAGAGGTTATAAGGCGCCTTTTAATTAAGGAAACAAACGCCACAAACCAACAAAAAAGATAACAGCTGTCACGAAGCGGGAAACATTATAAAATTTATAGGTTATAAAGCTTTTACCATAGACACAAACGCCGCGCATATCTGCGCATGTGCAAATCGTTCGATCGCCCGAGAAAGTTGGAAGGTGGTCAACTCGAGACGATATCGTTTCTACTGGTTTTTATCGTTTCAGACTAGCTGTCATTTTGTTCACACGGTTCAAATGGCTGGCGATATTTTGGTGCCCTAGCGATATTCGCCAAAGTGAGAACACCACATAAGTAGTATTGATAAAGAGTTTGTGTGGTAGACATTAGTTTACCAATCCATTGGTTCTACAGCGGATATGCAAACATACAAATGAACGGACTAAAATACTTGTATCTTGATTAATTTGTAATTCTTTGTAATATATTATGTTTTCCCAGTTCTCAGATCTAAGACTGCTTTAATTTTTTCATACGGTATAATCTATACCGTTTATTGCGTGTTATATTTTTTTATGGTAGCCTATGCATGCGCATAATAATTATGATAAGGTTCCTTCCTATACTTGATTAATAAAACATTTTTATTTTTATTTAACTGTTTGATCGTCGATCTAAGGCTGGTGAACTTTTGAATGTTTAATCTTTCAACGAAAATCAATATTTTATGAAATATATATTAATTTATTATTAAGATTAAATTGTATGGTTAAAAAATACTGTAATATCAAAAATGGACAAATTTAATACCTTTTTGAATTAACGGGAGAATCATCGAGAGAAAATAGGTACGTTTTTCAGTCTCTCCCTTTTTATATATATGTATTTATTTATTTTTCTCTCTTTTTTTATCCAAATTGATTTGGATTATTGATTTTATTTTTATCATATGTTTTTTTTAAGTTAATACTTTTGGGTTAGTTGGAAGAAATCGCGCCTTTGCGATAAACTCGCCCTCAGTATATTGATTGTATTTGATTTGAATGTATACCTTTTATATAATTGTTTTTTATCAATGTACAGTAAAGAATGAATAAATAAAAATACGTGGTATTGATGTTTACTTCGAAATAAATAAAACAAGTGTTTTATACTACTATTGTTTTATTCTGAGACAGAGACGTCTTTCGTCTAAAACAATAGTAGAATAAAACACTTGTTTTATTTATTTGGTTATGGAATTCTACTACCTAAACACCGACACAGTGAATAATGATGTTTACTTCTCGAACTACGAATATAATGTAGGCTTTCAGTTCTTAAAAGTTTTAATTTACGACTTTATAAGATATCAGAAAAGCATATTAAAGCTACAGAACAAAGGTTTTGACATGGTGATACACCTATGAATGTTTATAGGTGTTTATTATAAAGATTTCTGTTAAAGATTCTTCAATTTCTTACATTTTTAGACTCCTTAGAATAACACGTTTAATGTTTTAGAACTAATAATATACTCATGCGTTACAGTCTATTCAAGACAACGTTTCTTGAGCAGGTGTTGAGTTTCTTTCGGTTGGGAGCCCTTCACTTATAGCTCAAAGGTATAAATATAGAACTTTTAAGAGGGTGCACACCCGGGGCCCCGTGGATGAGATGGAAGGGGCCGGGGTGTCTCGGTCGCAAAATCTCAGTGGCAGGTGTTATGAGTAACTTCCGAATGAATTATCAAAGATTCCTATTGTAAAGGTAAGTTTATACAGTGTTATGAACCAATGACATTTTCAAATAATTTGTTGAATGTTACAAATTTGCGTTCATACATCTCTTAATCTACCTAATACTCGTATACAAGTATAACCTTAATGTTTCAAACCCATTATTTTACTAATATATTATATTTATAACTGAATTTTTTTGCAAACTCAATGCATAGTATATAAACGTGTTCCATGTCCCATTAATATTTGTCTTATGAATCATGAAGTTTTGGAAATAGAGAAATGAACGATGAAAAATGGGTTATTTGGAAGATATCGCTTCTGCAATAAACTCGCCTATTGCACTATATTATTTGTATCACATTGTTTTATAACTTGGTAATTATGTATGCTCCTTATTGTGCAATAAAGTTTATTATAATTTATCAATAATTCTAAGAGACATTGAAGCGTCCGTAATCAAAGAGGAACCAGAAAAAAATCAATGCATAATTATCTGAGTTTGTATGCGTGTTTTGATATTCGTTATATTTTTAGTAATTTCAACACAATAAATGTACATATTTTAAGGTAGTGTAAACATAGATTTACAGTGATGTATTATAATAATAATATTCTTTATTATAACATTTTTTGTCACATAATAATATGAAAAGATGATGCAAAATATATCACCGACTTCTTTGATCCGCTTCTTTAAAGGTTCTAAAGAATAATAAATAATTATTTATTTTCTTGGGTCCTATCAAACACGTGCTCCTAAGAAACTATTACATATTGTATTGATGGAAATTTACAATAGAATAATAGATATCTCCCTGCGACAAAGAAGCAGCTGCGAAATCAAAATGATAGACGAATTTATAAGATTTTAACGTCCATTTGACTAGAAAATGAAAAAACTTGTTTATCATACCATTCCATAACAATGTCTTTCAGGTAAAACACATATCTATGAATTTAGAAATTCTTTCTTTTAAGTAATTGTAATATATATCTACTTACATATTTAGCCATATTTTTCAAATTCAATTAAAATAATACTTTCAGCTGTCCGAGTCATATCACAGGTTACAAAACACAGTATCAACTGTTGTGAAGAATTAAAAAGAGCAGTCTAATATGTATTAATATGATGGTTATTACAGATGACTTTGAGATATTCCCACTTGTTCACTCTGGAAGATCCTCCAAAATGAATTGGTGTGAACAGAGCCCGTAGACAATTTGTACTTGGCGATCGCCTACAAACGAATTTTCGTCAATAACTGCAACAATAACGCATAATTATACGGTACGTGTAGGTAGATTGTCGAAAAGTTCGCCAGTAGACGATCGCTAAGTACAAATTGTCTACGGGCTGATCTTTCATTTTATCGATAGTTATCACTAGCTATGACGGAAGAAAACTATTACCACCCGACATAATTTTGATGAAAGGTCCTTTCATTGAAACGACCATAAACAAGTTTTATCTTATGATTTCTCTTATTTTTTATGGATTCGTATTGAAGGTCCGAATCATTTAAAAAATTATCATGCTTTCGAGAATTATATTGCTTTGTTTTAATTTTTCATAAGACATATTTTTAATTATTTTATTTATTTTATTTTTTTACGAAAATACGTCAAACTACATACAAAATGACCTTGAGTGTTGTTGGTATGGCAGTGAAAGCATAGATGAACAAGTGTGAATAGACGTGCTCACTTTCGATGAACAGGTTTGACCCTGACAATCTGGATAATCATCCAAAGTGAACTAATGTGACTGCTACTTTAGAGTCGTTCATCAGTCATTTTAACCATCCCAAACGTGCTGGTAAAAAGTACAGGCTTTAGTTTGCTACTCTGAAGCTGTATACGAATATACCTAAGTCATCGAAGATTTGTATTGCTATTCGAATCTAATATGATTCTTATGTTTTCCATGATTATATATTTATTTTTATATTCAATGTAATATTACATGTTTCATATTTATTATAACAATATGTTGTACGGCAACGATACAACTCTGTCTTCAATTTCAGACAGAAAAAATCGATTAAGAAATATCGACGACTTCTTATTGAATGTAAGTATTTTCATGTTTTAGTATGGTCGTTGGAAGGGAGGAAGCGACTGCGAACATTGCCATAAATGAAGTGAGCATCAAACAAGTAAGAGAATTCGTGTACTTGGGCAGCAGAATAAACCAGGATGGACGCTCCAAATCGGAAATTGTGAGTAGAATAAACCAGTTAAGGATTGCTTTTAACAAAAAATCTAAGATATTGGAATCCCCAGATATTGATTTAAGCGTAAGGAAGAACCTTACTTAAGCCTTTGTATGGTGCATTCTGCTTTATGGTTGCGAGACGTGGATAACAGCATGAGTGAAAGCGGACGGTTGGCGGCCTTTGAGATGTGTTGCTACAGACGCATGATAAAGATCCATTGATCGGAACACGTCGAAAACGAAGAAGTATTAACCAGGGTAGGCGATAAAAGGCAACTACTTAAGAGAATCAGCCAACAACGAGCTAACTGGATTGGCCACAACATCAGGCACCCAGGACTACTCATCACCATTGCGGAGGGTAAGACCGAGGGGACAAATGGCAGAGGCCGACCAAGAGATGCGTATATGGACCAACTGAAGAGGGACATGAACTGTGGCTCATACGTGGAGCTGAAAAGACTGGCTGAGAATAGGGAGGAATGGAGGAGAAAGTCAAAACTCTTTGCAGGCCAATCCAATGGATTGTAACTCATTATAAATATAGTTTAAGATCAGATATAATATGAGATTCAAAATAATATATTTCAATAGTTTTATATAAATACGTAGATTTATGGAGTGTGTATGTGCTTTTTTTTATTACGTTATAAATATTATTATTTTGTAATTATTTATTATCTCCGTGGAATTTTCTAATAAGAAAAGATCTGCCACATTTAATAGAAACTTCGAGAGCCTTGTAAAAAGCAGATAATAGTAAACCATCACAATATCTTCAGTTCTGCGATAGGGCGTCCATCCTTAATGTCTAAACTTTTATTGGGATGTGGAGGACGACCAGCATGCCTATTATAATGGTAATTTGTCCGCTGGCTACCCTATTCGTGGAAGACGCCGTGATAATATAGATAGATATATTATAAGCTATTAATATTATTATTATGTCTCTGCACGTTTAACTATGTTGTGAAACAAAATAATAATAAAAAAATATATCTCACATACCTATTGTACGTATTTATATTCGGCTTCCTTTGTAATTCTCGAATCCTCAACAAAAACATTTTTTCTTCAGCGATCGTAAAATAATAATGTGTTTCATTCACCAGTGGTATTTTTTTTGTTCACTTGAATGAAAACAGAGAAATGAAATATTATTACCCATGCCTGACATCTCTTTCCTATCGAGTGAAGTCGTGATGGATAGGATAGAGATAGATGTTCATATCGTGGTCTGTCTTTGTAGAGAGTCACAAATCACAACAAGTGTATTGCATGGATTTTAAAGATGTATTCTTTAAATACAATGAGTATTGGTTAAAACTCGATCATAAAAAGCTTTGGCGAATTCCATTTCAAAGTAAATCACAGGTATACAATTTCGCGATGGTTTTAACGTATGTAGGTAGATTTTATTATTATTATTCCTATTGTGTGTTCGTCATACTTATCGGTGAAACTTTTTACGATGTGATTAAAGAAGAAGAAATTAAAGTATTCCAAGAAGCTTAAAAAAATATTAAATACTTCCATCTTTAGGTACGCAACATATTATTATCAAATTTAAACAGGAGAACAAGACGATGATCCAAGTTTCATTACTGATACAGATTCAATGGAAAAATTCTTGTCATAGACTTACTTACAATATAGGAAGATACTTCTTATAAATAAATTTATTTTGTGTAGAGGTTTTCATATTTTAGTGTCTTATTCTTATGTGGTGTTCTCACTTTGACGAATATCGCCAGGGCACCAAAATATCGCCAGCCATTTGAACCGTGTGAACAAAATGACAGCTAGTCTGAAACGATAAAAACCAGTAGAAACGATATCGTCTCGAGTTGACCACCTTTTGATATTAAAAAAAAAACGTGAAAAACTAACTGCGTTTATTTATATTGATATTTGTAATCATGAATTTTCACTCTGTGAATGTAGGTACAAACATTAGAATTACTAAATTGTAGAGTGTTTGTTACAGAAGCACGGGGAAAAACCTTCTCCGTTACGATGTATGTTTTTAAAAGTTCAAATTCTGTTCGATTAACTATCTATTTTATTATCTTAATCCTCCAAGGTTAGTACACGTACACCTACATAATTCGAGTTTTCTATAGTATAAAAATACTTATGTATCTTACCTACCTTTAATTAGTTTAGGATGTTATTTATTCTATTTATTATACATACATCTACATCCACCCTTTTTACTGACATTTTTACCTTCATAGGTATTAAACATTTGGTTGTTATATAGGCTAGTACATATTATTATAGAATTATTGTTATTTTAGAAAAGTATGTAAAATGAGGGTATAAAGGTGAGATTGAATCTTCAATATGCCATCAGTGCAAAGATTTTGGGGGTTAAGATGTCAAGATGTGCACACGTGGGCAGACAGCGCACTCGGAGGACGTGCACCTTTCCTATATGAAACATGATACTCTACTTCTGATGGGGGTGAAACTACTAATACAGTCAGAAGAACAATATGTCCCTATCTATGTATGTAGGTACCTACTTAACTGAGAGTTCTAAACTTTTGTTACGAATTGACGGGAAAACTACAACATGTTAGATGATCAAACGAATTAAGATGTACTATTAGAATTACGGATTTTGTCGAAAGACTGACAAGGTTGAAGTGGTCATGGGCAGGGCATATTGCTAGACTTATAGATCAAAGATGAACTAAAAGGGAAGTGGAGTGGAGACCTCTTGAAGATAAAAGGAGTAGAGGAAGACCTCCAACACGTTGGTCAGACGACATAAGAAGAATCACTGGTGACTGGTTGCAGAAAGCTCAGGACAGAGATGGCTGGAAAAATATGGGGGAGGCTTATGTTCAGCAGTGGACAGGAATAGCTGCATAAGTAAATATAGTTGTGAAACTGCTTTGGATAGAGAATTGTGTAATTTCAAAGAGGAGGCCTATATCCGAAGATGAATCAAAAAGGCATGAAACTTGGGATAAAAGAATTATAATATTTGATGATGCTAAAACATACCATTTCGTTACTTGATCTTATTCGCAATTTCAACAAACAATATTTAGTCTTGTAAGAAGTAATACAGTAATTGTTGTTGAATACTGCGAAGTAATTTTCATCCTCCATTGGTTCTTGATTATGCAAAATAAGATCGTAAATATTTTGGAATCGCTGTTTAAATCAGTGGCTCGTGTCCCGGAAATGGTATAAAAGATGCAAAATACTTTCGGAAATGGAGCAGGGGCGACAACATAATAACACGAAAATAAAACGGAAACGAGGACTCAGTGAGCAGCCGTCTTTATTATGGTCTTCAACTCAGATAATATTGTGTGTTATTGTTTTATTTTAGTGAATTCATTTGAAATGTGCGCATCGAGAGGGTATCGACCTTAGAAATATACATACTAATTTATAGATACATTAGGATTAAGAGCATTTTGATGGATTCGCAATGCCACGTTTCAGATTGTACTTAATACTTAATATCATGAATGTTTATTTTGTTAATGATGGCTGTGCTTCAACTTCAGAATTTTTACGATACCACATAGTTTTCTACTTTCAGTATCGTAATATATATCTCTTGTCCAGATATCTGTCGTAATATATATCTCTTGTCCAGATAAAAGTCTATGAAGTAATATCAAAATGCAAGGTACCTACATAGTTATCTAATATAATATTATCTAATACATATTATGTAAAACTCTTGTGTCACGGTGTTTGTTATCATACTCCTCCGAAACGGCTGGACCAATTTTGATAGAATTTTATGAGCTCATCTGATAGATCTGATAATCGGCCAAAATCTGTTTTTCATACCCCTTAAAGTTAAGGGTGGTCCACCCCGTTTTTTATGTTTTGGTCAATTTAAAAAAAAAAATTATGGTTAGGCATTAAAATAAATGCAGTCCTAAATTTTCTCTCTTCTACAATCAACCCCTATTTTTTAGAAATCTAGAAATACATAATGTATGCACCAGGTACCTACCTATATGGCAAAACAACGTTTGCCGGGTCAGCTAATGTCTATTATAGAAAATGATATTCAAAAGGCTACTTGACTGCCCATGCTCCGAAGAGTCCCCGATAATAAAAATTGTTCGTAAGGTTTGTGATTAGAAAAATTAATATTTACAATTCAACTTTGTATTTTTTATTAGCACGGAGAGAACAATTTGCATGTTTATTACTTGCAGATAGTCCCCTGGCTACTCCATTTGTAGGATGAGGTAAAAGTAACAGATGGGGTCGTGATAGTATAGTATTAAGGCAGAAGGACTTATAATAGTACTATGTAGACATTGGAAAAGAAGCAAGATTTATCTGTACGCAAAAATCTAAGTCGATAGATGTCATGTGCAAGGTTTGGATGTTTAATTATTTGTATGAGTTAAATAAATTGAGCAAATATCCATAGCTTCTATATTATAATCTCTAAATGTTTATGGCTTAAATAATATTACTATACATTATGCATTAATTGTAGGTTCTTTAATAATATACTTGCTTACTTAATTTTACCACATTCGTAAGAAAACCGGTTGGTGAACAATAAGTTGGATAGTATCTATCTAGTACAATGCAGATGTATGAATAGGTAGTTATATAGGATTAATATTACTGTTTATAGATACCTATAATTATATTCTTACAATATTATTTGTACTGAAGTCTGATATTATGTTTTATATTATTGTAAGTACTCGAAAGCTCCATAGTAGCGGAGCACGTGTGCTTCCGTAGCCCGCGCCCTGCACCGGTCTTGTATTTACAAAAATAGTACTTACATTCATTACGTTTTCAATTTAGAGGTACGAGTACTCACTGTCGTAGAATTAGGTATTATAAAATACAAATAAGAATAATGTAAGAACTTGGGAAATAATTACATCGTTTCTAGAATGTTCTTTACAGATTAAAAAACAAATTATCTGTATTGAACTGTGTAGTGCAATGTTAACGCTGTTTTATAGATTTGTAGTTCTAATTATCCATATTAAAGTTGTTTTATAAGTATCCTCCTTGTTTATCCAGCTTCTTGTTCTTCGCACCGTTTTAATCCCATTTACTAAGGGGTCGGCTCTCCTAGACCTCATCTTCAAAGTTTTCCGATCCCCTGCATCCTCCGAGCGCAACTTTGCCTCCTTCAGGTCCCTGGCAATTGTAGACATCCAAGTGGTCACTGGTCTGTCTGGTCTTCAGGGTCCTACTTCTACATCCATTGTCTGTTGGTGAAAAAATCTGCAATTTTGATTGCCTTATCTATTTGGCCTCGGGACTGATAACACATATTATTTATTTATTTATTAACAATTCACGGCGCTAGCCTTTTACATGTTATATATTCACATACATACTTCATATGATGTACACACAAGTATAGAAAATTAGGATTAAGACACAACAATCATAATAAAAAGTCAACAAAACACAAAAAGAACAATTCAATTGTCAGTATCACAGCACAAGTTATGAATACTTAGAGAAAAAAAGTCAATGGATCACAAGTCAATTCGATAGTAGGTTATATTGTCAAATTTTCAATTATTATCTTTCATCGTAAATAGAAGATATCTCTAAAATGAACTTTAGTCATAAAGTTAGCTAACTATAACTATGTATACTATTGTATTCTGTTGTTTATTCTTTATTACCATAAGGTTATAGACAAATACTATTGGTTTTATGGCGATCAAATTATAATAAAAGATACTTGGATTACGACTGAACCACGAAAGCGTTAACACTTAATATAAATTTAATAGTGTATTATGTTTATTGCCTATTAAGTCTAAGTAAGTGCATTAACAATAATAGTTAGTACTAATTACTTATTAAACTGTATGTAACTATCGTTGTACCGGTAGACGTAATAAGCGAAACGAATGTACATAGTAACTGCCAAAAAAGATAACGAGAAAACAATGGATTATAAGGAAACTGACGGGAATCAAATAATAAATATAAGTATAAAGATTAACCACACAATATTTACACTTTTAACTAGAAGAAGAGCAGTGTTCGATTACTCTTTGGGAGTGTAAGAAGAAAGCATTCGTTCTCTGTTGAAAATGGTTTTGTGCCAATCGAGCTACTTGCTGTCTCCATATTTGCTGCCTAGAATCTCCAGAGCTAAATATAATAATTATCTCTCACTCATTTCTCTCAATTTTCGAGTATTCTGTGCAAAACAGGTAGGAATTTATAAAAAAATATGCACAAGGTTTTTAACGTATTCAAATTAACGGTGAGTAATGCCGTTCATTGTGAATTTTTTATTTTGTTAATGTACATAAATGTTTTCAAAACACATATCTGGGTTTTTGTTATTAACACAAAATACAACCTTATACACATTTCACAATATTTGTATTTGTATTTGTCTTTAGAAGGCTTCAGTATCAAAATTGTGATAATTAATTAGAGTGAATATAAAATAAAATATCTACACAGTAAAAATATATCAGTACACTAAACCTACCTCTATACCATCACCATAACATAATATAATAGCATGGAGAGGATAATCTGCATGTTATAAAAATGCAGAATACCCTCTCCATGCCAATCTAAAAATTAGATATTCAGATTGGGTGGCATACCATCCTTCATCGCCGGATTGTAGACATTGATGATTTTACATGTGAGATTTTTACAGGACATCGCAAAACTTGCAAAAAAAATTGGTGACCTTATCCTAACCGTGGAATTCGCTGTGTACCCACTCTATCGTATCAATATTAATTAACTAATAAATCAATCATCATAGGGCATAAATATTAAACATAAACACATAATCCATACACAAGTATTTCCTAAATAAGATCGTTTCATCATGAGTCATTCATAATATCATAACATTATGTACATGCAACAAGATAGAAATATTATATTATAATGCAATAACACTAATACAACAATACTCATTATCAATCAGTTTATTATAGTGTGTGTATGTATGACGTGTTTGTGGTAGTAGAGTGTATGTATATTATTTCTGTAATCAGACGAAGGGTAACGAGTCACATTATTCATGAATAAAACAAAACCAATTAATCAAAACATAATGTATGTAAATTTCAACATTTTCAAGGCGCCAATAAACGCGTTACTTTGATAGAATTATTGACTATGGTTGTTAATCCATATATGAATATATTAGATACCTACTAGCTGACCCAGCGAACTTCGTACCGCCTAACAATCAATGAGTGATTAATATTATTTTTAATCTCTTTACGAACTCCCGTAATTGTCCAAGTGTGTCATCGTATAGTGTAAAATAATAAAATTCAGCTAGGTATGTTGAACAATTATATTTACATCATATTTGTTTATAAATTATATGCTGTACGTAATATAATTACGTAGGTAGTAATTTATTTTTTTAAGTAGATACAATCATTTTAAATTCATAAAAAAATATTCATGATATTTTCAAAATTGAAATTTCAGAACCACAGATGTTAAATTGTATGGATAAAGATTCTAATTTGAAAATGTATACAAAAATTATTCTATAAATAGGCCAATCTATGAAAAAACTTCATCGTTGATTTTGTATGATTCTCCATTTTGCATTGTTTTTTGAAATTAAAAATGTATGGCGTAAATCATTTCCTTCGTAATTTTTCCTCCCGTGAATTTTTGAGATATTTTAATAGTCTATCGGCTATTCCGGGTGGAGAAGAATCCAACAGATCAGAGATCATTCAAATCGGTACAGCCATTCTTGAGTTATATTTATAAATGGTGTAACTAACACCACTTTCTTTTATATAGATAGATTTACTTTGGTTAAGTATATTATTAATGATCTACACAACGTCTTATCAAACTAAATCATCGTTTAACTGCTTTTAAATTAACGTTTAAATAAATAATTACCAGTGTGTCTATTAGATACAATTGGGTGGTCGTTTTTTTTGAATGATGAATTAGCATCACTCGTGTGACATTTGAATATTATATCAAGGCTATAGTACTAATATATTATATCCATTTTACTTTTTATGATTCTAAAATAATTGATTACCACAATAGAATTATATCGATCAGCTCGGGGCAATCGCTTATATAAGGTATAATGTGGTACCTATATAATAATAATATTATTGCAAGGTGCCGTGCAATTTGACTTAGTTAAAATCGAAAGATCTACCTATCAGGCTCACAGCATGTATTGAATATGAATTATCATTATGGAACAAATTTCCCTCTGTGACGTGCTATAAAAACATAGTACAGGTACAAGTAGTTTGTTTCCAGTGATTCAAGAAACAAACTACTAAATGAATTATGAGCTTAAATAGGTATCTATGCGTAATAATGTGTATGGAGAGTATATATATTTATTTATTTATTCTTTACTGTTCATTAACTACAAGCAAACTAACACAAAAATACATCTAAAACAAATAGGTACAATCAATATACAGAGCGCAAGTTTATCGCAGAGGAGCGATTTCTTCGAAATTAACCCAAATAAATTAAATATGAAATTATCAATCAATAAATTTTTGATATTGAGTTATTTCGCATACCATGGACAAATTTGGTCAGCAACTTGGAGGTTTTGAGAATAGCCAATTGCAGTAGACAGCTGCTGAAGGATGTTAAGGTCCATAAAATTTCATATCTGGGACACGTTCTGCGGGGCGATAAGTATAGTTTGCTCCAGCTGATACTGATAGGGAAGATTGAGGGGCAGTGTGGTCCTGGTAGAAGGCAAACGTCTTGGCTGCGCAACATAAGAAGCTGGACCGGGATTAGACATGTGGGGGAGTTGTTCTGGGTAGCGCAAGATAGAGAGGCCTTTGCCAGAGTGATTGCCAACGTCAGGGGGGCCTGATACGGCAGGAGAGGAAGAAGAAGAAATAAAATAACTACCACAATGATGATAGCATTTATTTTTATTACAAAACGCAGTTAATTTTTCATTTTAATTTATTTGAAACCTCGAGTATTTTCGTCATTATATTATATCAATTGACATTGTCAAGAGAAGCTCAATGACTATAATCATTATCCCTATGATGTTTGTCTTGAAAGTCTAACAAGATGCTAAAATATCAATTGTTAATACTGACTTATTAGCTTACTACATAGCTTTACATCTGTCATCCTGAAGACTACTTAGGATTTGCTAATCACCGCGATGACCTTAAGCAACTAAGTATTTCATTGAAGTATCAAATTACCACACACACACAATAAATGACAGACAATCTTCTATGTACATTATCCACCTAGTTGCACTTATCAGTTGACAAATGCATTTACTAATGCATTAGTAGATAATAATATATTATATTTGCATTAATATCATTCGTTTAATGCAACTTAATAAAAAATGGTGAATTCATGCTAATTATTATTAGTCAAAAATTTCTAAACAATATTATAAAACATAGTAATATCTCGAGGACTTAGACATTATATAATAATGGAGTTAATTGGAACAATAATTAGTAACCGCATAATATAAAAAGTCATATTCGTGAACAGACAATATGCAAAATGTTTTGTTTTAGGAAGTAATTCATCACGATTGTGCATATAGATTGACATGACATTCATAATAGCAAAGGAATATAAACAATTACAACGTGTCATTTATAAAATGCATAATATTGCATTTAAGATAAGTAGGTACCTACGTATATTTATCTAATTAATGGAGACTGCATCCGCCTTTATTCTTTTGGAATACTTAAATATTAAATTAACGGCAATATTGCAGGACTGCTAACTCAAAAAAAAAAAATTGCGGGACAGGACAATCAAGAAGAGACGCTGGACTGGCTGATAGCGTTGTGTGCGTATGCAGTGGCGAGATTATCACTATATAGTAATTTCTTCCATCTAACCACAGTATTATGTAATACTCTTTAAAATTATGAGATCTAATTGGATAAATATTTTCAATTATATCGTTAATGCAATTTAGATAATCAAGTTTCAGTGAAATAGTAGGTTCAAGAAAATTCGTGTGACATAAATTATTAGGTTATGTTTCTGGATAAATAACGGACAAAAATACACCCCAAAACAATCAAATTAAGACATAATTGCAATAGCAATGAAGAAGACCGTATGGTTCGAACTATAAACTTTTTTGTTTCAAAATTTGAACAAACTGACGTAATGTGTGATAAAATTGATTGCTTGCAATTAATTTGATTCTAAAATAATTCAAAGGTTTTAGGCCGTATAATTAGTCAAGCAAAATATTGAAGTGTTAAGTACCATAGAATTCTATCTAACTAATCCATACATAATTCAGTTAAGTAGAACATAGCATAACATATAACCCTCAACCCCGCAGTGCAAAATAATTTACTTTTAAAATTATTTTAACCGTCACACCGGCTGAACCTACCTACCTGAATATATAAAACTATGAATAAAATACGTAGGTACACATGCACTTAATACAACAAAACCGCGTAGGTAGGTACCCTAGCACCTACTACATAAAGTATTGCTAATATGCAGTAGGTCGGTATGTACATAATAATATGTAGGTAAGTCTTAGTGTCGGAGTTCGGAGTGTGGAGAAATGTGTCGCGTGCCATTACGTAGACTGGAGCTATGTGTGTATACGGTCTGTGTGTGTGTGTATATGTGCGATTGTAATGTGTAATGAATTCCATACTACAACTGCGCTGTGTGGCACAAGCGCAAAAAATATTAAATCAGAGTTCAAGGGGATGATTATATGAATGGTTCTCAAAGTTGAATAAAAATTGGAATTAATAAATTAATTTGTTTTTGTGATATTTGTTACACAACAACTTTAGAAAAATATCTGAATTTCATTATCATTATTGGTGAAAAATCGTGGAACTTAAATCTTTAAAAATCAGTTTAAAAGTGAGTATTTTTTGAAGATGTATCTAGGTTTTTGTTATAAGCCCAAATACAACCTTATATATCTTTCACAATAAGCTAAGAGCTTGTGTCGTGAAAGGGGAGTTTGCTGGCACCTGGGATCGAACCGCGAACCGAAAATTATTATAAATTATATACATATTTTAATGCTTTTTTTTTTCAGAAACTTTTGGATAATTCTTGGACATCAGCTACACTTTTTACTTTCCACTATTTCCTATATTGGGGTATGCTGTATCCACTTTATTTTTGTGATTTTCCCAACACCGTCAGACAACAGCTATTTTCAGTCCTTTCAAAACTAATGCTCTGATTGTCTACAAGGCTATTAACAAAATGGCACCATCGTGCCTCACAGAGCTTTGTCCCCTTGACTTGACCATTAGAAGACCTGTGCGCTTTTTGGAACTAGCTATGAATAGACTTACTGAGCCCAATAGAGTAAGTTAGTCTAACTTCTATGAGAGGTCTTTTGATGTTGTTGAGCTGGTTACGTGGAATCGCCTACCGGTACCATTAAGAAACAATCAAGCTATCACCAGCTTCAGAAGCAAATTGAAAACTGCACTCTTCACCGGCGCCCTTGAGACGATCTAGGGACTGTTAAACGGCGTCAAAACAAAATCATCCAGAATCATCATCATGTGTGTTTTGATTAGATAAAATGTGATAAAATTACAAAATAATTAATATGAAGAATCAAATATATAAAAGTTTAGCAATAATGTAGAAAAAATCATAGCCCCCTTATTATTGTATAGCGAATGTGTAAGTAAAAAGGTTCATGGACATGTGCATTACTAGCAAAAATAATGGTCGGGGTACCTAACGCACACAAACATACTTGTTATTATACCTAATAATATGTAAGTATGATATAAAAATAATTTTATTGTACCTAGTACAGAGTATGTAATGATATTATTACCATATGTATGTATGTATGTGTAGATAGCTATGTGTGTCTATGTGTATTTGAACCTGGCACAATACCTACCGGATTATTTTACACCGGTGCGAGTACACTCCTTCAAATGGGAAGGTAAATGCTTTGTTGTATTTTCGTTAATGTTTTGTTTATAGGAAAAATCTAAATACTGTACTCAGGAATATATTTTGATATTGTTGGATTCATTCATTCATTCATTCATCGCCCTCAACGCTCCTTTTGGGAGCACAGGGCAGAAACCAGCCTCCTCCATTCAGAGCGTTTCTGTGCCAATTGCGTCACCTCTTTCCACGACATTCCCTGCCCTCTGATCTCGTTGTCATAGGAACGGTGTATTGTGAAAGAGGGACGCCCGGGCCGACGAAATCCTTGCGGACGGAAAAACAGTTGTATAGATCATAAAAATATTTGCATGAATTTCAAATGAGAAAATTAATGTTAATTGCAATTAACATTAATTTTGCAAAATGAAGGATGGAAGATTAAGAATGTATCTAAATTCACAGTAATTAGTGGAAACTGTTTTACCTTGGCTTGAACCTGGCTAATTCATTGAAAAAAACTGGCTAGTGTAGACACAGGCTCCCCTATACAACTATTAAATTCTTTTAATAATATATTATAAGGAATGGAAAAAATATTGGGTTCAAATTAATATTTATTTAAATTAGTGTGTTACATAAAAAACTAGAATATATTAAATAAGTCATACAACCTTTCTTCACAATTAGGTTGAGTGTACCCTTTTCAGCACCGTACGATGCAAGCAGATGCACAGATTTACTTTCATACAATTAATGTAACCGAGGTGATTTTTTTTAATTCATCAACAATAGATTCAGGCAACTTGCCTATTATATCAAAAGGTGTCTCTCTAGAATAAAAGGTGGTCCGTCTATATATAAATACATACATATAATATATAATAACAATAATAATCATATTATATATTTAAATAGGTGGGTAAATAGAAACCTGCTCGATGCAACGGTATGTGTGCATTATTCTATTGCTATTTTTAACATCAATTTCGTCAGCTGTTATATATAAAAATAGTTCGTTATAAAGTAAGATTATTTTAGAGGTAAAAAATATTTATCATGGATAGTAAAATGAATTATGAAAGTATACATTAATTAAATGTGTCAAAACAATACTGAAAAGAAATTAAATTAAATTTATCGCTATGTATTTCAGAATTTTTATAAACTCCTTTAAAGTTCTTTTAAAATATGAGTCTGACTTTATGTAAGCTCTAGGTTCCTAATATAATAAATAGTGAAAAGTGAACGATGTTTTGTTAATATCAAATATGTTAAAAATGTTTTTTCAACTTATTCACATTCATCTTTTTTACTACACCAAATTCCATTCCACATTCCTCTCTGAAAACAACAATCCTGGATCATTTAAAAAGAAAAATTTTAGAATTTATTTACGGTGCAAGTGATAGAGATAAAAATTGTATAAATAGTAATAATTACAGGATACGTACTTCCTAGTACTCTCACAGAATTCCAATAAGATTTTTGTTACTAAGTTTTAAGTTCGTAGCGGGGAAACAACACGAAATATTTAAGCGCTTTAACGATTTTATTAAGTTCAATTTCTACAATAATGCACAGTGAGTAAACCTGTTATAGATATATAAATATGGAAAACTTTCTATTTAAATTCATGAATTTTGCATAATCAAAACACCTTATATTATGAATGTATTATTTTTATTATGAATATGTATTTCAGAAACATCTGTTTGTTGCTTGTTTGAAATAGTTTTGCGCATTCTCCTGCAGTGACAATAACAATGATTATGCTAAATTTAAAACAAATTATGACATTAAAATGCAATAGACGCAAATAAAAATACACTTATTATGCATTATTATTATAACACATGAATTATTTATTATCAAATGTAAAATTAGAGGTACAATCTTAACGTCAAATTTTTTATACCCGTAGCTAGATTGCTAAATAATTACAATATTGTAAACAGAGATGTGCAAAATACTTTCAAAAAAGTATTTAAATACAAAATACAAATACTTTTGAATTTTAGTATTTCAAATACAAAATACTAAATACTTTTTCAAAATGGTATTTAAGTACAAAATACAAAATACGTATTTTCAAAATACTTTTTTAAAATACTTATTTAAAATACTTTTTACAAATAGTCGAACAAGGTGTAAGACAGGGTTATTTAATATTTCCAGCACTCTTTAACTGTTATATACAGCGAGCCATTGATGAATTGACAGAAGAAATGAAGAACTGGACAAGAGTATAGATAAATGGAGAAAGGGCTGACATGATTTGATATAGCATTGCTTGCAGATAATGAAGATGAGTTGAAGTTGAAGCCTTAGGAAGAACTGTCAAAATACCTACATCATAAAAATAAATAAAGACAAAACAAAATGTATGGTTGTTCGAAGAGATGAGGCGACTGCGAAAATTGTCATAAATGGAGTGAGTATCAAGGAGGATAAAGAATTCCTGAACTTGGGCTGCTGAATAAATCAGGATGGATACTCCGAATCTAAAATCGTATGGACTACTGTAACATCATATTATATACAGGACTGCTCCAGACCCTTCTTGATCGTCTTCAGATGGTTTTCAATGTTGCCTCCGAATCATTTACTAGAGGAATCAGAGCTGCCACATCACTTTACTACTAAGAAGTCTACACTAGCTGAGAGTTTCAGAGAGAGTGGTGTTGGACAGTGGGACTGTGTCTTACTGTCCACAAGGTAGCACACCACCCACTGAGCTGTTCCGCTGACAAAATTTGAGGCGAAGACTGTGCTCAGCTTCTAGTGCAGTGAACAAACTCGTAGAATTTAATATTGCAAATACTTCTAAATTTGCAGAAAGGAAAACCAGAGTCGCAGCGCCAACTGCCTGGAACAGATTGCCTGCAGGCAAAGTTGAAAACGCTACAGTTCAGAAGAAATCACAGCGCCCTTGGAATGGTCATGGATCATTAAACGGCGTCATGTATAATTAGTTCAATCATCATTATTATGTGTGTATATCCCAAATAAGGAGTACTTTAATGGAAACGTTGTATTCGTAATTCAACGAATTGACAAAAAAAGCTTGCGTACGCGCATATCAATTAATCAGAATTTTCTTTCAAACAAATAAAAAGGTATTTTGTAAAAGTATTTTGTTCAAAATACAAAATACTCAAAAAAAGTATTTCAAATAAAATACAAAATACTTTTTACGAAAAGGTATTTGAAATACAAAATGAAAATACGTATTTTGTATTTTGTACTTGTATTTTAAATACTTTTATTTCAAATACGTCACATCTCTGATTGTAAATGTATATTTTGTTTTGAAAATTGACTGAATGAGTGTAACAAAAACACAAATCACGTGTTTGCTTTCAGAAATCTTAATTTTATTGGCAGAGACCTTCAGAGCTCTGAAATAAAATTATTATTTGTAAAAGTAAACAGTGTTTGTGTTTCATGAATATTTTCATAAATTTCACAACACAAGGTCCTGGATCCCATTCTCGGCCAGAACAAAATGAAGAATGACATTTTCAAATTGTTTTGGGTCTGGGTATTACAAATGTATATGAGTTTAGTGAATTGTGTATTGTAGTGCTAATAATTACTTAAAATACAAGATTCATATCTTATATATGGAAAAAAAAACACAATTGGTTTTAGTTCAATTTAAAAAAATATTGTTTTAAATAATTGTCAAACAATGACTTTGACAGTCGTAATCAAGTCACTACTCAATAAAAAAATTAAATAAAACCAATTGTTTTTTTCATGTATAAACATGGAATATTACAAAATTAACGTCGACTCAATAAATAAATTCATATCTGAGTTTGGGACTAACTCGATTTATGTAAATTGTTTAAACATGTTATGTTAAGTTATATCATGATTGTGGATGAAAGATTTTCTGTAAAAACCAACTATTATACAAACCACAAAGTTCTTTAAAATTTCAAGACTTTGATATGAAAAAACAAATGAGATCAATTATTACTTAATAGGTAGGTATGTATTTATGGTTACTACAAGGACTTAATTTTTTTTCATTATTTTCGTAATATTTTTGCAATATTGAATACATATGATACGAAGAACCACATGACGCATGTACCAAAACACATAATATAATGTAGGTATGTATTTAGAATAATAGAAACTGTTATAGTGCGGTACATAAGCTCGTGCAGATGTATGTTGTGATAAGAAGGGTGAATCTATTTACCTATTACTAGTCGGATCTACTAAACACATAAACCAGTTCAAGTTCTATTTTTATTCAAGTGTATATTCGTTCTACTAAATGTGTATTATTCCTGTACAATAATTTTAAGCGGGAATCAATGCAAAAGAATTAAAAGCAAACATCTAGAATAATATGAAACAATTAGGTTTAAATTTAAAATTAAATTAATTAGACAATAATTTTTCAAATGGTGAATATGAATTTTAATTAAATAACATGTTGCCTTCTAAAGAAATTCCCTACTTTCACCTACTCAGATCATTGTTTTCGATATGCTCTGAACAATGAATCATCAGCCAGCATGCGTTAGTAGCACCACATCTCTACGATGGTCTACGTCTTACTACCATATAGCAGAAAATTCCAGACAAAGTCTTTAATCAAGTTTTTCCTTATCGAGAAGAGTGTTGTGGATAGAACGCGAGTAAATAAGTTACGATGGTTTGGAAATGTTGAGCGAATGCAAGATGACGAAGAGGATGTATTTGTCTGAAAGAGGTTGTGTGAGGAAGCGCGAACGGTTAAGAACCACGTAGCTTGAGCACGTGAATCAAATTCTAAAGGACGGCCGCGTGTTGAGTAAGAGAAATCGGCAAACATGTATGAGAAACTGGATGAATGTGGAGGAAGAGTAAGAAGTTTTTAAGGATAGATCTATATGGCGTTCCGTTCTCTATGCCTACCCCTCTTAGGATACGGTGTGTGGGTATAAATAGATACATAGAGAAGTTAATGTTAAAATCAATTCTTGCCTTTCTTGACATGGTAAAATAGTTTGAATTGGAATTAAATTTGTGTCTACAAGTATGAAATTACGACATATCTTTTGACATGAACAACCTGAAAAAAATAAAAAATAAAATATCTAACATACTAATTATGAAGAGTTTATATATTTAGTTACAATCCATTGGATTGGTCTGCAACGAGTTTGGTTTTTCTTCTCCATTCCTCCCTATTCTCAGCCAGTCTTTTAAGCTCTACGTATGAGCCACAGTTCATGTCCCTCTTCAGTTGGTCCATATATGCGTCTCTTGGTCGGCCTCTGCCATTTGTTCCCTCGGTCTTACCCTCCGCGATGGCGATGAGTAGTCCTGGGTGCCTGATGTTGTGGCCAATCCAGTTAGCTCGTTGTTGGCTGATTCTCTTAAGGAGTTGCCTTTTTTCGCCTACCCTGGTTAAGACTTCTTCGTTTTCGACGTGCTCCGACCAATGGATCTTAAGCATGCGTCTGTAGCACCACATCTCAAAGGCCGCCAACCGTCCGCTTTCACTCTTGCTGATGGTCCATGTCTCACAACCATAAAGCAGAATGCTCCATACAAAAGCTTTAGTAAGGTTCTTCCTTACGCTTAAGTCGATATTTGGGGATTCCAATATCTTCGATTTTTTGTTGAAGGCAATCCTTGCCTGGTTTATTCTGCTTACAATTTCTGCTTTGGAGCGTCCATCCTGGTTTATTCTGCTGCCCAGGTACACGAATTCACTTACTTGTTTGATGCTCACTCCATTTAATGCAATGTTCGCAGTCGCTTCCTCTCTTCCAACGACCATACATTTTGTTTTTTCTTTATTTATTTTCATGTTGTACTTTGACAACAGTATACTTTCCAATTTTCCTAAAGCTTCGTTCAGCTCCATCTCGGAGTCTGCGAGCAGTGCTATGTCGTCAGCATATCTTATCATGTCGACCTTTTTCCCATTTATTTTTACTCCTGTCCAGTTCTTCATTTCATGAAGAGTTTAAGGTGTAGTAAATACTAAAATGAATTAAATATCAGGGAATTTGAATTGTTTCATTTCAATTAGTTATCGTTAAAATATCAATTTTTATTTCATACGTTATAATATGTAATTTCTGTTGCATTTAGTGCCGACAGTGTGTGGGTATTGTTTGCAGTAGAGGAATTATTAGGGGACATACCATCAGCTGGTGACAGTTTGGTAAACTTGCACCCCTGATTTATAATAAATAGATATATACAAAGCTTTAGATTCGCGTACAGTGGAGGCACGTGGTTTTATCATATTAAATTTCAATTATGTATTAGATAAATTGAAGAAGACATTTCATTCTACTGAATATCAAATAAACTCAAGAGAGGCTTCTCAGGTCATCAAAAATCTCGATTGGAATTTTACTACGTGCAACAATGAATAATTTTAATTATCTACCATTTTTATTTATTTATTTATTCTTTTTGCACATCATCATTACATAACAGTGTTAACAAAATAATATAAAATTTTGAAAACTAGGACGATGTGCAGTGGCGAGATTATCACTATAAAGTGATATCTTCCATCTAACCACGACACATTGCAATTTTGCTGATTAGATACATTTATAACTAATGCATTTTCATTACCCATTAATCATTTCCTATTCTTTGTTATATGAAAGGAAGTAACAAGAAGGCTAAAAGGAGATATTTATTTACATAAACAATAAGGGTTAAAGGCTAAAAGGAGATATTTATTTACGTAAACAATAATGTTCTTTAAAATACGATTTTATACAGTCCAAACCAAGTCACTACTCAATAAAATCTTTTTAGTAAAACTAAAACAATTGTGTTTTTTTTTTATATAAATATGGAGTTTTACAAAATTAACTTCGACTCAATAAATAAGTCATTAATTGTTTTTTTGGAATATATTTTTAGTTCAAAATCATCAATCTGCAATCATTGACAATCAGAAGTTAATTTTTTTCGAATTATATGTTAATATACCTATTTATTAAAATCATTACTCTACCCCCTTGAACATTACACATGTCCTGGCATCCCTAAAGTGTAGATACCCTTACATCCACAATCATTATTACATGCATGCACTATAGTATGTATGAACTATGACAATGAATAGAGCCGCATAGCTCCACGCGTGCTGTCTGCATTTACCTTCCGTTACAGGGGGATATCAGCAGCAGCTACGATTTATTATTATTTTTATTTAGAAATATGTTTAAGCCCGGCTTTGTACAACCATAATTATGAAACTGATAAAATAAAGATAGAGATAGTTAAAGAAAATACCACAATTTTATTATAAGCCTTCCAGAAAAACTGCACAAATTAATAAGCAAAATATCAAAGATATTTTGTCAAAACGTAGAGAATTACAGTTGAAATACAGTTTCATACGTAAATTTAGACATTGTTAAACCAAAACTAAAATCTCATCCAAAAAAAACATCACTTCCAGAAAAACTGCACAAATTAATAAGCAAAATATTAATGATATTTTGTCAAAACGTAGAGAATTACACTTGAAGTACAGTTTCATACGTAAATTTGGACATTGTTTCACCAAAACTGAAATCTCAACCAAATGAAACATAACTTTAATATCCAAAAAAATAACCATCAAATTCGAGAAAATTAATCGTCTGATTTTTTACTCTTCGTTTTTGTATAGACGCTATTATCTACTTTTTTTATTCTTGTCTATTATATGATAATAATTATGATCTTTATTTGAATAATATCCTCTTAACACTTTCATAATAACATACATAGTAGTACCTACTTACTTAATACAAACATAAAAATGTCTACCACACTAGACGTAGGACTGTATACCAATGTGATTAGCAAACTAAAAACAAAAACCTTTGAATAAATTACTAAAAACAACTAGTTAGACATAGAAGACAGTTTAGAAACAAACATACATATTAACAAAATGAATCAACTATTTATTGTCACACTGTGCACTTTTGTCATGGGGAAGATCATCATCGTTCCTCTAGATGTGGGGTGGAAGTTCCATCATACATACAGTATACATACATTGCTCTCTCTCTACTCTCCTATATGTGCACATAGATGCGTAGGCGCACCTGCCGGGCACGTGACGTCTACAATCATTGTTTTCTATAGCCGTAAGTGGTTATTCATGCTTTAAAATTCACGGAGATATATGCAAAGATTTATTTGCAATAAATTACGAGTATACCGCCTATGCATGTTCAATCTTTCAATAATGTTGAAAAAAAAATTTGGTAGTATCGTCTTTTTTTTTGTCAAAATTACAAGAAAATACTAAATAATGCCATTCCAAATGTTTTTATTTTTTGCGTGATATGTATAACAATATTTTCACGTCAATATAGGAACAAGAACAAACATAACATGAAAATACTAAATAATGCCATTCCAAATGTTTTTATTTTTTGCGTGATATGTATAACAATATTTTCACGTCAATATAGGAACAAGAACAAACATAACATGAAAATACTAAATAATGCCATTCCAAATGTTTTATTTTTTGCGTGATATGTATAACAACATTTCCACGTCAATATAGGAACAAGAACAAACATAACATGAAAATTTTTTAACAGGCCATTTATGAAATGAAAATCACTTGTAGACTTTTCTTCGTTATTAAGTGTCCTGTAAAAGGCAAGTTCGTTAAACATCGCGAAATAAGACAACTGACATCTTCAATTCAGTGATGAGGTATGCCTCCCATTCTTTGTACCTCAATTTTAAGTGCCACGAAGAGGAAACCTTACAACTAATTACATACAGTGAAACTTACTACTTGTATGATACCATGTTATTTTTCTTTGTATACTAATTTTGTGCAATAAAGATTATTATTATTTTTGCATTAATTTACAATATTACCCGGTGGGGTACCCTACTTGTGAGATATTCAATAGTGGTGGATATATAGATTTATAGAGATACGTATCGGGATTGTTGATACGGAAATATTAAATTTCATTTATAAACTATATAGGTACCTAATACTGTAATACCTGATTTATGTGGACTTTTATCTGTAATACTGTTGGATGTAAAAGTTGCACATTTGTATCAAGGATTTTTTATATAGAAAAATTAAATTTCATTTATAAACTATATACCTAATACTCTAATACGTGATTTATATGTACTCTTATCTGTAAGACTATTAGGAATGTGCTGCACATTTTTATTAAGATAAATTAAATTTTATTTATAAACTATATACCTAATACTGTAATACGTGATTTATGAGTATTTTTATCTGTAAGACTATTAGCAATGTGCTGTACATTTTATTAAAGATCTTTTATAAAGAAAAATAAATTGCATTTATAAACTATATATGAAATTTAATTTTTCTATAAACTATATACCTAATACTATAATAAGTGATTTACATGTAGGAACTTTTATCTGTAACACTATAAGGAATGTGCTGTACATTATTTTATTATCACTACACCGATTATTACTATTAAGATGAAAATCACATGTTCTACATAGCAAAGGTCACATAGTATATTGGAACCTTACAAATAATTATTAGGTAAGTATAATATCAAACTAATTATTATGTCAAAATTACATACAAAATGAAATTTTTTAACAATAAAATAATACGATTGAGATTTTATATCAAATTCAAATCTATACAAGTTCTTACATGGTACCTACACACAGTACCAGCGAGTTGTACATTATAAAATAAACAGAATGGTATACCTAATGAGGTCTATGTTTAGTTAGAAATAACATTGCTATATACCCATTAAGTAAATCTAGCTCTTTTTCTAACAATGGTATCCTTATTGGTAGCGAATAATAATAATACAAATGCTCATAAAAGAATATATCGAATTTGAAACCAATATTATTAAAGTTTAACCAAAAAATCTCCCTTACAACAACTAGGATAAACCTAACGTGTAAGTATTCCATGAATTTAGTTCAAAATATTGTACAAGAATTAGTTTTTATAAATTATGTTTTTATTTTATACAGCAAAATAACATTTCATTTTTGTGTAACTATTTATTTTTATCAAAAGTAAAATTTTTGATTACAATTTATCTGTTGTAGATATAGTACCTACTACTTAAATAATATTTTAATTTATGCTATCACTAGGCTAGTCAGAAAACTTATTATACTCGCATTTCAGATATTTTAGACGAAAATAACTATAATAATCATATCCTCTTCCTTCTTTGTGTTTAATAAATAATGAAAAATCAGGATATTGCGTAATTCAATTGTTTTTTATGCCTGCGATGTCGAGGAATGTTCGATGTCATCTCTCTTTTAGTATATCCGAAAATAGTACGCAAAAAACTAAAGAGAAATCAAAAATTAATCGAAAGCCAATCCAGTCGTGGAGCAGCACCCTGTAAAGAATTTGCCTTCCGCTTTTTTCTGTAAATTTTTGTTCAAAAAACTTAAGAAATTCTACGTTTACTTAAATTCAGTGATTAGGTTTGCCATCCATTCTGAATGTCTTCATATTTATTACCACAGAGAGGAGAGCTTGGTTCAGGACAGGTTGGTGGACAGATAGGTTCATATTTCTCATGCTGTGATGTGAGAAACGTAATCCAGCAGGCAATACAGAATATATCTATCTTTTCTTTTTAGGAGAAATTACACAGCAATATAGAATACAAAATATTGAGATGACATGCATAGTGGCAATTTATATCGGGAAAATTATCTAAACTATGTATATTAACGAACATGTTTTGTGAGGACATCGATTAAACTTCAATAAGAACAAGCTGTAATTTTTAAGTACTACAATGAACAATAATAATATGGTAAAACTTTGTGTATACTTTATTGCATTGTTGTATAGTCTAATCTAACTTGCAATCTTTTAGAAAGGGGAACAATCGGTAGCAAAGTTAAATTTAACAATAATCATATATTAATAGTAGGAACTTATAGGCCTACACTTAATAATGATATTGAAAATAAAGAATTGTACCATAGAATAATTATAATAATATTGTGTATTGAAATAAAACCCTTTCCTCTCTGTTACCTATTGTATAAGTTCTTAAGAACTGTTATAATATGAGTATTACAACAATGCAGAAATATAAATAAACTCTATTATCATTTTCAAATTGCAACTCGAGAGTGATTTTTTTGAAATATAGCATGTATTTAATTTGTCACGTATAAATTAATGTTAGGTGTATGATATTAATAGAGGTAACCGTGTGAAATCGATATTATAACAATAAGTCATTGCACATTACATATTATGTATGTACATTCTGTGTTCTTATTGCTAACTATTGTAATATTACAGGGTTAATTTAGAGGACTGTGTGGCGTGATATGAGAACCGATGAAAGAAAATCGTTAGGAATAAATTTCTCACGATATTAATTGAATTGAAAAATTGATTGTTTTAAAAATAACTTGCTAAAAAAGTTCGATGTGAATTGATGTTCAGTGTATGTATTAAATAGGTATTTTTTGTTTGCTCTTGAATACAAAATTATAGAATAATCTAATGTAAAACAAAAATCACTTCCTGCAGCAAGGTGTTCTTGACTATAGAACATGGAAAACCCTGAATCGTCTAAGATGTGTAGGAAACTGCCGTGAGAATAAAGAACGATAGGGTTTCCTACAAGACTAATTTGGAGCGTGTGACTGTGGTGCAGCACAGGTCATACCCCACTTATTGGAGTGTCCATTGTGCCCTGTCACATGCACTATGGAGGATATTTTTGACGCATCTTCAAATGTTGTGCGTTTTGCACATTAAGGTACTGGAGATCAGTTTGATTGTTTTTTTTTTCTGGGTTTCAGTACAAAAAATTAATAAACTACTACTACCTACTATACCATTACGGGATATCCCACAAGTGGGGTAGCCAGCAGACCGGCTGCATAAATAAATAAATAGAATAGTAACAATCAGCAAAATATACTATTACTACTATAACTATTACTACTATACCCTCACGCCATGTCCCAGGGGGGGTAGGCAGAGAGAACCGAACGCTACATAGATCTATCCTTACATACTTCTTTCGCTTCCTCTACATTCATCCAGTTTCTCATACATGCACGCCGATTTCTCTTACTCAACACGCGTCCGTCCTTAAGAATTTGGTCCACGTGATCAAGCCACGTGGTTCTCTCACACCCTTTTTATCCGACAAATACATCCTCTTCGTCATCATTTCATCTTGCATTCGCTCAACATGTCCAAACCAAATATATTATAACATTGAAGAAATCAAAAGTGGTGAAATGAGTAAAAATTACGTGAGTTTTATAATGTTTAGGATAGGAAATACCAAATATACATTGATATAATAATAATATTAAACATAAGGACTTAGTTCTCTTATTACAGAGAACAGATTGTTTTATGAAGTCATAAAATGAGTTATTAAATAGTTCGTACGTGCCCAATCCCGTCCAGTCCATATCATTCTAGTACGTATAGTGTTACGAGAGCTCAGCTGGGAAATCTGATCGTAGGTACAGGGCTCCCCCGATCTTTGGTTATGATCCAGGTGCGTATGACCTGCTCGTTGCCGCTGTATTATAATATATAATATTATGTATGTTATCACCTGGGAGAGAATAGTATAATATTATGTAGGTAGGTTCGCCAGCCCGCCCGTGCATGTGGTGTTCCCCAGGTGTACCAATCACTTAATTGTAAACAAAATGGTTTTACCGTAAACATTTTTAACGCTCCATAATATTATCAAAACAATTTATCACGATTCTACCTACTTTTTTATGAACCGGCTGGGTTTATTGATTTTTTTTTTTTTAATAAATCGTGCACACGCGAACCTTCTTGCAGGCTTCTGTTTTACATAGTAAGTAAACATTTTTTGAATAAAGTAGTTAAATAGACTAGAGAGAGTTGAATTATAAATAAATTGTCACCTAAACGGATAAATATCCGACAAACATAGACATACTAGATTTGCAACGCGGAACATTTTAACGGAATTTTACTGTTCCAACATCGATGACCTTCAAGCATTAGCAATGTATTGTCTTGACGTTAGCGTTAGTTTAAAACTGGATGCAAAATTTGATTGGCTGTATGACCGATTTTTTCTTTGAATTACCTATCTACTATATCTTTGCCGACAAATAGTTATTTCAACAATGAATAAAGTAGTACATTCATTACTTAAAGTTTATAAAAATATCTTAACTTAATAATCTACTACCAACTACTACTACACCATCACGGTATATCCCACAAGGGGGGTAGCCAGCAGATCAGCTGCTTAATACAATAAACATGCAAGCTGTCTTCTCATCGCCAGCATAAAATTAAGACATTAAAAATGTATGGCAAATCTCATCGTTGAATTAAAGATGTAAAATGTCTTAATTTTTTCGAACAGTTGCCTTTCACAGGACACTCAAAAACTTACGGAGAAGAGTGAGAGACCTATTCTTTACCGGGTGCTCCACGGGGTAGGTACTAATAATAACATGCAATAATGAAAAATGAATACTTGTCAGGAAAATTTCACACAAAAAATGCATGTAATAAAAGTCTAAGCTTAAAAAAATATATATTCGCTGTGTCGGTGTTTAGGTAGTTTTCCTATTTAATGTTTTATTATTGAGAAAGAGGTCTTTCGTCTTATAAGGACACTGTCAATCTGGTTGTCAATCTGATTGACAATGAAAATGAGTTATTCTATAACAGTTTAAATTTTTGGTGTAAATAAAATCTAAATTTAAGGATTTAAGGCTCATTCTTTATTAAAGAGGATTGAGAGATTGATGATGATGATGATGATTTTGGATAATTTTATTTTTGACGCCGTTTAACAGTCCCTAGACGGTCTCAAGGGCGCCAGTGAAGAGTTCAGTTTTTAATTTGCTTCTGAGACGTTGTATAACAAAGACAGATTGATAATGTCCTGATAAGACGAAAGACGTCTCTCTCAATAATAAAACATACTGGTTAGTTGGAAGATATCACGCCCCTGCGATAAACTCGCCCATTGTGCAAAATTATTTGTTTATATCATGTTGTAACCTTATTATTCTTATCGAAATATTTTGTACAATAATAAAGTTTATTATCATTATCATTAAACTATCACGGAATATTCCACAAGTGGGGTAACCAGCAGACCAGATGCATATAAAAAACATGCAAGCTGTCCTCTCCGTGGCAATATAAAATCAAGACATTCAGTACTTATAGAAAAAACATTTTTTTATAATTTCGTCAAATATATAACTATGAATTTAGCCAGGGTGATTCATATTTAAGATATTATTTCAACGAGCAAAATACTAACCTGCTTATAGATTTAATTATTTGTCTAGAGATAATAATATCTTATATTAGAAATGATATCCAGGTATGTAAAGAAATGAATTTCTTGCGCAAACGACACTAAGCATGATGGAAATATATCTTTATTAAATTTTACATAATGTCACATAATCCTTAATTACAATATTGTGGAAATGTCACACAAAGTGTTATTACGATATTGTTACAATTGTATCGATAGATATCGATTTAAATAAATTAACCAACACTGACGTAAATTGTAGATTATGTAAGTTAATTTTATATCCTTGTGGAAAATATGTAAGAGTAGGTAGTAGGTTGGCGGCATGTAGGCAATATTAATTTTACTTTCAGTACCTGACTTATATCACACAATTATTAAAGCAGTGAAATACCAAGGTACCTAAGGGCGTCCCTCTTCCACAATATACCGTTCCTATGACAACGACATCAGAGAAGAGGTGACGCGATTGGCGCAGAGTCGCTCTGAATGGAGGAGGCTGGTTTCTGCCCTGTGCTCCCGGGCAATAAATTAATTAGTAAAGTGAAATAGGATTTTATAATGAAAAAACATTTTAAACTTTGGTGTAAAACCAACCATTTTTTGATTTTTTTTGTAGTAGTTGAGTTCTATTAACCGTGAATGAATAGTATAAGATTTTTCACACATGTATGGGAAAAATATCTAGGACGATCTTGATTTCAGCGCATTATACAATTTTTTCTATTACATGGACAGAATTTGGAGATAGTCAGGACTCCGTGTCAGGATGAATTGCTACCTGTTTAATTATTGTATTATGGCAATGCTTATTAATGCATTATTTAAATGCTTCTGTATAGCTATGAATTTTGAAACTTAACCAAGGCTCAAGAGCGAAGGATGCTATATTTCGAAAATAATTGTCTTTTGAGAAGGATTTTGAGTGCCAAGTGGATGGCCTGAGTGGTGCGAATTTAACGGTCTTGCCTTTGAGCCATGAGGTTGAGAGTTCCATTACTGACCAAGGCAAAATTAAGGATGACCTTTCTATTCAAATTGTCCTGGATCTGGGTGTTACATGTACATGTTTAGCGCTCTTTTCTCTTCCTTCACAACATATTGTTTCTATTACAACGACACCAGAGCGCTAGGAATATTGTGGCAAAAATTGAATTAATTGGAGACACTGTGAATCCGGGAGGCTGGTTTCTGCCCTGTGCTCCAGAGGGAAGCGTTTAATGGCAACATTAGATGATTAATCTAGTTGTATTTTTGGTAAAAATGAAATCCAAGACTCAATTTTTGTACAGAGGATTGAGACGTTGTAGTTATGTATATAATTTACATGATACCTAAGTAGGTTTGTGAATGATTATAAATCTAGGTGTACACCTATTCCTCGCCCATATCCCTTTCATACAAACAATGATAATTATCAACAGAATTTATGTGACTATTATATCGTAGGTAATATTTATATTATGTTAGTAGTACTAATAATTACTTGTTCTTTAGTATAAATGTAATATGTAATGAGCTAGTTACTACCGCAATTACAGGTGAATGAGTGCGATATTGTATTATATAATTATGCACAATCCTAGGTATGTGCATTATGTATGTTATTATAATAAGTTCAATATATTATAACGAACACAGGATAATAATAGACTTGTTAGGATATTAGTCTAGAATAATGTTATTATTATTATCCTTCTGAAGTATTACAATATTCCTTCTATCGTCTGTATGTCAACCTATATAACTACAGTCTAGATTTATTTGTTATTGAATACATAAAATATAATAGTGTGAATATTAAATCTATCTATTCGGTGGATTGCAAAGAACTGGCAAATATTGGTATAACTGAGTTTAAGCTGGCTTTAAAAAAGTTTCTTGATTAGATTTTTTTTAGATATAGATTATTAATGGAAATAATGTGTGCTTTTCCCTTTTTCAAATTTTATGGATATGTAATGTTTTGATATTGTTTTTCTTTTTTTATTTACTTATTGTATTGTAATATTGGAACAAAGTAGCTCATTTCACAACAAAGATTAATAAATAAAATTAAAAATATATATAATAGGTAGGTACAGTAAATTATCTATAAAAAAATATTTATTACTGAGACGCACAACAGATATTTGATACATATTTTCAGTTGAATCAGCAAAACTCACACAAATAATCAAATATTCAATACATGCACAGGACATCTATAGATGCATTCATCATTTACAGATACATTCATTTCACATCAAAGCCGACTCGCAAAATTCATTAAGTCAGTTGTGGAAAAACTATATATCGTGTTTCATTTATAAATCATCCATTTATTTATAAGCGATCAGAAGAACTTTACTATATCGAATTCTTGAAAATAAGATTTGCTTCAAAGAGCAACCAAGTTGACTTACTTACACTCATTAATTAGTACAATACAAAATTTCTGCAACAAATATATCGGTATAAAACTTACTAAGCAAGTAAAATCACGTCACGAATGACGTACAACTCTCAAATGCAAGAAGGAGTAAAGGAGGTTATGCCTATTATTACACCGAATCAAAGAATAAGTGCTAAGGGTTTTATAGCCAAGTCAACCTTGGCCCCTTCGTTCACATATATCCGTTAACGATCAAGGGAACATTACACCTATTATTTATGTTATTGTATTAATACTTGCTCTCAAGTCAATAATAAATACAACAAAACACATAATACAAAATACACTTTTCAACCAAGTGAGAACTGATCATACCTTTATAATTAGGATATTATGAGTATGATTATTATTTTATTCTACAACTACTTAATAAATAGGTAAAGTGTATTATAAAATTCAACAGATATATTTTCTATTATGCGAATATTCAAATTTTATCTTACAATACCAACTACCTACCTATGTGATTCAATATACCTACATTATATTATAAATGTACGTAAGATCTCGTCACACATAAATCTAAATTATTAGGTTACTTAAGGCACTTAATGACTTGTACAGGTTTGTGGATGAATCACACTATATTTATAAAAGTTATATTTTGAGTTTACGAAGAATAGGTATATTATAAACTTACGCTCGTATGTTCAGACATAAATTGACTCACTTAGGTACTCTAAAAGTATATTTTACAAAATACATTTATCACTATTTTTTCTATTGCCTATATATGTAGGTTAGACTTTAATAAATCTCGGACAATAATTTATTAATAAAACAAAATAATAAGTTATTCCACTGTTGGCGTTCGGTTCTCTCTGCCTATCCCACATGGGACACGGCGTGACGCGTGAGGGTATAGTATAGTATAGTATAGTATACTTTATTAATTTTGCAAGCCGACTTTCAAGAGCTTCCGCTATAATACTCAGGCAAAAGTAAAGAAAGCTCTTGAAAACCTTCTCGTAAAATAAGTGATGTCAACAGTGGAATAACTATACATTATGTTTATTTTTATTAATAAATTATTAATATAAACTTCCACCAAGGTTGAAAAATTAAATTTTAATAGTACCTATACAGTTTTATAACAAAATTGACAAGGAAAGCGATAATTTAATTTTTATTTGATTTTGTATCTAATTTAATATTGTAATATTAAATGTTGGTTCAAACATTATTATTATAATCTTAAAATAAATAAAAGTTGCAAATCTTTGACAAGATTCATTTTACTATATGTACTATAAAATGTGATAAAATAACCATTCGCATTACAGGCGCTAATGTGGTGTTCTCACTTTGGCGAATATCGCCAGGCACCAAAATATCGCCAGCCATTTGAACCGTGTGAACAAAATGACAGCTAGTCTGAAACGATAAAAACCAGTAGAAACGATATCGTCTCGAGTTGACCACCTTCCAACATTTTCGGCCGATTGAACGATTCGCGCATGCGCAGATGTGCGCGGCGTTCGTATCTATGGTAAAAACTTTATAACCTATAAATTTTATAATGTTTCCCGCTTCGTGACCGCTGTTATCTTTGTTGTTGGTTTGTGGCGTTTATTTCCTTAATAAAAAGGCGCCTTATAACATCTACTATAACATTTTCGACTTAAAATAAGCCCTTCGCGATCTCCATCTCGACGCCATTTTGAAAACAGTGTCAAAATCAAAGCGCATCTGACAGATCGTTTCTAAATCGGTGGACTGTGTGAACAGGTGTGACGATCAATGGGCGTACGGCGAATTTTGTTTTTTCGCCTGGCGTTATATTTCGAAATTCGCCTGGCGATATTCGCCAAATGTGAACACCCCATAAGTATTCATTTCATTGATACTCAGTAAACACGTTAATAAAATTAACGATATGGATTAATTAACTTAGCCATTAATTAGATAATCGAATAAATGTTCGCACTAAAATGTCTTACAAGTCAAATCTCAGTCATAGATTATTCTGCGAGGAATGAAAACCATAAATTTCTTTAGTGCTGCTGATAGTGAGGCCGCTTTTAATTAACAGATCAATAATAAACTATTGTCACAAATGGTTATAAAATAACTAAAACAGATCGAAATTGATTATATTCAAATACGTATCACTACTATATAAGTTCTTTTAATAATTATATTCAAGAATTTTTGTATTTATAGGTACTGTGGAAATCAATTTTTAATTTTAATTTAATATAAAATAAAAATATTATTACGCTGTTTAATTTCCACTATGTGAGATATTAATCCTAAAGCTTTCGTCTATGCTTGTAGGTATCTTCATGGAAACTTAAGGATTATTTTTTTTTTAGATTAAACGTTAGGATTAATATTTAACATAGTGGAAAGCAAACAGTGCTTAATCATATTTTAATTTTCTTTAAATATATATAGACGAATCGTAGTGGTTTTATGAGCTATTATTATTTAATTATGATTATCACAATAAAATTTTGATAAATATTTTCACGGCTACAATTTTTAAAAGTTTTCCTTTGTTCATTTTTATACCACCACCCAAAATCAATATACTCAATAGACCTAATACAAAAATATTGAGAGTATTGTAGCTATTTAAGTGTAGATACCACGAGACAGTCATTCAAATCAAACCGATCAGAAATCTCGATTGGAAAACCGTGTCTACACAATGTAACATTGTGCAAAATCTAATCGAAAGAAGTGAGAAAAGCGTCCCAACGCTTACGAATTGGCTCTAGGCTGCCTTAAGTGATCACTTTCGGTGTCCATGGACAACGTTCACCAAGTCCACTATTCTCACTGTCACGATGTAAGGTCCACCAATCGAGACACGCTTTATGCAAACCATAGAAGCAACCATCTTTTTGATTGGTCATTTTCATCTGCACCTAAATCCGGTTAAACAATAAAAAATTATTAAATATTTTAAACTATAATATAGTCAAGTGTTACAGAAATCATTCATTTCAAGAAAATATGTTGAATTTGTCGAGAAATTATATGAAGTATGCTTGTTCTAATGCAAGGAGAATTTATATAGATGTCTAAATAGTAGGTAGGTATATATCTGTATAGAAATAAGTATAAATAGTATGATATTATGAAGCAGCAAGTGATTCAGCTATAATTATAATATCTTCATGCACGCAGATTAATCGTCTGACATTCTGACGCAGTAATGGGACGCGGTAATTGGCATATCGCTAAGTGAGTTATCGCACAATGTGCGCCGCTTCGAGCTTTATAATAATATTATTTGAAGGCTGTTCAGTAAATTGAAAAGTAACCATGAAAATTATTCTTACATTATCGTTTAATGGAAATCACTTGTCATTTTGTCGTCTATACGGTGACTTTTATAGCAATTTTATATCTATATGTAAGTCAACCTATGTTTTATGTCTAGTGTGTGTTAAAAAAATAACGGTAAAGTGCTTAATCAGATATACGTTATTAACATAATTTAATGCCTCGAGAAAATCACTTCATTATTAAATTTATTTTCCTTCATAATAAATTAAGATGCATAATTTTATTTATTTATTTATACTATGAAAAAAATATACAATTACAACAAAAATATATTGAGAAAAACATATAACAAAAGTACCTACACAAGCACATTGGCGATGAGTGCATAGCAAATATAATGTAGCAAGCACCTAATAATATAAAACAAATTATAATAATACAGTATGATGGTCAAAGTATACTTTTTCGGACATATTATAAGACGTGAGCCAGACACCAGACAAAAAAATATTTTGTTTGGTGGAGTTGAAGGAAGAAGAAGTAGGGGCCGAATACCAACAAGATGATCAGATCATGTGAGAGGATGCTGCAGGGGGTACAGTACAGTGTGTGAAGCGTTTAGACAGGCGGAGGACAGAGCGCGGTGGAGGAGCTTGTCGCTTAGTTGGGGTCATGGTGGTCACGATCCTCAGCATTGAGGGACCGACTTGAAGAAGAAGAAGAAGAATAACAATGTTATACTATTCTATGAAGTTAAACATGATAATAAGTAACATTTTGGGTTTTCAAGGATTTTTTTGTAATATAACATATTCATAAAATATTGAACTTTAAAATAGAATAATAAAATTTAATAAAAACCTGAAAATGTTTTACTTCAACAACTATTTTTGATTAATTCTTCATAAGTATTCAACAAATCATCGTAATAATGCTAAAAAACTACAAGTAGCTATAATTAATAAATAGTTCTAAGTCTTACCATTAGGAATATTGGACTGACATGTAAACGTATCGACCTGAAAAGAAAAACAAAATTTATCCATTAAATATAAATAAAGCAGAAATATTATGTACATACAGTTAGTAAATATATATTATATTGGCTAGTTAGAAATATGTAGCTATATGTCATGTGATAAATATTTATGGTTTTGGAATGCGGATGGCTTTTCTCTAGCAAATCTGAAATTTGGTCTATGTAAAAATACTCGACTAGGCAAGGATAAGTTATGTGAGGAGAAACAGGAGATTTCCAATTCCGTTTCCGGAAATGAAACAGGTGACGTGCTATAGTTACTATCTATCTCACTTCAGGCAGACACTGTCATTTATTTATAAATAATATAAAGAGACCATCATCATCATTATCAACACGCTACATCCCTTTTGGGGTAGGCAAAAAGGATCAAGCGCCATTTTCTAATATCCTTGTATACATTATTCATTTGCATCACTGGCATACATGCTCACCTATCCAATGTGTTCATCATATGTATCACAAAATGTACCGAAACTCACGGAATACTGACAATACAATAGAGCTGCCGTTTATTATTAATATTATGTTATTTTATTTCATGCAAACAGACAGCTAAACAATAAACATTACAAAATATGAGTTACATAATTAATTAACCCAATCAGTTTGTAGTAATACGACATTAATTAATTAGGAGGTGAATGGAGAGAGTTTTAAAAGAGGACTGAAGACACACCATTTTGCTGGAAGTTTCGGGTGATGGATACGATAAACGGCGCCCTTGAGGTCATGTTATGAGTAAACGGCGCTTTACAAATTGTCCATATATATATATTACAAATTTTCCTTGACACATACATAATATTTTTTTTTTGTGTGAATAGTGTTATTACTTAATTAAAGTGTGTATATATTTTATAGTGTGTATATTATTTTATTTCACTAATAAATTACAATTTACATACATACTTTTATTGATGCTGCCCAACTAGGTATATCCTGTACTAGGGCAAACATCCCACAAACATATCAATCATATAGAAACATAAACACAGTTACAAAAAGCATTCATCTTCTATATTTTCACAATCACATTCATAACAAGAAAACACTGCTGTATACCGTCCATACATAAAACAACACACAAACAAACCATTTCTCCATATAAAACAAGAAAAAACAACATAACCCTCAACCATACACATCACAAATCCCAAACCACATACTAACACACATATATCACCCCACATAAAACACAAAACAAATCACGGAACAAATCCCAAGATATCTTGTAATCTCTTCATTGGAAGATCAGATACCCACCCATAACATGCTCTTTTAAATACAACAAAAACAGTGATTTCTCTAATCTTTAGAGGCATGATGTTAAACAGTCTGGGTGCCATATGAATAATAGTGCTATATGAATCCAAATGATCTAATTTACTTGAAAAGCTGAAAATTTTACAAAAAACAGTAGCAAAAATGAAAATGAAATTAAATTTACACATTGATCGTCCTCAGGTTATCGTGGGCTGTTTGTGATGTTTCCTCAGTGCGCCCGATTCCATTGCGCATTAACCTGCGCTCAGCCAGTGCGCACCTACCTATATACATTCATATATTATTATTATTATTTGATTTTCTAAGAGAAAACCTACAATTATTATTAATAGTTAATCCAGTAGCCTTGCAATAAAATTATGTCATGAGTGAAATATAAATTACAAGGTAGGTTTACCATAACACATCGTGAGTCTCATCCGGAGACGCTTGTAAGGGAGGTTACTACTTTGAGAGGAATGTGAAACTAACTGTGATTATTATTAGCAGAGAACATAATAATGATATGATAATAATATGAGAGAATAGACAGAATGATTTGATACGACAAAATGTTTAACTATAAAATTATTCATATTATTATAACCAATATGATCGTACGATAAGTAGGTAACAGTGACAGCAGATTGCTAATCTATTAAAGCACTTCTTTATTAAAAGTTCTTCTACATATGTAGTAGAAGGATATGTAGTCCCTAAATTCAATAATAAATACGGAAAAAGAACATTTGAATATAACGTGCCAAAAATACTTAATATGATGCCGGTATCTATTAAGAAATGCAAGAGTAAAAATATTGCAATAAAATTAGTCAAGGAATGGTTAATAAAGTGTGGATTTATATATAACTAATAATTATTTTTGTATTTAGGTTAATGTCGTATTAGGTCAATATATGTATAAAGTATGTTATAAGAGAACACGCCGACAAATCTTTTAGATTTGGCGTGACTCATTATCATAAGATGTATATATTTATTATTCAATGTACTATTTTCATAAAATAAAAAAAAATAAAAAAAAAAAAACATTTTTTTTGCTAATTATGAGAATTTTTGTTCATATCATATTTCCAGTCTGAGAGAATGTAATGTTTGTCATGTTTCGCAGAAAGTGTTGGCATTTCTAAAAATGAGGTTCTAGCAAAAACCATTATATTGATATTATTACGCCATTGTTTCGCTGATTTTTCGAGTAATTTTTTTGCACTTTTTGGATCAGATTTTTAACGAAATGGACATGATTACTATGCCTTCTTCTATCAGCTTTACACCTTAGGATGAATGTTATTAATGTACCTGTTGTCTTGTACAACTACATATATATTTATTTATTTTTTTCCTGGTTGGCTGGAAGAGATAGCTCATGCGATAAGTCCTTTTTGTAAACATGATATACTTGTATACATCATAATATTTTGCCAAATAAGTTTTTATTTATAGCCTGTTATAAATGTATATTTTTTCTTTATATTATTCCTATTTTGATATTATGTATTTGCTTACTTTAATCGAATTTACTTGTAATTTATAACTGTTAGTTTTTTTTTGTTTTTCCTTCTATTATTTGATATGCATTATTTCAGTAAATTAATTGTTCTTTTTTATTGATTTATAATTTTAAAGGCTTATTCAGCCGTTATTGTGTAAATAAATAAATAAGTAACACGTGATATTTTTAAAATTGCTTAAAGCAATAGATTTGTTGATTTAAAAGGACAACAAGATGATGGAAATTGTATAAACGTTCGTATCTATTAGTATAGTACATACATTTTTAAAATAACCTACACTGAGAAAAATACTAACGAAATTTCACAACGAATCATTGGTACGTACTATCAGATTAGGACCAGAGATCGTACAAACGATTCATTAGTACGAATCTATAATATTAACTCTTCGCAAACAAATTGTTGGTAAATTTACCAATGATTTGTTTGCGAAGAGTTAATATTATAGATTTATACCAATGAATCGTTTGTACGATCTCTGGTCCTAATCTGATAGTACCGTACCAATGATTCGTTTTGAGTATTTTTCTCAGTGTATATCCATAGATTTATCCTAAATAGTTCCTTCCCGTGCTTAATCCATCATTCTGTAGTATTCATTGCAGGAAACATGACATATATAATGTTCTACTTAGGGCTATGAATGTAATTAAATTAGTTATAATTAAGTTTAGTATTAAATCTTCACATTTAGTATTAATTACACACATCTTCAACATAATATCACACATTATTTTAGTTTGATATTATGCTCGCCAATTGTTTATGTATTTTTTTTATCAATAAAGTGTTATTTTTATTATCTCATATCTCATTTATTAAACAAAACAATATTTGATTCTACATTTTGAACACAATATAAGATTAACAATAAAATTTAAAAATAACATTAAATAACAAAAACCATAAAATATTAAAATAAATTTATGTATATTCAAAATGTAGAACCCCAACATTATTCGAGTTGATTCTTCCATGATGTTCTATGAAATAGTACAATCATGGGAGATCACTTACAGAGCTACAGGGACAAAAACCTTCTTACTATCCTGGTGGACGATAGAAGTACAGCCTTCTGCATGCTGTATTATTTTTATTATTATTATTATAGTCGAATAGGCAGATACCTGTTTATACTAATTAGTGAAAATACAAATGTATCATCCCTTCAAATCATATAATTAACAATTTCGATCACGTTGGTATCAAATTGTTGACTTTAATATTTTATCGTAGTAGGTAGGTACACAATGATTATGAAAAATAAATAAGAATAATGAACCTTAGATAATATAATAATGAAACTAATATTAGATATTATAAAAACATGTGGAGTTTTTGTATACAAAACACCTGCCCCTTGCTAACTGGTCAATCAGTAAATCACCTTTCTATTAATATTATGAATCATGGCTCTCCCTGTTACCGCACCGTTACCACACTACTAATTACGTATTATTTAGGGCTTTAGTAAGATTATAATGTTTTAGTAAAAAGCTGTTTAAAATGTATGTTGTATTATTATTTCATAAGAATGGGCTAGCTTCTTGTACCGTATTGGTGTGATATTAAATTGTTGTTTAAGTATAATACATTGTATCCGAAAAAAAAGGTGAGAAAATATTTAAAAAGTGTCAGCAATTATGTATCAAAGATTCTTAAACTTTTCTCTGCATTTTTTACAGATTTAAATTGAAGAAATGGAAGATTTAGTGGAGCAGTGCCTGTCCTTTTTTAGTAACTAATGGGGTGTTCACATTTGGCGAATATCGCCAGGCGAATTTCAAAATATAACGCCAGGCGAAAAAACAAAATTCGCCGTACGCCCATTGATCGTCACACCTGTTCACACAGTCCACCGATATAGAATCTGTCAGATGCGCTTTGATTTTGACACTGTTTTCAAAATGGCGTCGAGATGGAGATCGCGAAGTGTTTATTTTAAGTCGAAAATGTTATAGTAGAGGTTAAAATGCGCCTTTTTATTAAGGAAACAAACGCCACAAACCAACAACAAAGATAACAGCTGTCACGAAGCAGGAAACATTTATAAAATTTATAGGTTATAAAGTTTTTACCATAGATATGACACATCTGCGCATGTGCGAATCGTTCAATCGGCCGAAAATGTTGGAAGGTGGTCAACTCGAGACGATATCATTTCTACTGGTTTTTATCGTTTCAGACTAGCTGTCATTTTGTTCACACGGTTCAAATGGCTGGCGATATTTTGGTGCCTGGCGATATTCGCCAAAGTGAGAACACCACATAAGAGTCATTAAGTTACATAGTTGATTTCAGTACATAAGTCTTTGATACATATTTTTTATACCTGTTCTGAGTTCCATTATGGGCATTTCGCAGTTTGTTTGTAATTTTTTTTTAATTATTATTTGTTTAGTTTTTGTCGGTTACTCCTGCATCTAGTGAATGTACTATCATTGTATTTTGTAATATAATTGTCATTTTCCTATTTAACTTATAGACATCTTAATTCATTGAAAAACCATACTTTTGACACTCCGATTTTTTTATTTATTACAAGTCAATTATTTTTTTTTTGTTTCATATACTATATTACAATCCATAATGTTGATATAAGTATTCTATTATTTTTTATTGACATTCCGATACAACCGACACTTCAATATTTTCATCTGTCTTCCATAATTGACATGTTAATGTTTTCTTAATATGTGATGTTTTTGTAGTTTGTTGATGCTTTTAATGAGTAATTTGTGATTTTTTCTCGTTTTAATACTTATGATTCTACGTTAAAGGCATTAACCGTCTATATGTTTAAATAAATAAATAAATAAATAATATAATTTTTTGATTTGACAAATTTTATAAAAGTTACGATATGTTTTCAATGTATATTTTATTCTTCGTCAATTGTCGTTTTTGTCTTACTGCAACCAAGTTTGTGAAATGTTGAAATAACTTTGTTTATCGGATATTTCAGGAGTCCAAGGACTCCTATTTATCCGTTTAGGTGACAATTTATTTATATTTCAACTCTCTCTAACTATGCCAGTGTTGGCATCTCCGACCCTACCACGTCAGTGGGCAGGGGACCCGGCTGACGTAGCAGATCCCATCTTGAGACCCACACATCACATGAGTTTGTGAAAGAAAATTTTATTTTTTATATGCTTGTATAAGGTGTAGAATGTTCACGCCTTGGTTACATTAATAAATAAAAAAATAACGCCAGTAACCCACAATTTGGTTAGCTATAAAGGTAAAGCCTTTTCAACAACGAACGTTGTGTGAAGGAGTATATGCATTAAAAATATTATAAAAACCAATTTGAGAACCGCTTTTTAGGCAGCAGCCTCCACCACACTTTATAATGACAGGGAGCGGACCGCTACACTCAAAGTAACATAATTAGGTTCATCATTTTATCTTCAAAGAATAAAAGGTAATTGCTACCTTCAATAATACGAGTATCACAACCAGACTGCTCAGACCACTGAGCACGTGCTTCTTATTTAACCCAATACAATATAAACGATGATAATATAATAATAATATGTATTCATTATAAATAATTGTATCGATTCGATTATATAACAAGTAATAATTATTGATATTATTATATCAACACATAATTTATAAAATAAAATTATATTGTACCTATACAGATTTTTGTAGAAATTAATAAAATGTTGCACTTTTTGTAATTACTGCGAATTGATTTTGTTTCTGTAAAATGGGAGAAATGAAAATATAACTGTATTTGCTGGATTTTGTTTTCGAGAATATTTTTTTATTTATTTGAAATCATATAGCTTTTTACATGTTAAACAAAAAATATAACAGACAACAAAAAAAAACAATTGTTCACACAATCACAAACATATAATAAAAATTAATAAAAATATTTAATATTCAGTGAAGATCAGTGAAAAAACGCTTTCGATTACAAAATTTTCACCTTTTTTACTGTCTTTGTTTTTATGACAACTGTATTATCTTTTTATGATAAAACTCCCTATGATTTGTGGGCTCTGGAGAGTGTCGAGATGTTCAAGGCAAGGTAAAAAAACCCTATTGTTCAGGAGGTGCTATGATTCTTGAATGAACTCTTGCGGTGGTTTTTCCACAAAACGGCGCATTTAAAAAAAATGGTCTAGTTATTATTATAATTATAGCTTGTTTTCTTCTTGCGTTCCTAAGTGGAACGTTGAACAGCGAGTAATGGTATTTCTGTCTATTTATTGTCTTCATAAAAACATGATAGTAACTTGAAAAAAGGGTAAAACTATTTACAATAAGCCATACATATTATCTTATTATAGATACCAAATAAACAATACATTCATCACCTGCTGATGCAAGAGTGGGTACATAAGAGAGAAGTACATAATATTTTAATAAATGATTTAACTTTTATGAAATCAAGGATCATATTTGAATAAAATGATGATTATGCATCAAAAGAGTGATAATATGTTCTGATACTTATACATAATACGTCATGGTATACCTATATTTTAAAGTAATATCTAGGAATAGACTCTCTTTAAGCCCCTCAGGGGGACCAGTGGTCAGTTTGTAATGTAGTAATGTTTTTTTTTTGATTCTCAAGTCTTATCGGTACAATAAGATGTTTATCTTATAGAATTTAAATATTTTTTTATAAATTAATCATATTGTAGCACAACCAGAATATCTGAGGAAAAAAAGGATCTAAAACTATTTAACACGATAAAAAAGTGTGTTTTTTATTTATGAAACAGCAATGTTATGTACAATCTCTTATGAACCTACTCTAAAAAGAAAAGGATTTTAAAAAATAAGGACTATGAAACTGAAGCAAAATAGTTGAAAATTGATCAAAATTTTATTTTATGAAACAGCAATGTTATGTACAGTCTCTTACGTACCTAGTCTAAAAAGTAAAGGATAAAAAATAAGGGCTATGAAACTGATGCAAAATAGTTGAAAATTGATTTAAATGTTTTTTTTATGAAACAGCAATGTAAAATTTTATGTACAATCCCTTACGTACCTAGTCTAAAAAGTATAAGATATGAAAAATAGGGGTTATGAAACTGAAGCAAAATAGTTGAAAATTGATTTAAATGTTATTTTATGAAATAGCAATGTAAAATTTTATGTACAATCCCTTACGTACCTAGTCTAAAAAGTATAAGATATGAAAAATAGGGGTTATGAAACTGAAGCAAAATAGTTGAAAATTGATTTAAATGTTTTTTTTATGAAACAGCAATGTAAAATTTTATGTACAATCCCTTACGTACCTAGTCTAAAAAGTATAAGATATGAAAAATAGGGGTTATGAAACTGAAGCAAAATAGTTGAAAATTGATTTAAATGTTATTTTATGAAATAGCAATGTAAAATTTTATGTACAATCCCTTACGTACCTAGTCTAAAAAGTATAAGATATGAAAAATAGGGGTTATGAAACTGAAGCAAAATAGTTGAAAATTGATTTAAATGTTATTTTATGAAATAGCAATGTAAAATTTTATGTACAATCCCTTACGTACCTAGTCTAAAAAGTATAAGATATGAAAAATAGGGGTTATGAAACTGAAGCAAAATAGTTGAAAATTGATTTAAATGTTATTTTATGAAATAGCAATGTAAAATTTTATGTACAATCCCTTACGTACCTAGTCTAAAAAGTATAAGATATGAAAAATAGGGGTTATGAAACTGAAGCAAAATAGTTGAAAATTGATTTAAATGTTATTTTATGAAATAGCAATGTAAAATTTTATGTACAATCCCTTACGTACCTAGTCTAAAAAGTATAAGATATGAAAAATAGGGGTTATGAAACTGAAGCAAAATAGTTGAAAATTGATTTAAATGTTATTTTATGAAATAGCAATGTAAAATTTTATGTACAATCCCTTACGTACCTAGTCTAAAAAGTATAAGATATGAAAAATAGGGGTTATGAAACTGAAGCAAAATAGTTGAAAATTGATTTAAATGTTATTTTATGAAATAGCAATGTAAAATTTTATGTACAATCCCTTACGTACCTAGTCTAAAAAGTATAAGATATAAAAAATAGGGGTTATGAAACTGAAGCAAAATAGTTGAAAATTGATTTAAATGTAATTTTTTGAAACAGCAATGTTATGTAAAATCACTTACGTACCTACTCTAAAAAGTAAAGGATACAAGAAATAAGGGCTATGAAACTGATAAAAATGTTATTTTTGAAAAACAGGAGATTGAGGATTGCGTCAACATCATAAACATTTTCACCTTGTGTTTTGCATACCAGCAAATTGGAAACAAACTATTGTTTATTACTCGCAATTTGTTCATTTATCAAAGCGTGTCTAGATCAAATAATTGTAACTGTCACGGTATTGTACCTATATTTTATTTCTACTCTACTTGCTGATAATATAATAATTACTTCATGCAATTAGTAGTGTGCAACTAATAATGAATGCATTCAAAATCTTGACACTCAACGATGACAACAAAGCAGTAGGAAATGCTTAATACACAATAGTAATAATAGATACAGAAATGTAGCTTTTTTATTATACATTTCAGTTGCGTGGTTGTCATTGATTGCCCAACATTACATTATTACAGCCATTATTCTGCTGAATCACCCCGACAATAAACTTACGGGTTGATAGAAACACAACTTATGATATTACATTCATGATACATAATTTAATAAGTTTCAATAATAAGTGCATACAAAATGGAACCATTGTAAAATATAAGTGCAATAATGTTTTACTGACCTTAGGTACTAAATATTGGAGATAAGGAAAAGTGTTTGAAAATATGTAGTACCTACTCACAATTCAATATAAACTTAATGCTTTACAAAACGGAAAATTTAAGAATAATTAATAATAATAATAATAATAACTAGACAACTTTTTTAAGATGTGCCGTTTTGTGGAAAAACCACCGCAAGGGCCCATTCAAGAATCATAACACCTCCTGAACAATAGGGTTTTGAACCTCGCCTTGAATACCTCCACACTCTCCAGAGTCCGCAAATCATAAGTAAATATAGCGATTTCTAGATAAAATGTAAAGAATTTAGATTATATTTATTTAGAAAAAGAAGCAAACATCAAATTCTCACCTATAAATCAATATTTATTATTATATTATAAATATAATGATAAGTATTATCTTTGCTTGTATTTAATTTGGAGGTTTCTTTTGTGAGAAATTATTACGAGTATTATAAGTAAAAATATGATGATTTACATAATTTATTTCATTATAGAAATAAGACATGATTAAAGCCTCTATCTATCACAGATGTAATGAATAAAATATAAAATTTAAAATAGCTAGTTTAATTCGTTCATCGGTAGCCTGGAGGTAGAGTCTCGGCCTCGTGAACAAGTGGTCCGTAGTTCGATACCAGGTGCCGGCAAACTCCCCTTTCACGACACAAGCTTTTAGTAGCTTACTGTGAAAGGTGTATAACAGATATATCTTTTTTTTTAAATTGACGGCATAAAATAAGTGTGATTTGACTTTAACTCTATAGTGACTAAAAATATATAAAGTATGTATACATTATTGATAGATATACTCGTATGTCTACGCAAATACATAGGTGCAGCCGCAATTGAAATATGTGAGAAACATGTCGATATTTGTCATTTAGTTAAGCAGCCTAATTATTAAAATAATAATATATCAATCATCCGTATTGTATGATAATATTAAAACAATATTGATTTCTTACACATGTACTAACATAATTTCACCATTAGCCATTACTACCAGTTCGGTAACGTGCACAACAGTGGATAGGTAACCAGTGTATAAGAAGTCAAAGTAATATATCAAACAATAAAAGCTAGTTTTGAGTACTTTGTCAAACTGCATGTAGATACATTGTTTATGACACACCAGGGGCGATTCGTGACAAGTCTACTGTTGACCATTATTTTACGCAATTCACTTACACTCACATAACATATAAAATGTTTGAAAAATCATTAACGAATGATATTATTATTAGTTTTATTTTATATTTTTGTCTCATGATTGTTTTGTAATAGTTTTATTTTTTGTTTGTACGTATTTAATTTATGACGCCATGTCACGTAAGAAGTTTTCATCATTAACAATGTAAGTTAATTTCTGCTGTTCTACTTCATGCATAATAAATCATTCAAATGTTTGTATCTAATCAGGAGCAATAAGTCCACCGTGTACTATGAGAATTTCAACAATTTCTATCTAAGTAGATAGATACCCATATGTATTTCGGCATAGTTATACTTAAACGGTATTACGATATTGTTATAGATAAAAACCGATTTTAAGCTTCTGTAGACTAAGAAATTTGTGACAAGTGTTTTTTTTTTTCTACTATAAATTATTCAGGTCTTATATGTCTTTTGATATGACTTGATAAGTCTAAAGATGTCTCTCTCGCGATCAATAATTTATAGTAGAACGAAACACTTGTTTCAATTTTTCTTATTATGGAATTCCACTACGTGTGCACCGACACAATTAATAATTCCGTAGACTACTTTCACTCGTACATATTATTTTTATATAAAGCGCATAATTTTTAGAGTATTTTTTTAATCAATATGCATCATTGAAAGAATAAAAAATGTGGCTACGTCACTGTTTACCAAATAAGATGGAAAACATTTTGCACGGGGTCATTTCTAGATATCTTATTTAGTTGTTAATGCAAACAGGTCTATTAAAACCTTTTCCTTTCTTGTGTTTCTGATGCCACGGCTAATCTTAAAGCCGACTTTCAAATGTGAACAAGTGTTCCAAATCTTGTTAGATCGGAATACGTTTTTAATTTTAGAATAATGCTGATTTTTGACAGTCGACAAATTTTGTAAACTTAAGTTACTTTCGGTACCTATACCTATAATAATTGTCGCTTAATTGGGGTGTTGGCCCGACCAGATCAATGTGTCTTTTTTTATTTTTTATGAATGTTTTTTCAACGCTCTGTATGTGTCTCTGTAGAATAAATAAATAAATAAATCACACTTAATTTTTTTTTTCGTAGTAACTATTTATTTAAAAAAAAGTGAATAAGTGTAAAGGAATGCCGGAGACAATCAAAGTATTTATGAATATTGTTTCATATTGTATAAACAATATTACGTATCAAATGAGATTTAATTGTGTGAAGAATAATTTAATTTAATTTTGATCTCGTCATAATAAAAAATAAAATATCTCGTTATAACAACATGTATAAGGCTAGCGCCGTGAATTGTTAATAAATAAATAAATAAATAAATAAATAATGAATTGCAAACAATAGTTAAATATTGTTCTTTTAATGAATACATGAACGTATTATGACAATATGGAATAATATAATTACTTTATACTTATAACGACAAAAATGTGCAATGCTTTTGAAGTCATTCTTTAATAAAATAATACATTATTATTAAATGAAAATGCTTAAATAGGCACAGCAGGAGGACAGTGTTAATCGTCTGTACTGTACTATTGTTATGTTATATTAAATAATAATATAATCATTATACCATTTATGGCACTCGATAAAACAGGATGCATAAAATATTAATTGATATTTTTTTCATAGAGACACAATAATTATTATCTATTTCAAATGACTTGGTAACGGGTATTTAGAAGAAGTCACATATTCGACTCTGCATATAAAGAGTTTTTTCATGCCAATATTAATCATGTTAGTATTTATTATATCATTTGCGTATAGAGAAAATATTTCGTGCTTTTATAATTATTACTGACAATAAGATAATTCTTATAATGATCATTTCAGCTGAAAACCAATGTGATCCCAGAAGATAACCCCAAATGATATCCAAACGATAACAGAACTATAACATATCTTTAATTTTCCTTATAAATTCTGCATACATTAAAAGATAGGTATCTATTTTTCCAGCTCCACCATTTAACACTAAGTAATTTAATAAACAATTAGTGTGACGTAGCATGGGTGGCTCTGATTGGGTAGTGGCCCTGTACTCGGTCTGAAAAATAACATGGTGATTGTTTTTTTTATATTTTATTTTATTTTTTTATTTATTTATTTATTCCAACATACGGCGTTAGCCTTTTACATGTATAAAATATAATATATGACAGACACAAAAAGCACATAAAAGTAAATTCAAACAAGACAGAAAGACATAAAATATTAATGCATAATCGAAAACAATATAAATAAATTAATATATACATAATATAAATAGATCAATAATTAAAATTTAATAAATATAATTACTATAATAAAATCAAATAGAAGCAATAAAAAAAACATTATGACAACATTAAAAATAAATAATTAATTCAGAAGGTAAGATATATTGATGTTTTTTGGTTAACTTTATTTTTTGGTTTTTTAAATGGTGCTTGAAAATATTGTGTAGTGTTTTTACAGAATATTGTAAGTTCTTTATATTCTTATGGTTGTTATTTTGGATTCTTAGATTCATATTTGTTTATGATTGTTATATGTTGTCCACTGTCCAGCAATTAGGTTTCACAACTGTCAAGCTGGCAGTGGTACATTTTATTCAAATAAAATAAAATAAATAAAAATAAAATAAACACTTGAATCGCCTTTCTTACTCGGGACTTTGCCAATAATTATGTTCTTTCTGCTTTGAGGCTGGTAAAACAATATATACGCAATTAAATTGGCGGTTTTTCTTCTGATGCAAAACATTAAAACGTCTTAAAAGAAAGCTTCTTGAATGAAGGCCGTGGAAGGTCAAAAGAAATGTAGGAAAATCCAAAAAAGATTGTTTGACGATATTGTCCAAATGATGGGAATACAGTAGTATCGTGTTGCACGAGATCAAAAGTGTGGAAAAGTTATAAAGATGCCTATATCCAGCAGAGGAGAGTTTTAACAAGACTGTGATGTTTTATTTATTATACATCATTCTAAGACATGCACATATATTATATATTAAACATCATTGATTTTTTTAATACGCAGGTATTTAAAATTTCTAGCGCCTGTCTGCATAGTTACATAATCATCCCCAAAAAGAAATCGACAACAGTAGATCACCTGCGATGTTTGTGTGTGTATTTAAAAAAAAAGAAACTATAGAATTTTAATCAAATTCTATGTTTAATCTAAATTATACCCTAAACGGTCTAAACGATGATTTGAATAATAATTTGATGGATGTTCCATAAATTAGTATAGTTTATTGATAATAAATCATAATCAGCGTTTTTTATACACGGATTGCATAGTTAGAGACCTCCCTAGAATAATACGAATTCATATAAATATTTTAATTCGTTCATTTATAAGCATGGATAAAGATAAAAGTCTGTAATTTTTATTTAAATAATTAAACTCAATAGTAGTATAAAATACAATTATAATGTTTATCTTTTTTCCTGTATATTGTGAAACTTTTTTCTGTCAGAACATCAATTCATATCTCATCGAGTGTTTGTTTTAACATAACTATTCATAATTTATGAAATATTAACCAAGGACAATGGACGTAGAAGTAGGACCCAGAAGACCAGGCAGACCAATGATCACCTGGATGTTTACAATTGCCCGGGCGTCTCTCTTTCTCACCGTTCCTATGATTAGTACAGTGAAGAATAAAATAAAAAAATAAATTAGTGTTGTGGAATTCTCAAGAAATAATTTTTTTTTAGAAATTTACCGAGAAAATTCTCGGTAAATTTCTCGAAGTTGAGAATTTTCCGAGAGTTTTTTTTTAATTTTTTATATAACAGTATAATAATAATAAATACTTTATTCAATCAATCAATAACAATGTACAAATGTCGAGACAATTTATCACCAATATGGCTACAATTAATTATGGAAACAATAAAATGTTAGGTACCTACTATGAAAAAAGTGCTAATAACTGATAAAAAATCTTGATTTTCGACACCCCACATGCCCATATTTAAGTAAAAAAAAATTGCAGGTATGTACATGGAAAAAAATGTTAATAACCTATGATTTGGGCCTTAATCAGCCCCACAAATTTTTGGATCAATCACGTTGGCTGCGAAGTGTACTGGTAGAAAGGTCATAATACCACTGAGAAAAATTATGGACAGAAATTTCTCTTCCATCAGAGGAGAAATTTCTCGTTCTCGAGAAATTTCTTTGGAGAATTTTCTCTTCTCACATCACTACCTATAATAACGACATCAGAGTGCTGGGAATATCGTAGGAAGAGGTGTCGCAATTGGCACAGAGTCGTTCTGAATGGAGGATGATTTTTTGCCCTATGATCCCGAGAGGAGCAATGAGGTATGGCACTCGTCCTGACTGAATTTTTTAACTTTTTTGGCACAGAGAGAATAACTTACATGTTTATTATATATAGGTGCTACCTCAATCGTGGAAGATATCGTAATGGTATGAACGAATGAAGGTCTTAAAAAACATACAGATGTTCGGGTTCAAATGCTAGTATTAAATACTCTGAGGTATTATTATTAATAATAATACCTGATATTTTATTAAAGGATAAGACTATATTTAAATTTCTTATAGCACATTTAATATTACAATGAAGGATAAAAATAGAGTATTTCATGCGTATTTTAACACCTTTTTATAACCAGATTATTTCAATAACGTAGAATTTTGAATTTTTATTTTGCAGTCGTAAAGATTGTTGTTTTCGTCACAGACGGATTTGCATAATTTGACATTATTTTTATTTATTTATCATTATATCTTGCAACCTTCTGACACGTGTAAGTGTAATTTCCATTTATATTACAAAAAATATCGACGATAAAAGTACCAACACTAATGTATGCAAGTGAGGCGTGGACATGGTTAAGGAAGGATGAGAGTGGTACAAATGCAGTAGAAATAAGATTGTAGATAAAGATGTGTGGTAAAAGTTTGAGAAATCATGTGCGTAACAGAGCTACACTAGAGAAATGTGGAATGAAAGTATGAATATAAGTAAGCTACGATAGTTTGGGCATGAGGAAAGAATGAATAATAATTCTTCCCCATCTCATATCTGGATGCCCCATGATAAATTGATACAGTGTACAGTGAATGATAATGAAAATAAATACAACTATGATCATCAATATTTTTTGTAACGGGTCAGCAAGAGTGAAAGCGGACGGCTGGCGGCCTTTGAAATGTGGTGCTACAGACGCATGCTGAAGATTCATTGGCCGGAACACGTCGAAAACGAAGAAGTGTTAACCAGGGTAGGCGAAAAAAGTAACTTCTTAAGAGAATCAGCCAACAACGAGCTAACTGGATTGACCACAACATCAGGCACCCAGGACTGCTCATCGTTATCGCGGAAGGTAGGTCCGAAGGCACAAATGGCAGAGGCCGACCGAGAGACGCTTATATGGACCAACTGAAGAGGGACATGAACTGTGGCTCATACGGAGAGCTGAAGAGACTGGCTGAGAATAGGGAGGAATGGAGAAGAAAGTCTAAACTCTTGCAGACCAATCCAATGGATTGTAACTCATTATATATATATACTATAACCTATAGTGGAAATTGACTATATTTGTGCCATAATTTGCAAAAGTGTTGTTTTGTAGAATTGTAATAACACTAAAATACATACATACATACCTTCACGGCATTTCCCACAAATGGATTAGCCGGCAGACTTATATCTTCGTGCCAATAAAAAGTAAGACATCCAAAATGGGTGACATACCCCATCGCCGAATTGAAGATGCTAAATGTCTTGAACGTGATATTTAAAGCGTGTTACTTCTTACAGGACACTCGAAAACCAAACATTGATAATATAATTCCGGGTTCGATTCCCGGCCATGGTAAAATGAACAATGACCTTTTTCAAATTGTCCTGGATCTGGGTGTTACATGTATATGTGTTCAGTGCATTGTATATGTGTATCGTCGCGTTAGTACCCATGAAAAAAGATTAATATCTTAATTTGGGACTAGCTCGGTCTGTGTGAATTGTCTATACATGTTATGTTTATGTTTATAATTATAATTTTACGATAATATAACCTCGAGTACCGAGACAAATTTAATATTCATAATAGTAATGTAGTCAAACAATATATCAAAATCTGCACTTTAATAATATGTAAAATACCTTATAATAATTTTATGATTGAATAAAAAAAATATGTGTTATCTTACTACACAATAGATCGTATCAAATCAATAATCTATCTTGAGGTGGCTAATAATATATACGTACTTTTAATCGGATTTATGTGAGTAGTAGGTAGAAATAATTTTATAGGTGGTCTGATTTCTTATATTTTACGATGTAATAGATATTTATTTTATAATATACGATTGTATATCACAAGCGTGAAATAAAACAGTTTATATTAATTTAACGATTTACCTAATAGCCTTTATCAGAGTTGAGTATTGTTAATCCATAATTTAACTCGGTTAATCATTAATCCGTTAATGCATCAGTTAATGTCGTTAATTTTTTTTAAATATAGTATTTAACTTATGTTACTGTTAATTCCAGGAGGTAATGAAAATAAACAATGTCTTCAGCTACAAAGTTAGAAACTAAAATTAAATGGACCCTTCTTCTTTTCCTTAATCTTATTAATCTTATTAATCCTTATTAATCCCACATGGTAGCGGGGTCTGTTGACTTTCTTGTTTTATTTCGCCACTTGGTTCTGTCGAGTGCATTCTCGTGGGAAACATCGCATTTGTCTGTTTTTTTAAGCTATTACCTACGTGCAATTTATACCAATTCTGGAAAATGGCAGTGATTTTTTTTTTCAGAAAAAGTAAAGGACTTCATTTAACGGAAATTTATTGTTGAAATAACTTTATTTCTCGGATATTGCAGGAGTCCAAGGACTCCTATTTATCCGTTTAGGTGACGATTTACTAACATTTTAATTCTCTCTAGTTTAATACCACTATGCCAGTGTTGGCATCTCCGATCCTACCACAGTCAGTGGGCGGGGGACCCGGCTGACGTAGCAGATCCCATCCCACGAATGTCTTAAAGCGTGAAGCGTTTGTGGCATTTAGGAACACTTCCCCAAACCAGATGGGTCGAGGAGTGTCAACAGTCATACCCAGAATCATTTCTTCTCTTGCAGAAATTTAGAAGAAATTATCGTAAAAGCTTAATTTTAATATACTATACTATACTATACTATACTATACTATACTATACTATACCCTCACGCCGTGTCCCAAGTGGGGTAGGCAGAGAGAACGGAACGCCAAACAGATCTATCTTTACACACTTCCTTCGCTTCCTCCACATTCATACAGTTCCTCATTAATTTTAATATAATGACCACAACTCGGGCCCTCGTGACTCAAAGGCAAGAGCATTACCTCCACGCCACACCACCCGCCCGAATAAATAGATGTAATATGCCTTTGTTTTTTCAAACACCTGACTCTTACAGGACACTCTAAAACTTAAGGAAAAGAGTGGAAGACTAATTCTTTACCGGGTGTTATGGGTGTTCTGGGTGTTATTTACTATAATAAACAAGTTAATACGTAAATCGTTAACGGCCAGGTTCTGGTATGTATACACATTGTGTGTGTGTGTGTTTTGATAGGTACCTATACTAGCCTATTGGACTTGTTGCCGTGTGTCAGTGTTAATACGCATACTATTAATACATACCAAACACACAGTACGTTATAATAATGTAAAGTTAAATAATAATAATATTATAATACTTGGGAGTGATAAAATATGTTAAAATCTTTACTATCGCATTTAACAACTGGTTATGTCTCAATGGAAATTGATAATTGTGATATTTAGTCGTAAATTATACGGTTATTTTAATATAATGAAAATTATACTAATCCATGATGGTTTTATAAAATAATATATTATTATACACCAATAATATTATTAGATCGCAAGAAATTATTGCTCAGTTAATAAAGTAAATAATATTATTAATGAGAAGAAAGACTTTGATATTGGTAGGAATATAAACACTATGTAAACCTTTTTATAAATACACACTTTATTTATTTCAATTTTACAGGATACAGGATACATACAGTTGATACAAAAAATACAATGGTCTATTACATATTTAGCAATAAGCAAACCAGTGAAGATCCCCATATTACCCTCATGCGCTCTACAAAACATACATAACTAAACATAACAGATAAAATCAACAAACAACAATTACAATAGAATAGTGATGTGAGTAGAGAAATTTCTCCGAGAATTTCTCCTCTGATTGAAGAGAAATTTCTCTGATTTTTTCCCATGGGGATTCCCCTATTATTTATTGGCGATAATGCGGCGGAATTCCCCTACAAAATATATGAAAAAATATCCGGTATTGACTAACTTTAATTGTAGCAATATTGATGATAAATTGTCTCAACATTTGTACATTGTTATTGATTGATTGAATAAAGTACTGATTTATTATTATTTTACTGTTAAATAAAAAAAAAAAAAATTCTCGGTAAATTCTCTACTTCGAGAAATTTACCGAGAAATTTCTCGGTAAATTTCTCCAAAAATTATTTCTTGAGAATTCCACAACACTACAATAGAATAGAGTAAATTATGTTAAGAAAATTAACAGAATAATGCTCACCAAGCAATAATCGCAGGATTAAACAATAAGCAAAAAAATAATACAATGAGTTATGAAAAATAAAATTAAAAATATAAAAATATCATATAAAATCTCTCAAAATTTAAAATTCAAAATTTAACATCATTTAAAATTCATTATGAAAATCTGTCATAAGCAAATAGGAATAATATTATCCAACACATGCAAGAAATTAATTACCACCTATAAAACAAAACATGCAATACCATATAGAACAAATACTAGACATAAAAAGAATTGATTCAAATAATACACGACATTAAGGGCAATCGAAACACAACGAACAAAATAGCAATAAAAAAAAAATGTGAAAATAGAAACCGGAAATTTACAAACAAAAGACCCTACAGCAGGTCTTGTCTTAGTAAGAGACGAAACAATTTGTACACCCGTTAATTAATAATAAAGTGTGTATATTTATAAAAAAAAGTTTAGTGTGTCAATTCCTACCAAGATGGAAAATAGATAAAAGTTGCGCAGATAGTATCTCACATAAAATTTTATTTCTAATTGCAACAAAAAGACGTACCTAATTAGCATTGAAGTTTTTTATGAAAACACTTGATTAAGTATTTTTTCTCTTGGTAAAAAATGCTTCAATTATATGAATATTCCCCTTCAATTTTTTTTTTTTAAAAAGATATATCTGAGTTTTGTTATAAACCCAAATACAACCATATACACCTTTCACAGTAAGCTAAAAGCTTGTGTCGTGAAAGGGGAGTTTGCCGGCACCTGGGATCGAACCACGGACCCCCTGTTCACGAGGCCGAAACTCTACCTCCAGGCTACCGACGAACTCAATTATTATATCAACATTTTTAGCAAAATTAATGCATGGCATTTTCTTTAATGGGTCTCACAATATGACATAATTCTGTATTTTTTTAAACATCATCATCGCCCTCAACGCTTCTCTCGGGAGCACAGGGCAGAAACCAGCCTCCTCCATTCAGAGCGTCTCTGAATGGAGGTTTTTAAACATATCACAAGGAAATTTCCTGCAAATCAGGTAACCATGAGGATCCCTGCAACCTGTGAGTGTTCAGATATTTCTTTTTATATAATATATAAATACATAAGTAAACAAAATACAATTAATAAAGCATATAAGGCAATCTGCATAGCATAGTATTATAAAATTATAACACAATACTATAAAGTATATTTCTATCTTAATGACTCAAATATAATTACAGAATTTAGCGTAGCTCGTGCTCTGAGACAGATTTTGATCCATCTTAGTATATTACCGCACTCCCTTGATTCTCCAGCATCATTAATTTAGTCTTTTCAAAAACAAACACTAAAATAGCTTAAGCCATCAAACTGTCGTTCTCTTATTAATTTTTTGACAATATGGTGGTTAGAACAACCTAACTATTGACTGGAAGAAACTCATAGTATAAATTGATGATATTGTATATACCTATACATTGTCTTTACTTTAGTTCAAACTAATCTTACGGAAGTTACCTAATATATGTATATATTTTGTGAGAATACTTCCTTCTCCGTGAGAACTAATAGTACATGGTGGTCCCCAGCTCAGTTCTATAATTAATAAAGGTGACTTGAATGAACCTGTTCGGTTCCCTTAACAATTAATTCAGGTGGGAATATTTCACCAAACGGAGAGAGGTGATTCAATACACAAAGTGTATTTTTATGAAATAAATTATTGTAATAGAAGCGCATTTTTTTAATATAAAGCAATCCCATCTAATATTTTATAACGAGATACTTTAAATCGATTTTTTACACTAGATTTTTATATATACTACATTTTGTATTACGATATATACTACATTTTGATTTTTGTATTATATTTGAAAGACGGCAAAGCACCAGGTATTGACCTGATTCCATCAGAGCTGCTTAAATGCGCAGGAAAAGGCATGCTTGATACATTGTATAAGCTTGTCTGCAAAATATACAACACAGGAGAGATACCTGAGGACTTTGCCAAATGTCTGATACGAGCGCTTCCTAAGAAAGCAGGCACGACAAAGTGTGAACAACACAGAACCTTAAGCATGATATCACACGCTTCTAAGATACTCACCAACATTATAATGAAAAGGGCGGAAAATAAAATCAACGAAACACTTTCAGAAGATCAATTTGGATTCCGCAAAGAAACAGGCACAAGAGATGCAATCCTGAGTCTCAGACTTACTCTAGAAAAGAGAATAACAATTAATAAAAACACATATATAGCATTCATCGACCTTGAAAAAGCATTCGATAAAGTAGAATGGGAACAACTTTTTAACACCCTCAACCAGATAGGAATGAGTTATAAGGATAGAAGAGCAATCTGGAGCTTATACAAGAACGAAATGGCTGTGATTAAAAGCGGAGAGAGCTGTGCAGAAGCAAGGGTCGAACAAGGCGTAAGACAAGGATGCTCAATGTCGCCAGCTCTCTTTAACTGCTATATACAGCGAGCCATTGATGAACTGAGAGAAGAAATGAAGAACTGGACAGGAGTAAAAATAAATGGGAAAAAGGTCGACATGATAAGATATGATGACGACATAGCACTGCTCGCAGACTCCGAGATGGAGCTGAACGAAGCTTTAGGAAAATTGGAAAGTATACTGTTGTCAAAGTACAACATGAAAATAAATAAAGAAAAAACAAAATGTATGGTCGTTGGAAGAGAGGAAGCGACTGCGAACATTGCATTAAATGGAGTGAGCATCAAACAAGTAAGTGAATTCGTGTACTTGGGCAGCAGAATAAACCAGGATGGACGCTCCAAAGCAGAAATTGTAAGCAGAATAAACCAGGCAAGGATTGCCTTCAACAAAAAATCGAAGATATTGGAATCCCCAAATATCGACTTAAGCGTAAGGAAGAACCTTACTAAAGCCTTTGTATGGAGCATTCTGCTTTATGGTTGTGAGACATGGACCATCAGCAAGAGTGAAAGCGGACGGTTGGCGGCCTTTGAGATGTGGTGCTACAGACGCATGCTTAAGATCCATTGGTCGGAGCACGTCGAAAACGAAGAAGTCTTAACCAGGGTAGGCGAAAAAAGGCAACTCCTCAAGAGAATCAGCCAACAACGAGCTAACTGGATTGGCCACAACATCAGGCACCCAGGACTACTCATCGCCATCGCGGAGGGTAAGACCGAGGGAACAAATGGCAGAGGCCGACCAAGAGACGCATATATGGACCAACTGAAGAGGGACATGAACTGTGGCTCATACGTAGAGCTTAAAAGACTGGCTGAGAATAGGGAGGAATGGAGAAGAAAAACCAAACTCGTTGCAGACCAATCCAATGGATTGTAACTAAATATATATATATTACGAGATAACTGAAGTCCAGTACCTATCCAGTAGACTTCTGGAAAATTGTGGAAAATGAATTCTTCGCTGGGTGCTCCACGGATTAAAATGGATGTTTCTATATCGATAGAAATACCTAAAAATCATTGTAAATATCATAAAATGTAATTGTAAAACAACGAATCTTCCATGTTCTTTGAAAAATACAGGATATTGGAGAGAAGAATGAGTAGATTCTAACCCAAAAAGCACATGCTTATCATGGCATACATACCTAAAACATACATGCGTGCTTAACATAAAATACATGCTTAATATAGCATACATACCTAACAAGGATTGTTAATGTCAAATAATGAGATTGTAAATTTACCAACGATTTGTTTGCGAAAAGTTAATATTATAGATTCGTACTAATGAATCGTTTGTACCTACTATCTCTGGTCCTAATCTGAAAGTACGTACCAATGATTCGTTGTGAAATTTCGTTAGTATTTTTTTTAGTGTAGTCAAATAATTACCTGTTATTAAATAATTAATCTGTTAGCCAAGGACGCCGCTATTCGCGGCAGAACTCCTGATAACTTCGTTTTGCCCGAGTGTGATGTTTTGAACGAATTGGAGTGCATTAGCTTCAAACATTGGTATTTATCCTGGCAAAATAACCCAAAAGGTTCTCATTACAAAAAAGTTCAACTATCTATCCCATCTCGACCTTGGTTTCACAACAAAAAATTGTCCAGACAACACATTGTCTGTATTTCAAGATTGCGTTTCGGCCACATGCGCCTGGATTCACACTTGTTCCGAATCGGTCTTGTTGAATCTCCCGATTGCGAGTGTGGTTGGGACGAGGAAACGCCGGACCATAGCATCCTAGGATGTCCAATTAGGGACGCTATGGACATATATTTTGAATTCATAAACGTTGAGTACCCTGTAAATATTGTTTACCTTCTTGGACTGAACTCTCGACAAGTTAATGATCTTATATTTGAATCCGTCCAAAGGAATATGATTCTGATATGAATGTTTTTCGCTTTTTCTTGTTTCCTCTCTCTCTTCGCCTAAAATACATATATGATGTTTTTTATATGTAAGATGAAAATATGGCCATAACATCCAACGGGATGAGCCGCCATAAAAAAAAAAAAAAAAAAAAAAAAAAAAAAAAAAAAAAAAAAAAAAAAAAAAATAATTACCTTCTAATTGTGGCACATACCCAACAATTAGATGAATTTAAAAAAATATCTTTTTATACATACTATTTATTTTTTATATATTTTTGTAGACAATATTGTTTCGTCTCTTAATGAGACATTATCAATACTGAAAATATAAAAAAAAACAACAATTAGCTCTACAATTTATTATTTTATATTATTGTTTTTCATTATGATCAACCCCTAAAATATCCTGACAAAGTCGTGAATAAAGAGTTTCACTACAATAATACCGTGTTTGTAAAGAAGTCAGGATTATTACCAATGGCGAAGCAACTACTGTACCTACCTGCTGTTAACGAATTAAATACAATACAAAATGTGTGTACCTGTTGCAGTCAATGTATGTAGTCAATAATCGAACCTGGAATATGAACCCTGTTATTGAATTTAAACAATGGGTACATCTCCTTGTAACCCATGGGAATATAAAAATTATTTTGTAATCGATGAACTTTTGAATATTTTTTTTAAACAATAAAATCATAAAAGTTTTCAAGTAGGTACCTACCAATTTTACGCACATGGCTGTGTTTACAACTAAGGGAAGAAATGAAGAAAATATTTTGTAGGTACCTACCTACCATTTTTTTTTTACAAAAAATAGGTTCAAATTAGAGATGATTTTTTTGCTCAATTTTCACTATAGTTTATGATGATATTTTGAGTTAATAATATTATAGTGCTAATTGTGTTAATTTTTTCCGAATATTTTTACAAAGTAACTGAAAACAGATTAAGATGGTACAGACATTTAGAGACTGTCTTAGGATAATAATGATCAAAAGGACAATGCACATAGAAGTAAGACTCAGAAAACCAGGCAGACCAGTGACTACCTGGATGTCCACAATTACCAGAAGCCTGAGAGTGGCAGATAGCATGCGTTCGAAGTATGCAGGGGACCGGAAAACTTGGAAGATGCGGTCATTTTTATTAGATACTTCCCTATCATCTAAATAGATGTTGATTTAGGTAAAGATACACAATGAGTAGGCATTAGGCCTTCACGTATTTCAATATTCCACCTACACAAAAGTCAACATAAATTATAGTCCAAATTATGTGATATAAGTAGCAATTTTTCACACTTCCGTTAAAGGAAATTTTTCACGGTATGTTATAATGTAATGATATGAAAACACCGTATACCCACATGAATGATTAGATCGATAAATATCTATTAATTATTTCGAAATAAAATTTTCCACGTACATACCTATTAATCATGCACAATATTGAAGAATTAAAAACCTATTTTAAATACACTCGAAAAATACTAAATTTACCAACGATTTATTTGCGGAAAGTTAATATTATTGATTCGTACTAATGAATCGTTTGTACTATCTCTGGACCTAATCTGATAGTAAGTACCAATGATTCATTGCGAAATTTCGTTAGTATTTTTATCAGTGTATTTACATGCATGACTGCAAAATTTCAAATATCATACTCAAAGTTTTTAAATACTTATACAAAATGAAAGAGGTTGGAACTTTCCTTGATAATTATTTAACCTATCAAAATTAAAAAAAAAATTGGATGTTTTCCTGAGTTCTCGTACCAAATTCTGACATTTTTCATCACAAATGATATGAGACAAATTTTTTTATTCACTCTTTATTGTACACTGATTACAAATAATATCATAAAAATATACTGTTGGTTGCGGGGATGAGGTGTCTGTCGAGTGTAAAATGCGAAAACTTCGTTTATGGCTTTACCTGAATGTAGTTTTCCCTGCTTAACCCTCTTATTAGGTACGTGATGGACAGGAATACGTTCATATAGCCAGTAAATTATAGCCACAATGTAGTCCCAGCTATGTAATATGAGACTTTTCCCAGCTTGCAGAAGTTTTGTATTCGTCATTTGCTAGTTTCTTTAAAATCGTTAAAAGATTATGCATATATTACCAAACGTACAGAAGAATACATTCAAAACTGTATCCAACATTATATAGATATTACGAAATTTAATAGTCAAGTTGAGTTGGTGCCTAAGTGCTCTGCTCGCTACCAACTAATTGGTACAACGCAGTGTAGACAATAATATGTTGCACTGATCATTTATAAAAGCAATACAATAATAATTAAATGTTGGCGCATGCAGTGTCGGCTCAATTCATGTTCTAATATAAATAATAATAATAATAATATATTATATTGCATTATTATCGTTGTAATGCATTTAGGTACTTTGTTTATATTGCTTATATATAAAATATTTACATAAATATATCACTGATTGCTAGTGCAAAATTGAGTTTGAAATATGCTGTCCGAATGTTTTGATATTTTGTAGTATTTTATTGAGACGTAAGGTTAAAAAGTTTGCGAATGTGTTTTTTTTTCGAAAGACTGAAGAAAACCCAGTTTTTCTTATGTCTATGTGTTCTGTATCTCTTAGAATGATTTTCATGCTTAAACACTGAAAACCGAAAACAATTTTTGATATCTTTTATGTGCAAGAGGATTGATGATAGAATTTCCTGTCATCGCTAACCACTCAAAATTATGTAAATATTTCATGAAATTTTCTAGCATAACATAATAATTTAACTACTAATAAACTTTATTGTACAAAATATAAAAATACTATAAGCAGTGATTGATAATTGCGCAGAGGCGCAATATTTTCCAAATAACGATGTATAAATTAAGATAAATACTTAAATACTAATTATAAATAAATAACACATACATATAAAGAAATACTAAAATATAAGCTAGAAATTTAATAATATATACAAAATTAAAATAAACAATGAATAATAATGTTATTAAATTGATATCTCAGATAAGATACTGTAAACGAATTAAATACTTCTACGTCAAAACAAAATTAAACAATCTATATTGAAATATTAGGCATCAGCGTGAGTTAAATCTCACCCTTATTTACCCTGTAATCTAAGAAGTTTGTAGGACATCGTATTGTAAAATCCAAATACTCGTACATAAATATATATTCTATCGTAAATTAGAATATTTTACGAGGACAATAATAATATGTAAGAGATGTCAATAGACAACAATCTTACGTGTAGTTGTGATATACATATGTTGTTTGTATACATGTATGTATGTTGGTACAATTGGTACAATAATTTATGTATCTATATTCTATAGCTATACTCTAACTCAGTTCAGGCAGTGTGGTCACAAAATCGTAAATCTGTGGGCACGTGGTCTGACAATCTTTGCGATAATCTCTTGATATGGAGTATACTCGATATAAACTCTAGTGGATGATCGAAAGAACAATCACAGTTGATATATTTCATTGCATTAACTTTCTGTGAAAAATATTTTATAATAAAATCTTTGAATGATATTTCAAAATCATTTGATCTTATTACGATAAGAAGAAAGGTGGCAGCAGATACTGAAAGACACAAGCAGACCCACGACCCTAGACATCCCCTTTGCGATCACCGGATGGCACCTCCAAGATTAGGATCGAGAAAAAGCTTACTTAAAGTCACAAATGACCTTATAACCTCGTCAGAAAAGCATAGAGAGGACACTGAACAGACTAAAGGTTGGGGTTTTAGGTGAAGAAGTAACCAATAGAGGTGGAGCTTTTTGGATGGAGAAGACACTAGCTGGGACTGCGGAGAGGTGCAGAGTGATTCTCATTTATTGCAATGCCCGCTGATGCGGAATGCATGTAATGTGAGTGACCTAATGCTGGCCGAGTGACAAGGCGATATAATATATCGCTGCATGCTGGAGTGGCAAGGTCTAAAGTTCGGACCCGAAAAGTGAAGTAAGTATTAAAAAAACACATTAATACATCTATGGGTGTATTATTTACATTTTTCTATTTAATTTTTCCACTGCTTCTAAAAATCTAGGGAAAGTTAAATCATGAGGTAACGAAGAAACCACTGCACGTTTTGGCGTTTATAAAATAATTATCTCTCCGATATGAACTATCAACTTCATCAGGAAGTGATTGTATAAAAACATACACTTAATTAGAAATTTTAATTTGTATTGCAGAAATTATATTGTAGGTTCAGATATTCCTTAGCTTATATTATAACTACTGTTATTTTTCATACATAACGTTGGATAAGTTGTCCTTATTTTCCGTCACCTTGTGATCCTGTGCACCAAACCAGTCACGAATAAAGTTTGAGCAAACTGGTCTGAGACATTGACAGATTTAAATCAGTACAAAATTATTATTATTATCATTGTTATCTTAAACTAGTGTTTACATAAAAGTTCTTGTGAAATATGTTTGTTTGCGGTTGCAGAATAATCACAGAACGACATAGATTGATGTGTTTAGTCATTTAGTGTCTCTCAGATGGCACATGGTTATTACTCGATTATTGTCATTGTCCATATATGTTTGTTTGAAACAATGGTCAGACAGTTTGATGATGACAATATTATCGTGTGTTACAATACAAGTTACACATGATTGCCATAGTCATACTCGTACCTACTGTGTGTTGAAATAGTCCATGCAGGTATTAGTTGTACCTATTTTTGTACCGACAATCAAAACGATCTATAAACATACTGCAATATGCTATTTCGTATAATATTGGGTGATAATAAATATAATAAATATTTTTTTTATAAACATATCAATTTGTAATACGAAATATTACTCACTGTGATGACGAAAATAAATCTAAAGTATGCGTTTTCATTAAAGTTCATTTTATTTAATATCACAGAGCAGAATCACCATTCTGGTACCGACACTTATGTATGCAAACGAAACTTGAACATGGCTGAAGAAAGATGAGAGTGGAATAAATGCTATGGAGATGCGTCCACTGAGAAGAATGGTTGGTTAACGGTTGCGACATAGAGGATATCAGGAGAATGAGCGGATGTGATAGGAGTGTTGTGGACAGAATGCGTGTAAACAAGTTAAGATGGTTTGGATATGTTGAGCGAATGCACGATGACGAAGAGGATGTATTTATCTGAAATAGGTGGTGTGAGAAAGCGCGGACGTCCAAGAACCACGTGGCTTGATTACGTGTATCAAATTCTTAAAGACCTTAAAGACGGCCGCATGTTGAGTAAGAGAGATTGGCGTGCATGTATGAGAAACTGGGTGAATGTAGAGGAACCGAAAGAAGCATGTAAGGATAGATATTGAGTACGTCGGTAGCCTGGAGGTAGAGTCTCGGCCTTCAGAACAAGGGGTCCGTGGTTCGATCCCAGGTGCCGGCAAACTCCCCTTTCACGGCACAAGCTTTTAGCTTAGTGTGAATGGTGTATAAGGTTGTATTTGGGTTTATAACAAAAACCCAGATATATCTTTTTTTAAAAAAAAAAAAAAAAGATCTATAAGACGTTCTGTTCTCTCTGTTAACCTCACCTGGGACACGGCGTGAGGGTATAGTATAGTGGTAGTAAAAAATTTCTTACTATGACGACAAAAATAAACATGTAGTTCATATTATTTAATATCGCTGAGCAGAATCACATCATTGTAAACAAATTTCAAACAACATCGTATCCGACTTCAAAGTATAAACGATAATAATATTTTGAAGATGTAAAGATTTCAAGCTAAGCAATTATTTTATTAACATTCCTATGAAAGATACATATTTGTAAGTTATCATTTATGCATATATTATTCATAATACAAGGAGTATAACAGTATTTAGCTCTATATTAGATATCAGTGTAGAAATTATCATTAATCAATTCCATTAAATGTATTTATAATCGTTGTTATAGAAGGGAGTTCAGGATTTAATTTGTTTAATTGCACAATATTCCATCAGAAAATAATAATTGTCTTCGGTCGGTACAAGCTTTAATGCATTACTTATTATCAAACGATTTGTTATGTTATTGGGTGTTACCGTTTAATAGATAGGTAGGTTGCATGAAACTAGGTCAGTTTTCCACATCGACTAAAACTATCATGTTTACATTTCCGAAACTGACTTGTCATATTGTTGTGACGCAAATAGGTCTGGTTAAATATAACCTGCGACAGAACTGGTTATAGGACTATTAATGATTCAACAATGATCTTACCAAACGTTTTATTGCTCATGATTAGGTCTTCTTGAAATAAATTATACATAATATAAATACCATTTTATTTAGCAAATGCAACTTATTAAGTTTGTAATAATTTGGTCTCCCATTTCGTGTTCCGTCATTCCGTAAGTTGTCAAGTGTCCCGTAGAAAGCAAATGTTCGAAAGAATAAAGACATTTTACAAATTAAATTAAAGGATGAGTTTTGCCACCTATCCTGAGTGTTTTAAATTGTTGCAAGCACGAAGAAAATAGCTTGTATGTTTATTATATGCAGCTGATTTACTGGTTTCTTCAATTTTGAGATATACCGTAATGGTACAGTACAGTATTAATATATTTTCTCTAATGTTCACTGAAAAACATAAATATTTTTTATTAATTAATGCATAATTATAAAGGCACACAACCTTACGTAGAAGACACTTAATGGAGTGTTCACATATCCTAAGAATATCCTCAGGCGAATTTCAAAATATATCGCCAGGCGAAAAAACAAAATTCGTCGGACATCCATTGATCGTCACACCTGTTCACGAAGCGGGAAACATTACAAAATTTAAAGGTTATAAAGTTTTTACCATAGATACGAACGCCGCGCACGCTGATTGAACGATTTGCGCATGCGCAAATCGTTCAATCAGCCGAAAAAGTTGGAAGGTGGTCAACTCGAGACGATATCGTTTCTACTGGTTTTTATCGTTTCAGACTAGCTGTCATTTTGTTCACACGGTTCAAATGACTGGCGATATTTTGGTGCCCTGGCGATATTCGCCAAAGTAAGAACACCACATAACTTCAACAATTCAGTGATGATGCAAGCCAATCAACCTGAATGTCTATTTTTTTTATTGCTAAGGAAAGGACAATCTTCATGTTTATTACTTGCAGTTAGTCCTTGCCGTAAGGGGTATGGCGTGATGGTATCCATCACACCTGGGAACAGGACGCTACTGATCGCGCCAAGTGGAGAAAATTGATATAAAGTTACAGCCCAAATGACAGAAGACACCAAGGCCCACCACCTGCGGGAGAACATCCATGTCCCAAATGCGACAGAGTGTGCTTGTCTCAGATTGGCCTATTTAATCATCTGAGATGGCACAGCAGAGTGGGTGCAGCACAGTCAGATCCGCCTTGAAACTGAAGCGCTCACGATACTCGCTTTGTCGAGTTGTTGGCATATAATATGGCGTGATAGTATATTAGTAGTAAAAACTAGGAATTAAACAAATTAATGTATTGTGTTCAGGAAGTTACGCACGTAATCCTAGAATAAGATGTAATGGATAAGAATATCAATGTGTCATTGAAGTGTCGGTAGATATATTATAGCTATACTAAAACTATTTACAAACAACTATTAAATACTTTAATCGATACATAGTAAAACTATGAAAACCTGCCCAGATCAATGTTTACAAACACTGTGACTATGAGTCATGCGGTAAAACATTTGACAAACATACTAACTTAGCATTGCCTGTCCACAGAATTTCTGATTAATATCAAAATTTGAAAACTTGATTGAACATCTAAGCGGCGCGGCTCGGAGACTTGACTGCAACGGGCGCCGCCGTTTATACATATCTCTACGCCTCGCAGTACAATCTATAACCGGATATTGAGAGGTGTAAATATTTCTAAATTATTTATACTGAACAACCATTTAGTTTTCTGTGATTAATTTTTGCTTTTCTTGATGATTATCACAAGTGGAATTCAAGCACATTAAAACACATATTATTAAACTTTGTACTAATAATAATAATAAGCATTCCTATATACAAAGATAACTACTTAGACACTTCAGTGAAAATAAAAATTAATAGCAGATTAAAGAAATAATGTAATTTAATTATTATAAATGACAAGATAGAACCGTTTCTGTCCTTCCCTTACTGTAAGTTTTCTTTATAATGTATGCACATGATTGGCGGGTTTTCGGACTCGGCAGTGATTCTTTAAAATTATCATGTTCTTTTTTTCTTTCATTGTAGTATGTTTGCTAAGATTTATTTTGTAATGTGTTAGCAAACTTTGCTGGTTTATGTGCCAATTTTTTTTATCTATTTGTATTACCTATGTATTGTAATAACTGTATGTTTGCGTAAACTATAAAATAAAAATAAAATAAAATAGAAGATAGCTTAATGTATGAAGAAAGAATTATCCTGTCTACTATGTAATTATGCAAATATTAATGACTAGACTATAAGAGATTTAAGTTCCATTCAATGTGAAGTGACCTAATATGATACGGAAATATGATTATGTAGGTACTATTAAATTATTGATAAATTATTTTAATTGTATTTTTTTTTTTAAATATTATTAAAATAAATAAAATAATATTAAATAATTTATAAATAATTAAAAACACTGTTATATTTTCACTACATTTATTTAAACTCTAACGTTTTCGCCCACTTCAATGGGCATTCTCAAGAGTACTGAATAGGTAAAATGTGCTTTACAAAAATTTAAGGTGGTCACAGAGGGGTGAGAGGGCCCTTCTTGAGAATGCCCATTGAAGTGGGCGAAAACGTTAGAGTTTAAATAAATATAGTGAAAATATAACAGTGTTTTTTATAAATTATTTTATATGAATTTTCACAGTGCAAACACAAACATCCTTCAACAATAAATAATATTAAAATAAAATAATCTTTATTGTACATATTTTAAGTGGTACAAATGGCGGGTAATTTCTGACAACCAACCAGTAAAGATAGTTAACAATTTGATGCACTGCTGTCCTGTTGTGATTTTGAGTTATGTTACGAAAAATTTGGAAAGAAACATTATACCAATAGATAGATTTATCTTGACATAGTAAATTTTGGAGAATGGAGCAACAAGAATCTTACTGCACCATAATCTGATTACATCAATAATAATGAATATACATAATTACAAAGTTATAAAATAATGTGATACAAATAATTGATATTGTGCAATGGGCGAGTTTATCGCAAGAGCGATATTTTACTTACTTAATATTACTTATTTACTATTCTTTTCTCTGTAGAAGCATTTTAAGTACTATGGATAAATGATATTATATCTCTGCCAATTTGTCAAACTAAGATTCATCTTTCGTTATCTCTAGATATGATTAATGGATTGCATTTGCTACGATTTATTAGTATAAAGTATAATATTGATGTATTTACTAAGGAAAAGTGTCTCCGTAATAATACGGCATAGATGTGAACACAATAATAATTTATTAAAGTTTCTCGTACTGGTACGTGACGTCTCAAATGGAGGTAAATAATAATGCATAACTGTTTTATTGCCTGATAAATTATGTTTTAATATCCTAAGCATTTATCGGAAGCTGGCGGTGGGAGGTATAGTATAAGTACAAATGCACAACAATAGAAATAAGTACCTTAGTACCTACATCAAAGATAATCCGTTAAGAATGAATTAAAACTTGAAACTTTTTTAATACACACTTTTTATTTTTACAATAAAATATTACCTATATATGTGAATTGAACTCATGAAATTACCATTTTAAAGCTTCGAAAAGACAACATCACCTTATTCGGTAGTGCCCCGGACGGCACTTGAACCCGCATCCCTACCTTTACGCGAGGAGTGCTTTGTCCAATTAAACTACCGAGCGACATGCCGAAGGCTCCAATATTCACTCTTATAAACCCGGATGACAGATTTTCGTGTTGGTAGTTTCATGGGTTAAATTTACATAATTATATAACCTCATACAATCGTTTATTGTAAAATAACATTAAAAAAAACACACGTATAGACAATTCACACAGACCGAGCTAGTCCCAAACTAAGATATGAATCTTGTATTTTGGGTACTAACACGACGATACACATATATACAATGCACTGAACACATATACATGTAACACCCAGACCCAGGACAATTTGAAAAAGGTCATTCTTCATTTTGCCCTGGTCGGGAATCGAACCCGGGACCTCGTGACTCAAAGGCGAGTGCGTTAGCCTCCACGCTACACCGGTCGTCATCACATGAATACATGCTTTGTGATTTACCAAATGTTTTTACCATTGCCAAATTTTATACAAAAATGTATCATTTAACGATTTTTAAGACCGACAATAACTTCTAGGCTATTTAGCATTTCTATTAGAGTAGATATTTGAGAAACTACTAATTCGATTTTTTTAAAACAGATAATTTAGTAATATTATTACATCCAAAATATCTGTTACACTATTTTGTAAATAGATTTTATTTCTTGTCAAAAAACATATCGTGAAAGATTCTAATAACTCTTAATGCACAAGCTTGATAACTAGAACAAGTGACATGAAAGTTACGACATAAAATATTAAGTAAACATACATATTTATTTATGATACTATCAATTACGTTTGTTTAATATTAAAATTCTCCACTGAATAAAGGTATGATTTAATAAGATGTCGATTAATAAATTTGTCTATTGCTTGTAAGATATCTGGTAAGGAATTTTTAATGACCGGTGTTAATCTTCCATTCAAACGATTAATATAATTCTTAATGATGTGAGCAAATTGATACAAGATATAAATATTCAAATGAACTGATTAATGCACGCATAGCTAATGAATAATCCAGTTGATTATATTATTGAGATCAGAAACCTCATTTGCAAGTGAAGATTATTTATTTTACAACCTGTTCTTAATTACACATTATTAAATATTTAATAACATCTGAAACGTTGGAATCGATGCCAGAAATAACGTTAATGTGATTGACTAGAAAAGATAAGGAGAAAATTATATTCAATGTATTCTTTTTTCTATAGATTCCTCATTTAATTAAATCAAATAAGACACAATAATAATTTATAGTATTGATAGAACTAATTATTGAATTAATAATTGCATCTCTTTTGTGCTGCAGTGCCAATTACACGTGTGTTGTGGTATTCATCTGACATATTTGTATTTAGATATATGCAAGAAGCCTTTTATACGAGAGTGCACAAGAGTGAGCTGGGAAGAAGAAAAACATTCAAATAAAGCTACAAAAACTTGTGTGCTTTGAAAAGTACATACTTTGAAATGATACATAATTAATAAATCCAGATTCTGAAGGAACAATAATGTTTTTTAGATAAATATGTAAGAAACAAACACATTAAATATTTTATGAATATATTGTACATATTGATGAAATCATGACGTTTAGTACGAAGCTCATAGGTTGTAACAATTAGCTTTTATAACAATTAGCTTCTATACATATAATCCTAACACTGCAATATAACAACATAACACTAAAGCTATTAAGTCCATTTATTAACAATGACCAGTGTCTGTGTACTAAAACAGTCTTACAATCATAATTGTGATTATTACGAGTTTTAGACCAAGTGCAGATTTTGTAAACATTACTATGTTCAACAAAAGCTTGTTTGTAGTACGTAGAATACTAGGATCTAGGATGTTTTTTTCACTATCGTGCGATTTGGAAATCGAAAAAATTATCTTATCACAAACAAGAGTATTATAATAATAATAATAACTAAACATTTTTCAATTACCACCGCAAAGGCCCATTCAAGAATCATAACACCTCCTGAACAATAGAGTCTTTAACCCTGCCTTGAATACTTCCACATTCTCCAGAGGTCACCATTTACCTTATTGCCAGAAACTTTTCTCCTTTCAATATCGCTTTCACACTTCCCATCTCTCGTGAACAAACTACCTAAGTACACACGTTCGGCAACTTGTTCTAACACTTCGTTGCCAATCATTATCTGGCATACTGTTCTCTCATTTCCTTTTTCAAACACCATGATTTTTGTCTTTTTTGCATCATTCTTAATCCATATTTTGCACACTGAGAAAAATACTATCGCAAACAAGTCGTTGGTAAATTTACCAACAATTTATTTGCAAAAATTTAATATTATAGATTCGTACTTTTTTTTTTTATATAGACAATTCACACAGACCGAGCTAGTCCCAAACTAAGATGAATCTTGTATTATGGGTACTAACACGGCGATACACATATACAATGCACTAAACACATATATGTACATGTAACACCCAGACCCAGGACAATCTGAAAAAGGTCATTCTTCATTTTGCCCTGGCCGGGAATCGAACCCGGGACCTCGTGACTCAAAGGCAAGTGCGTTAGCCTCCGCGCCACACCGGTCGTCGGTACTAATGAATCGTTTGTACTATCTCTGGTCCTAATCTGATAGTACGTACCAACGATTCGTTGTGAAATTTCGTTAGTATTTTTCTCAGTGCATAACTTTCATATGTACGTCACGTGCGTCATCATTCGCTGTAGAATGATCTTTTATTATTTTACTAGATACAAATGAAACAAATGTTGATGTGCATAATTGTCAATCCTGACAATAAACGTGTTTTTGGTAGAAATAATTTTAATAAAACTTTAACTGATTTTGTGAAAGCGTCGATGATCCAATGTGCACGTAAAGATTTGTATGTTTAGGTACCTACGCCCGACAAAACATATTTCACAGTGTGCACTCTACCTTACCCGACATAGTATCGTGAGCCTACCTATGACAAACGCATATAATAATAATAATCAATAACCAATAAAATATGATAGCGCATATAATATGACATTAAATTGTCAATTGTAGCATAATATCTCTGTTTATCATCGTTGAATTAATTAATGTAATAATGGGTGGTGATGTAGAAGGCAGACGCATACATGGAGAGCCCTTATACATGTTATTATTAATTTTATTATTATTATCTGTTCAAACAATTAATAATATATTATTATCATTTATATACACTCGAAGATTGTATTACTGTAATGTTCACAAATAATAATTATTTCTCTGTCAGAAATTATTACGACGACTATAATCGATATCCCTTTCAGTTTTGGAATACAAATAAATATATTAATTTTACTGTTTTATTTTATTTATTTTTACTATCTTACAGAATCAAACAGTCATTACATAACATATTAACAAATGATACACTCAACATGTGGACTAGCAAAGATTCCATACTTACCAGAAATTTCTTAGTCTTATGAAAAAAAGTTTGAGTTAAACAAATTAAAATTCAAACTACAGTAAAACGCTCAACCAATATCAAATGTTTCAAAGATGCTATGACCGAAAAAAGTCAAGCCATCAAGTTCATATCTCCCTCCCCTGGTCAAATGGAGACTGGTACTGTTATAGAATTGTTGTGAAAAATAAACACAGAAAACGAAGTTTGTATTTCACATTTTTTTTTAAATATACCTAGGTTTTGTTATAAGCCCACATACAACCTTATACACCTTTCACAGTAAGCTAAAAGCTTGTGTCATGAAAGGGGGGCTTGCCGGTACCTGGGATCGAATCGGGGGCTCCTTGTTCACAAGGCCGAGAGTCTACCTGCAGGCTACCGATGAACTCTGGTTATTGACTTAATTTAGAGGCATGCCAGTATTATTCGATCTATAAGGCATTACCAATTTTATAAGAAAGGTGAATTATCGCGAGGTTAACAAGTTGAAAGAATATATATCACTTATATTATATTTATTTTAAGAGGGATATTAAAGTTAGGCTTGTATTTAAGTGATCATCAAAAATATACCAAAATCGTCACCAAATAATTCAATATGATTGCCAAAATAGTAGATTGATCATCAAATCGTGATCCTCAAATAATTCTAAATTGAACCCTAAAAAATAAAATATTCTAACCAAAAAATTCAATATGATCGCCAAAATAGTAGATTGATCATCAAATCGTGATCCTCAAATAATTCTAAATTGAACCCTAAAATATAAAATATTGTCACCAAATAATTCAATATGATCGCCAAAATAGTAGATTGATCATCAAATCGTGATCCTCAAATATTTCTAAATTGAATCCAAAACAATTAAACATTTGCCGGCAAAAATAAAATCTGATTCCAATATAAATTTCTTACAGTTTTGTACCTACATATTACTTTTCTATAGAAAAAAAAATACTCGACAACGGGTGCCGGCAAAAATAAAATAAAACCGGCGAAAATAAAATCTAGTTCGAATATAAATTTCCTTAAGTTTCGTATATATTACTTTTTCTATGGAAAAAATACTCGAATACGGGTGAGGCCGCTCAAGTATCATAGTTCCGATAATAGTGCATCTGCAACGGGTTTGAGTATTCAAATATTATTATTGTAGTCGTGAATAGTGAAATAATAAAAAGGGTCATGTCATTTTAAGCATTCTTAAAAAAATCACGATAGTGAAGAAAGAGACTTTCTAATGAATTTACTTAAATATTATGAACGATTTTTGTTATTATAACAATAAATTTGGCGATCAATCTACTATTTTGGCAATCAATCTATTTATTTTATGGTCAAATGTATTTTTTGGTGGTCATACCGAAATATTTTGACGATCGGAATTTAATATTTGTAGGTAATAATTTTGATGTTAGTTTCATTTATTTGATGATACTTATTTTATATTTTGATGATCGGAATATGAAATATTTGGTGGTATTGTTTTGGTGTTAATTTTACTTTTTTGATTATCGCTTTATTTTTCTGATGGTCGGTGACTAGGATCAAAAATATTATTTGATGATCATTTATATAATACCGTTAAAGTTATATTTTTGTGTCAGATGTAGAATTCTATCACTCGCGGACTTATTAATACAGTTGAATAAGTATAGAAAAGTGTATTAAGAATACAACAATATTATGTAAACACGAATCCTTATTTTCATGAAAAATAATTAGTTCACATGCATAAATCCCATCACACTGCCTTCCTTTCAGGGGAATTATTTTGTATATTACTATGGTATATTGACACTTTTATCTTCACAAGGCCTCCACTCCACTACCCTTTTTGTCCATATTTGATCTTTAAGTCTAGCAACATGCCCTGCCCATGACCACTTCAACCTTGCCACTCTTTCGACAACATCCGTAACTCCCTCCATCGTAATAGAGGAAGACCTCCAACACGTTGGTCAGACGACATCAGAAGAATCGCTGGTGACTGGTTGCAGAAAGCCCAGGAAAGATATGCCTGCAAACATATGAGGGAGGCTTATGTTCAGCAGTGGACAGGAATAGCTGCATAAGTAAGTAAGTATATTTACACTTTACTACTTCTATAAATAACAATGAATTATTTCACAGCGTTCAATATTTTTGCTCGTTTATACAAGTAAGTACAAGTAGGTATTATCAACAAACATAATGCTTTGTAAATAATATTATTATGCCACCATTACCATGTTCCTTGTAGGTATTACACGATTTACTCAGAGTAATTGTGATCATATTTTTTTGTCCACAGGCGACTTACTGTGTTTATGACTTTATTGTGAAATCAATTCGACAATACAAACATTTTTATGTTGTTACAATGTACTCGACATTCATAAAAAATACATCGACAGCAAACGTAACAACTTATTATGCCAAACCGTGCGTTCATATCTTTTTCCTCCAAATGATACGTCTATTTATTGATTGACACTTATATTTTAACAATATTAAACTCGAATATCTAGAAAGTTTGTAATACGAAAACTGAACTTTTTATGGGCATTGAGTGTATTTTGAATTACCGAAAATTATGGCATTAGGATTATTTCTACGTACTTATTTATTTATTAATTTCTGAGGAACACAACAGATGTTTGATACATATTATTTATTTATTTATTTTATTCTTCACTGTACATTGTTTACAATAATACAAATTAACAAAGAAAATATCATTTATACAATTCAATGCACAGAGGGCGAGTTTATCGCTAAAATGCGATGTCTTCCAACTAGCCCGGTTATTAAAATCAAAAAACAAAAACAGACATAAATATACATATCTACAGTAATATTATAAATATAAAAAAAACTATCAGAAATTATCAGTTAAATCAGCAAAAATCACACAAATAATCAAATATCCAAACCATACACACGACATCAATAGATACATTCATTCGATCTCATACAGACATATATGGCAAACAAACTCTCATACCTTAGATTTAACATTCACACCATTATAATTTCTTCAATAAAAAAATCCTTATGTAGGTATATACACATATAAAACAACATATTATTATAAAGTCAATTGAAACTTTTTTTCACCCTTATAAAGAAAAACGAAAATAATAATAAAATACGATATAAACGAACACATTCCGACACCCAACCCACCCAAGAAACAGCACCCGAACCGATAAGAAGACTCCCAATCTGCTTTTTGAATTTATAACTTGTGAATTATTATTAACTAAAAACACTGTATATACCACTAGAACTAGTGGTATATACAGTGTTTTTAGTTAATAATAATTCAAAATGGATTACCACAAAGTTACACTTAAAAATATCGAATATTTATAACTTGTGGTCTCAACTAGCTCACTTATTTCATATGAAATAATTATATCTATATATTATTCAGAATTATATATTATCAGAGCGCAGGGAATGTCGTGGAAAGAGGTGTCGCAATTGGCGCAGAGACGCTCTGAATGGAGGAGGCTGGTTTCTACCATGTGCTCCCTAGAGGAGCGTTGAGGGCGATGATGACGATGAAGATGATTCAGAATTATGGAATTTAACTACTACAAAATCAAATAGAAAAAGTAATTTAAAAGTAATTTACTACTGCCTCGCTAGACTTCAGTCTGTTCTGGGACAGTATAGTTTACATCTGAAGAATCTGTCTCAAAATCTACGTAACAATTTGAGCTTTAGAGTTCATATCTGCTCTAAGATGGTTTTGGACCTAATTAAGCTCAGGTTATGAAATTTGACATAAACCTTTTTGATTAATATTCCTTTCTTATGACACCAGGTCACAATAATGTGACAATAACAACAGCTGTCTTCGGTAGGTACAACAATATTATTATTTTCATCGTTGTCATAAACCTTTGCGCTAAGTCGTGTTATATTCCTCAGTACTTGTCTGCAGATATTTCAATGATTTGTTCTATGGCGCCATGTTCTCCAATAATAATATCTCTGATATTGTTGCAAGCTTCAGTATTAGCTTTCGTATAAGTAGTAGGTAAATATATATAAGTGCGTAAGTTACTTGAAGACATGTTGTGAATATTGACGCAATTTCGCAAAACCACTCCTTAGAATACAAGTATTGATTTGATCCTAAAGTAAGTTGAAATGTTTTTGAATTTATTCCTACGTGGGTTAAAACATGGGTTTTGAATGATCTTGTTCTGTGTCATGAAATATTTTATATTGGATTTATATTCATATATCCCAGTTTATAAAATGATAAATGGAAATTCAAATACTTCCTTATGTGTATTTTTTTTCAAACTTGTAATAAAAATCTGCCTAGAGAATTCAAGAATTAATTAAAAAATAGTATTCACCTAGGTCACGTTGTGTTGAAAGGCATGGTTTGGAGTGGCCAGAGGTCCTGGAAGCGGCGGTGGACAGGGATCTCTGGAGGAGCTACTTAGTCGCAATGGGCCCTCGACCCAACTAGGACAAGAGGAAGAAGATGTGTGTATGTATGAATGTATTCACCTGAATGAAAAATATTTATTTATTTTTTACTTTACATTGATTATAAGCAAATATCGCTAATGAACATAAAAATGAACACCAGTATTACTAGATTGAGTAATATTATTTACCGTCAACCCTCCGATATCAAATTCTACTACTACATAAAATAGTTTTAACTCAATATTGATGTATTGTGATCTTTCATCAAGACTCAAATAAGTTTTACTAGATAATACAAAACTGATTTAAATATATTGATTGAGTCGACGTTGATTTTGTAAAACTCCATTATATTGATATAATGAAAACAAAATTGTTTTTGGTTTTACTACGATTATCGATACAAATCGTAGTAAAACCAAAAACAATTTTGTTTTCATTATATCAATGATTTAAATATAAAAGGTGAACTATGAAGAATTAATAAATAATAGTACAGCAAGTAACTGATAAGAATACTGATACATTTATTAAGTTTGCATGTATATCCACGCAAACAAAAGAAGTAATTGTTTCATCATAGAATATAAAAAGTATCAATAGTGTAGCAGCTAAATAGAAAACAATTCACAATGAAAACAACTAACTTAGTACATTTGAGTGATAATATAATATTATTATTATTGGTACAGTAGAACGGGAGTAAGTAGTTGATTTACCCTTGAATGTAATATTTCTACAATTGAGTTAGCACGTGAATAATGCTTATGATATATTTTCATACTATGCGGGTTGCGCAATTTAATACTATGTAAGTGCCTACAACAAGCAATAATCATAATACAAAAGTGTGCCCGGGGCCGATGGCATAGGCCAAGCAAGACAATAAGATCTCCGGCAGATAATTTATTATATAATGCATTCTGTAGGTACGTTTCGTTATTATAATATTTGTCCAATTCTACAACTGCTGATATCAAAACACCGACACTAGTACAAAAGTATAAAGTATTGCCATATTAAAAAAAATACGTCAGCTATTTTCTCCATATATATTAATTAGAAAACGATAGTAGTTGGATGGAAGAAATCACTATATAATCTTGTCACTGCATTTCATTAACTTTACTTTTCGTATGGCTCAGGGGTGTTATAAATCTTAACCCATGTGGGCTGCATCGTATCCTACAGTCTTTGCTCCAGTGCTGATAGCCAGTTCACCGCCTTCCGTCCTGCTTCACAAATGTCGTTAGTTGGAATTTTGGGTTAGTTGGAAGAGATCGCGCTCTCCCTCTGTATATTGATTGTATTTAATTTGAATGTATACCTTTTATGTAATTGTTTTTTTATCAATGTACAGTAAAGAATGAATAAATAAATAATGTCCTTGCTGATTTTTTTAAGATGGCAGTCGTGTACTAAGTTTGTGTCTCACCGTCTGAACATCTCCACATTCACAATCAGGGGAATCTCTTTTTCCCCACCTCCAGAGCAACAAGTAGTTACAGTATCCATGTTCTATCTTCACTCTATTTTGATGTACCCAAATATTTTTTCGGCAGATCAAAACCAGGTATATGGTTTGTGGGGTCCACTACTCTATGTAGATATCCATAATTATTTTATGTATTAAAATTAAAAAAAAAAAAATTTAAGGTGAAATAAATAAATTAACATTTTTGATGACTTATTTCATAAACTTTCATCTCATTTTAAATCTTTTGATAGGGTTTGGTATCATATTTATCTGTAGTATAATCTATCGTCGCAGAGAAATGAGATGACGTATTTATGTAAATCTAACTCATGAAATTATTACACAAGGCTTAGAAAAGACAATTTCATCTTATTTGATGGTGCCATGGATGGGAATTGAGTCCACAAACCATCCGATATGTCTTCGGGTATCTTAATTGGACAAAGCACATCTCGCGATAAGGATATGTTGCGGGTTCAAGTCCCGTCCAGGGCACTACAAAATAAGGTGATGCTGTCTTTTCTAAGCCTTATAATATGATAGTTTCATTCATGGGTAAATTTTTCATAAATCTCGTATGTAACCTCACAGAATGGCTAATTTTAAAAACAAAACTAGCAAGAATGACGTAATTAATCAACTTTTTTGTCGACAATATTTTAGAGAGATTACCAAAGAGTTGTCGGTCTTGTGTGTTGATACTTTACATAATTCATTTAGAACAATCGATAGCTTAACCAGTTTTTAATTAATGTTGTAGTGTAACCACCACTATAATTGTATCAACTAATTTTATTGTATCATAAAAGAAAAGAAAGAATCGTTGTATTGTCAGTAAGAATATACCTACTATTGTATTAAATTTTATAGTACTACTATGATACCATTAGTCGTAAAAATGCACCGAATATTGCCGATATTATCAAAAGTTGCCAGTAGGGATATTAGGTACCTACTTCTAAATGAATAATAGGAATTAGGAATCAGTTAGAATGCACCGCCTTTAGCGTTACAACATTGGAGTAAATTACTGAATGAGTTCTGATCATTAAACAGAAAATATGCTGTAGCAAATATAGGTGCCTCCCAGAAAACAATAAAATTTAATTATCGTACTTATTTGTTAAGCAAATAATATCCAATGACGAACGTACTTATTCATAGACCTCATAGATACCGTTAAAATAATTTCACGAATAAACTGGTTGTTATATTTTTATGTCATTTTGCCTATTTAAAATACATAATCTGTGTATTCTATTTGGTTGAAACTTAAGTCTGGTGGAAGCTGAGACCATAATCTCTAAGTAGATACTATTTGAAATACTTGACCGTTTAACGGAGAAAACTGAACAAATAATCATTGATAATGATAAGATCGGAACTATGCACAAAGAGAGCTACCAAAATAGGTGCTCAGATCTAGATAGGAGCAGCAGCTCAGCAGGTATTGTGGCTACTGTGTCGTGATGGTATGTACAGTAGGTAATGGGAGATGGATAGATTAAAAACATAATTAATAACGTACCTATCTAAGTATTGTAATTCGATTACTCCACCAATCACTCTTATAAATTTCTAAGATGGGTATATTTATTATTAAAGAGATATGAACTTACAAAATCAAAATATGATTTTTTATTAATTGTGTCGGTGGACACGTAGTAGAACTCCATAATTAGGTAATTTGAAACAAGTGTTTCTTTCGACCTGATAAGATTGATAATGACCTGATCAGATTGTTAATAACCTGATAAGTCGAAAGACGTCTCTCTCGTGATCAATAACTTATAATATAAAGAAGTACTTGTTTCAAATTACCTAATGATTTTTTTATTTACATTCACGTAATTATATAGTTTTTCACCCAAGATTGATATGATAATGAAATGATTGTCAATAAATGTGCTTTTTCATAAAAAAAACCACCAGACTACTTAACTAACTAGCCTACAAATCAGTCAAATGTAAAAATTTTAATAGTTGTAACATGTCAAACGCGTACTTACTAGAAATACAAATAATTAATTTTGTGCTTAATAAAATCACAATATAACATCGGACTGTTATTCTCCAGATAAAATACTACTTAAAAATAATTTAAAATAATCAAAGTTTTGATGTGTTCACCTAATCTTACATAATAAATTGCCCTAGATGTATTGACATAAATACTAGATGGTTTATATTGTGATATGGTTGCATAGTAGACGATAAATGATCTACACTTCTGAGCTTCTCTACACACGCCTACACATGTGATAAAAAAAGATATTACGAAAAATGACAATGGAAATTTGATTTGAGAGATTTAAAAAAAATATACTTAACTAGCGGTCCTCCCTGACTTCGCACGGGTAGATTGGAGTTTTAGTAAGGATCCCTAACTATTTTGAAAATATTTTATAGCCTATGTAACTTTCCAACAGTGTAGCTTCCCAACAGTGAAAGAATTTTTCAAATCGGTTCAGTAGTTTTGGAGCCTATTCAATGCAAACAATCAAATCTTTCATCTTTATAATATAAGTATAGATAAAGATTCTATTTTTTATTAACAGGCATCTGATTCGCTTACGAATAAAAATAATTTCTCAGAAATACAACATTGTTTTACGAAAATTTATTATTTTCAATGTCGGATACATTAAAAATGATTTAAATGTATTATTATTATTATTAAACTGTAGTAGTCAATCATAGACGGAATAATTATTTAGTAGATAATTTCTTTATTATTAAAAAGAATTTTTGATAGGTCACGACATTTATTAGTAAGCACTGGTATAACAACTCACTATGTTGTGTTTATTTTTGTTAACACTGACTATACAATAGTGCTTCTGAAAAAACAAGCTGCTCCCATTTAGAAGAAATGTTGTTTCATTAGTAGGTACGAATTGTAAGTAGTGAGTACCTACTACGTGATGTGAATTACATATCTAATTTGAGTAGATATACTATGTACCTACATGTACAGTGAAGTTGTAAATCAATAGAACACGAAAATTTAAACTAATAATAGGTATGTAAAAGATTATTTTGAAAATTAAAACACTGTTTTATTCCACTAAGAGGATTTTTTATTTGTTATAACGTTTTCAACTGTGATTATGGTTATGATTATGTCTATGATTATGCTTTTAGTATTGTGTTGTTGTTACTGATAATGACTGTTGAAAACGTTATAACAAATCAACAATCCTCTTAGTGGAATAAAACAGTGTTTTAATTTACAAAATAATCTTTTATAATGCATTTCAGGCAGATATAGGCAGATTGCATTTAGTCTTATTCCTCTCCACTTGTTCTTAATCATCGGACCACCACGATAAATTACTACAATTACAATTATTATTGAGGCAGGTGTCCATCTTCATAAGTTGAGTGGATTACATTATGAATGGATTGTATTGTGATATTATGTGCTCGTATATAGTGACTTGAGGTAGATATTTATAGTTTTGAGTCATTGGCATTTGTATAAGTATTAACAGCATTTGTGTGTATAAAGGTGATAAGAACGAATGAATTCAAAGTGTTGCGGTGTCAATCAGCGCTATGATAAATATACAAGACCTATTCAAATAATAACACTCGTATATATGAGGAGGAACATTATTACCGAAATCAAACGGGCGGCTGTTAGTGGACATAGTGAGGTCACCACAAGAAATGGAGAGGTAATATGCCTTCCATATAAACAACGATAATGGGTAAAGTGCCAGGCTCACTTAGGAGAGCTTGATGGTTGATTTTACCTTGTGTGGTTGTGGCTGTCGCGGGTGAACTCGTTTTTTTTCGTCTTTGTGTTGTCCTGTCTCCCTTGGTGGAGAGTATTAGGTCTGGTTGGGATGTCCCTTAGGGAGGGAAGCGTCTCTGCAAAATCTCCGGTAACGGCGACCCTCGGGTTCGCCGGCCTGAAAACCTAGAAAAATCTCTGGACACCTCAACTCAGCTTTTGGTCCAAAATATATGCAATTTTGTAAATAGTTTCGTACTTTTATTTTTTATATTTTTTTTTTACTTTTGTAACCTAGGTTAAGAAAACTTGTTTATTTAATTTATTTTGTAAAGATATATGTTTTATTAATATGTTTGCTTCTCTCGGCTATAGAGGGACATCGAAGGAATGTAGTCAAAAGATTCCACACACGGGGGTATTTTGGCCGGCCAGCCCTTCAGGCTGCCCACTATGGCACCTTCGGTGTGGACAAGATTTGTTAAGTGTAGTATTTCGGATAAATGGAAGTCCCCAGACTTCTGCGGTATCCGGGTGGACGGTGGGTCCTTCAATAAACCAACCTAAGCCGATTCGCAAGCATCGAAACACCTTTCCTGTTTCATACTTAAGGAAATTTGCACAGTGTGTTGGTTGTGCGCATGAGGTATCTGTTGAGTAATATCCTGAATATCTCCACTCATTCAGGTGTGAAAATCCAGTATTTGCAAAAATTTGTTTAACATTAACAATGATAACATTAATTGTCATATATTTGCTATATTTATAATTCTATATAAGTACCTATTTGAATTAAAACCCAATTTTACACTTTTATTACGTCAAAATTTCTGAGCTTGTTCCCTTTTTGAAGTGAAAAATAAGCAAGAGGTATGTAACATTTTTTGATGGCTAAGTACATTTACATTTACAAATCTCCATGATAAATAAAATTATGGATGACATGGGAATTGACATTCCTGCAACATCCATGGGTGAGGGAGGGTGCAACCCTTAATGTGTGTGATAAATAAAATTGAGGCATTTAAAATGTGGTTGTACAGAAGAATGCTGCGTATCTCATGGACTGATCGAGTGTCCAACGAAACAGTTCTAAATATAATGTAAAAAGATAGAGAGCTACTAACCACTGTCAAAAGACGAAAGGCCGCATACTTTGGTCACATATTCCGTGGAGAAAAATATGCCCTTCTGCAGCTTATAGTAGAGGGTAAGATAGAGGGCAGACGGGGTTTGGGGCGCAAAAGAGCATCATGGCTCAAGAATCTTCGGCAGTGGTTTGGAATACCGGATGCAGCAACCCTTATCAGACTGACCCAGGATCGTGAAGAGTATCAAGAGATGGTCGCCAACCTCCGATAGGAGCGGCACAAGAAGAAGAAGAAGAAGAAGTACATTTATTCCTTTTTGAATTGCATGTTAGGCTCGCCAACGTCGGCTATCACTCTGGCTAAAGTCTGCGTATCCTATATAACCTGAAATAGCGCATTTACTCTCTGGGTTCCTATAAGATACGTTTAGATATTTCGTAAATAAATAGAAGTTCTCCTCTCATATTGTAAAAAAGTTCACCTAATTCAACAGCAGAAAGTATTTGAAATTGTTTTAAATACATTTTACATGATTCATTATTTTCATTTGACTTTTAATCTTATTTACGAATTAACTGTACTAATCAAATGAAATCATCGCTTCGTACCAACTTATGTTCATCAATATGCAGATCATAAAATAGTGCATATCATATTATTATTTCCGTATACAGGTTATGATGACAGAAATACGTCTATGTATACAATAACAAAGTAGATATTCTATTGCTATATTCCCTCAAGACCAAAACATTTTAGACGGTGATATTACAAGAGCATGACTTGTTATATCACGAAATTTACTGTCCATGATTTGTTTTGAAGTGGACCAAAAACCCTGTAATACTTTTACCTGCAAAGAACATTTATACATCTTGACTGCAAATCACATATCGGGTTCCTCTTACGTTGACGACATAAATTTTTCACGAAAGTTTCTTCTACCATATTAATTAAACACCTTTATATCTAGACGCAAGTATATGTGCCATGAAAGTAAGATGAACCAAATTATCCCAGCTAATAAGCTGTTGGTTCATTCTTAATAGCAAGTCCTATAAATTCATATATCTACCTATAGGTACATACATTACATTCTCGTATCAAGTAGGTGACTACAGATATAGCCTTCTCATTTCTAAGGATCAACTCTTCAGGTGGATTGACGACTGACGATCAAGATGGACTGACGACATTACTCCAATCGCGGGAAGGAAATGAATACAGAGGGCACAGGACCGCAACGATTGGAAGAGTTTGAAATAGGCCTATATCCAGCAGTGGAGAGATGGCTGACTAAGAAGAAGAAGAACTCTTCAGGATTACATCGAAGAGAGACCCATTTGACACCCGGATATCTCAGGAGTCTTTAACTCCTACTAATCCGCACATTCAAACCAAAATTTTCCTCATGGGCCTGGAGCACCGGTCGGCCAAAATCGCCATCGTGGGAATCTTTTATACTAATTCTCTCTTCAATGTCTCTTTTAGGCGGTAATAATGTCTATTAGTGGTCTTCTGGATTACAGCCTTCCCCCCAATGAACATATTTTTGTAAGTGCCCATAGTCCTGAATTGTGTCACATTCGCAACATATGTACATCTGCTTTTCTTACATCGCTGGGTATTTCAAAAGAAATTTACTTACTTGAATAAACGTATTTTATATGTATATGCAAAAAAGTCACGAATAATCTAGAGGTGTGATTTTCATTTTTATCCCACTTCATAAAGAAATAAGTGTCTCCCTAAGTACCTTGTACACACTGTGTTCTCATAGTAGTGAATGGTAGTGATTAGGTACTGAGTAGGTATAACAAAACACATGCAATGTGCTCGCAGCTACAAGAGAAAAGTGAAAGATGTGTGTTATTTTGAATAGGTCACCTGTTGAAGATAATCCAATAACATTACCTACATTATATTATATTATATTTGAGACGGTAATAATAATATTGTACAACAAGTACATGAAGCGTGCAATGCAATATATGCCTTATTGACACCTCGTTATGGCCATATATCTAATAATATAATATGTAAGTTGTAAGAAGTTATTATCTAACATTATAAATTAGGTATATTGTATTACGTTTCATTGTAAAACACATTTGTAATATATTAATACCGGTATAATAACAGCAATCTATATAATACCTGATACTGATTCTGTACGGGTAAGTACCTACTTTGGTAGTGCATAATCTTATAAATAAAAATGGATTGAGCATGTATGTCACTCCATAACTTGAGAACAGCTGAACCAACTTGGCTAATTCTTTTTTTGTTGTATTCGTAATTATCAAGAGACTGTTTATATGAAAGAAATTTTTGGGAAAATCCAACGGAATAGTCGGAAATTTGGATTATATTTTTGTATGAAAGTGACGTTTGTATGACAGTTCCACTGTCACGTGTTGCCAAAACGATTTTTTTTAACGATTTTTTGATTGTGTTCAAAAAAACAATATGGATAATAATGATTCAAAATCAACGGTGAAGTTTTTTCATAGATTGGTCCATTTATAGAATAATTTATGTATACATTTTCAAATTAGAATCGGTATCCATACAATTTAACATCTGTGGTTGTCAAATTTCAATTTTGAAAAAATCATGAAAAGAATTATTATAAATTTAAAATGAATAGGTAAATCTACCTAAAATATAAATAAGTACCTCCATACGTAATTATATTACATACAGCAGTTAATTTATAAATAAATCTGAGTTAAATAATATAATCGTTCAATAAATTCTTTTTTGACACTATACAATGACGCACTTGGATAATTACGGGTGTTTGTAAAGAGATTAAAAATAATATTTATTATTATTCATTGATAGTTAGGCGGTAAGAAGCTCGCTGGGTCAGCTAGTATCTAATAAGGAACTTCTATGAGGAAAGTTTACGAGTGGCATTTATAATCGTTGCATTCAGAAGGTAAAATAATGTTGAGTATTTTGGAGAAAGTAGATATCATCTAAGTACGAATCATTATGAATGTTCTAGAATAATTATTGAGTACGTACTCACATTTGTTAAGATTTAAAAATGGCAAACATCTCGGAGAAAGTAAACATTAATTTAAAAATACAATATAAGGATTTAGTAAATTCAATAATTAATGACTGCGGTACTAAGTTAACGAAATAAATTTCATTATTATATGTTATTAATAGCCGCGAGCATCTGCTTACTATCAATAATGATAAAAATCTAATTAAAAAGTAGAATATTGTGCTCGCTATCTCTGATTTGTTGATGTCTTTAAGTTAAGATCGTGACAAAAAGTAAGCGGGCGCCACAAAGAATGCAGCTATAATAAGTTTCCTTGCGATGAATATTGATCAATGTTTCTGCACGACCTGCCCTCGAAGCAACAATACATCCGAATTAACTTAATCGGTAGGTACCTACTTAAAGTATCGACTCAACTAATCAAATAATACTGACTTACTTAACCGTTATTACAAGGAAGGGAATCATAATCAGTTGCTTATTAAACAATACATTTCATATGTTGCAATTAAACCACTTTGAAAGTGCTGACTACGAGTATCTTTGCATATTTATGTAAAATATTCGTTTATAATAACATGGGACGGTCGGTCTAAGAGTGAGGTCGACAGCCGTATACATCAGGCTAGACTTGCATTTAATAAAAAGTCGAAAATAATAGAATCAAAACAATATAGACCTGAGACTGAGAATACTCCTCATCAAGACCTATGTATGGAGTATCCTGATGTACGGCTGCGAGACATGGTGCCTATCTGAAAGAGATAAACGAAGACTAGAGGCGTTTGAGATGTGGACCTATAGAAGACTATTAGGAATTTCCTGGAGAGACCACATCAGAAACGAAGAAGTTCTTCAAAGAATCGAAGGAGGAAGGCACCTGCTCAAGATTTTGTCAGAAAGGCGTGCAAGGTGGATCGGCCATGTAATACGACAAGAAGGCCTCTTGCATGCCGTAATGGAGGGTATGACCGAGGAGACAAACTCTAGGGGACGCCCACGCCGAGAGTACCTGGAAGACCTGCTGGTGGACATGCGCTGCTCATCATATGCAGAATTCAAAAGAACCGCACAAGACAGGGAGGAGTGGAGGAGAAGAATTAAAGAGATAATTGCTGCAAACCAATCCCAGGATTGAAACCAGAGAGAGATTCGTTTATTGTTTATTGCTTTTTGTAAATCATTCCCCATAGGTCCATTACGGGACACTTGGGTTCATCATAATTATACAGGATGCATAAAAAAAATATGAAAGAATACAAAGCAGTGAGGCATCAGAAGCGAGATAAATTAATGGAAAATTTAGTCAAAATGTACATAATATGTAAATATAAATAATATATAAATAATAATACTTTTTCAGTACTAGAAGGATGTCAAGAGTCTCTTTGGTATCACATCTAAAGTACAATATTTTATTTGTTCAACAAAAGAAAGAGAGAGATAAGTACACGAACTAAGGACGAATCACACATATCACACTCAACATTTTTTGTAATAATATATTTTTCAACTCTAACAGAATGTCAAGAGTCCCGCTAGTGTAATGACCAAAGTACAATGAAACGTTCGAAGGACAAATAAGATTGATAAAGTAGCAAATATATTTTTTAGTTTTTATATCATTACAATGTTTTAACCAAAGATCAACTAATGGTTTTAACACTAAAATTATCTTGATTAAAATATTTTTTTTATACAATTTTGTATGAGAAAATAAATGTATTTTGAAGTAACAAGCTGCACCGTCATTCAGTTAGTAATTTGTTTATTTTTAAAAAGCTGTGAAAGTTTGTCGTAAATAAAAAATTTATTTGATTAAATTTAAACACTGTCTTTCACTTAAAGTATTATATTTTCATAATTTTGTTAACTATTAGAATTGTTATAATGTATTAATTGATATTATGTATATAGTATATATAATTCATTCAAATAAATAAATAAATAATAAATAAGCTTTTTGGACTACGTCCATCCTCAGTGAAAAAAATAATTTAATACGTTCGCTTAAAATATCCTTAAATACTTGAAATATCCTTAGTGTTCACTTAAAAAAAAACTTAAAAATTTTAAGTATTTTTTCACTGAGGACGGACGTAGCCCGAAAAGTTTATAAAATTAATTATAATACTTTAAGTGAAAGACACAGTGTTTTAATTTAATCAAATCAAACATTTAATTCACTAAGTGAAGGCGAAGCGACTAATCATTGATAGCGTCTATATAATATTAGGCCCATAAATCAGCTAAGACTTGGTAGTAATATATTATTATATCAATTATAGCTCATTGAGCAATGGAATAAATAATCTATTAAGCTCAATACTTAGAATCATGGTGCAGTAAGTACCTAGTAAGCTGCTGATAGTTATCTGCTGCCGTTTATCCGTGCATTCCTTCACTTAATGGTGTTCCCGCTGATTTTGTGATCAATCGTCATGCATTCTGTTAGCGTGTCGTTAGCCATTTATACTGCAGGACTCTGTTAGGTAATTTTCATGTAAGGAAAGCCCTGTGAAGCAAGTGTTCTTGCATAATACTACAATCCTGAATAAAGACCATTATCTTTTTAATATCTAACATGTTCAACTCATGATTTATTCACGAAGCACAGGTCTGTATTTTGTATGGTAATATTTATAATCTTACAACAATGTTTAACTATCATAAAATCCAAATTATAGCCTGTAATCTTTTATAATTATTATATGCAAGGATATTATTTCAATAACCAATCAAATAAACTTAGGTATATACTCGTAGTATAATGCACTTTAGAATTTGGAATTGAAAGAATAACAATGACTTAATAGTATTATATCGTAAGACTTAGCTACCGTGAGTGTTTATGCTACCTTTCTACTACAATTTCAGTAGAAAAACATGAAAAAGCCACTAGTTTGGCAGAAAATATTAAAAAAGGCTTTCAAATAATCGCAATTACATAGTAAAAAAAATACAGAACCAATTTTTTTTTTTTTTGTATATTTATTTTGCAGTCAGCGCGCTTTGCGATATTTCGGGCACATTGCAAGAAGAGAGCATGACAACCTGGAAAAAGTGATTTTGACTGGGGTTGTAGAAGGGAGGAGGGGAAGGGGCAGAGTGCCAATAAGATGGAGCGACCAAATTAAGGAGGCCACACAGAGCTCACTTCACGGGGCCTTACACATGGCGGAGGATCGCTCAAAATGGAGACAGATGGTTTACAGGACGAGGCATGATGGTCACGATCCTCAGGATCGTGACCATCATCTGGGTTTTGTTATAAACCCAAATACAACCTTACACATCTTTCACAGTAAGCTACTAAAAGCTTGTGTCGTGAAAAGGGAGTTTGCCAGTACCTGGTATCGAACTCGGATATAATATAAAATGTAATATAATAATTATATCTTTATTTTTCCGAACATTTGCCTTTTACAGGACACTCGAAAATTCGCGGAAAAGAGTAGGAGACCAATAATGGTTGGAAATAAATAACGGTTACTTATTACGTAAGAATTTAAATTACTTAAAAGGAATTCCTTTTCACCCTGCACAAAGAAGAAATTACTCGAGTACGCAATATAACTTGCATGTAAGTATGTGTCAATATATTATTTTATAGAAATACTAATATAACATTGTATATTGATGTAAACTTACTGTAGTAAATAATATATTACATACTTCAGTTATATGGTGTATTTATCAAGTGTATGATGGTGGGAAGGTAAGTTAGATTTATTCTGGTCAACTACAAGTAATTAAATGTCGTGGACATCGTAATAAAATATGAGAAGATCGCTCCGATAGCAATGAGTTCCTACACTTGTACATATTATTTCTGTTTATGTTAACTCACTAAATATATAACTTTATTATACCGCATGTGAATACAACCTGTCAACTTTCACGGAACAACTGGAGTATTATTATATTAATGCTAAGTAAAAAAATTATCAATTGCCAAACTAGATTTACCAGGACGACGCTTACTTACTAACAGCCTAGGTGCAGCACTAATTATTTATTTATTTTTATTTATTTATTTATTTATTAAACTTTAAACGGCTATTGCCTTTTTTAAATACAAAATAAAATCCTAAATTAATACATTTTACATCAAATCTCCAAAGTTCATTCGTTCATCGGTCATGTGACAATTACAATGCTTTTTTTGTAGACATAAATATTTTTCATGAATCCATTTCTAGTTTTAAAAGGATGATTGCTAGATCTCTGACAGATTCTGGGTCTCGGCGGGCATAGGCAGGGGTCCTCCGCTCTATTGATGTCTTCCTTTCTCCTAACCGTTGCTGTCCCTAATCCTTCCCTTATTGTAGGTTTTATCTTTATGATGTATGCACATGATTGGTGAGTTTTCGGACTCGTTGTCAGTGTATCTATAAAATTTAAATGTTCTTTTTTTTCTTTCACTGTAGTATGTAGGTACTTGGTAAGATTTATTTTGTAATGTGTTAGCCAACTTTGCTGGTTTATGTGCCAACTTTTTTTTATCTATTTGTATTACCTATGTATAATTATAACTGTGTGTTTGCGTAAACTATAAAATAAAAAAATAATAATAATACCAATCTTTTTAATAAACAACCTGGGAGCAACCATAACGCCAGAGGGTGATCTCCGGTCGGAATTGTCAATCCGCATAGGAGCTGCTAGCGGCGCTTTCAATAATATGAACAAAATTTGAAATACGTCTGGACTCAGAATCAGGACAAAATGTCGCCTGTTTAATGCGTGTATCAATCAGAAATCTCGATTGGAGAACCATGTTTACACAATGTAAAATTGCGCAAAATGTAATCGGAAAAAGTGAGAAAGGCGTCCCAACGCTTACGAATTAGCTCTAGGCTGGCTTAAGTGATCATTTTCGCTTTCCATGGACAACGTTCACCAATTCCACCATTCTCACTGTCACAATGTAAGGTCCACCAATCGAGAAACGCTTTATGCAAACTATAGAAGCAACCATCTTTTTGGTACCCATCTCATATTTCAGATCTCAAATGCAACATGGTTCTGTAAGCATGGTTCTCCAATCGAGATATCTGATTGGTTATGTCATCTGCAACCAAATCCGGTTAGATAATAAAAAAAATTAGTAAATATTCCAAAAAGTGTTTTATGTTATGCAATAATAATAGACATGGTACAGATATGGAATATTTATTTGCACGACACAGGTTGTATTTTGTACTAACTTCAGTTACGCGATACAATATAATGCAATGCGTTAATGACGGAAACGTTAAGAGATGCGAATCATTCACTCCAACATTGTATTTGTAGATGGATCTCTAGATAAACTTAATAAAGTCTCAATGCGTAGGTACTCGTAAATAAATATATTATTAATTAATTTATAAACCATATAACAATTGATACAATAATTTTCATTGATTCGGTCATAATATTACTGTCATATATTATGGGAATTTAACGTGTTTTAATTTATGCAAAAAGTAATTGAACATTTTTTAATAAAGTTTTACATAATATGTAATATCTGCCTACAGGAGAAATAACTGCAGTTTGAAGTTCTTTATCGTGGAAGAAAGTGTTGAAATGATAAGACATTGTTATTTTTTTTTTATTTTATTATCTTGAATATTGCCCAATTCAAAGAATAAAGATACAATGTCCTTGGATTTAAACATAAGGAATGGCAAAAATGCAGTTATTTTTTACGAGGCTTCAGTGAAAATCGAACATTAACGTGCCAAAAATTTCTCGAAATGTGTCTTTAGTGCGACTATTAATGGTTTAAGATATGGAAAGGGCATATAAATTATTCAGTTATTATGACAAATAGAGAGATACAATATGTTCTTAATAACCATTGGATGTTGGATACTGATAATATTAATGGATCGATATAAAATAAACTTGTCACCAGTAGGGGACACAACATGGCAAGCTACGCCACGCCATAGCGATTGACATCGTGAATACATTGTGAAAGCGCTAATTTTATGATAATTTCAACTACAAGTACAGATTATTATGTGATAAGAAAATACATTGCGTACATTAATTAAATTTATTTTATTATAATAATATTAATAATAATAATATCTTAATTATTTTATTATACGCAAGTTTTCAATAGTTTCAGCATTCGATATTCTCATTGATTTCGTTATTATACAGGTTTAAGGTATCTATGATATCTTACGCTCAGTAAAACTACATGTTCGTACAACTTGCATATGAAAAAGTGAACACTGAACCTGACGAATATAATGTTCTGATAAATTATAATTTACAGCCTTACTATGCTCCTGTCGGAATTATGAGCAAGTTTTAGATTATTTAATCAAAAACTCATACAGTATTAAGTAGTCTTGTGTGAATGAAGCACCTTCTATAACAGTTCGTATACATAACTCTTATGACTTTTCTAAACTATTTTTTTTTCTTCATTCATGGCATAGCATTCTACAAGGATGATTTGTGCCAAAAACCGTCTCTTAATGTTATAGAATAGTCAGGGAGAAGATAGTTATTGAAAATAATAAAATTTGCTTTAATCGATTTGAGAAGGGACAAATAGATTGAACATCGGATTTCATACTCAGCAATGATTCAATATTCAAAGGGAATTGTTCGAAACTATTATTTGATTACTTTTTTTTATTTAAAAGTATTATTTTATAATTTAAAAATTTTTTGCCTCTCGGATCAAAACTATCAACAGCTGTTGTCTAAGATTTGATGCAAATTATCAATGTACATAATTAGTGTTGTTATAAGACCACGTTCTATATAAAAGAAAGCAAATAATATGATTAAATAGCAACACTGTAATAAATATTCAAAGTTTGAATTGTACGTGGCGAAACAAAAAGGAATTTTATTCGATCACTTGTATTCCGCTTTATATAATAATACATTCTGATTTATATTGTTTGTAGGTAGATTATTGTTATATTTTTGATGAACCACTTCTTGACATCACGACTTTAGTCTAGAGAGGTCAAATCACGTTTATAGTTGAATGTAGTATGTAGATACCTTTTGTACTGGGTACGTATGTATTTATCAGCTGTTGTATTGTTATTTCTATTCTCTATGACATGTTATAAAAGATAGAGGATTGTTATAATAATATATTGACCTCTTGTTCATAGTTTTGTACTCTGTATAAATAAATAGGGCTTTGTGAATATTATTTTATTATTCATTATTAAGTGAATTCTGATTTGAGAAAGGAAGGCATTTGATCATAAAAAAATATAGACAACCCTTGTCTTTGAAATGTATAAATTAAAGTGGCTTGTAGTTACAAAATGTATAAATCAACTGTCTATCGGTCGTGCTCTCTACAAAAATCGTAATGACAACTTTTCCATAGTCATCATCAAGAAAAACGTGTATTTGACAATCTTGACATCAGTAATACAATGATTTGGGTATACTCGTTGATGCCCGCCCAGTAAATTCACATTCCTTATTATTTTATTGCAAAAGAAAACGTAATTGGCTAAACGCTTGTATGATAATTTTAATCTGAAAATCTTTTTTTAATATTTTCTTCCCGGACAATTAAAGAATATATAAGTAAAATAAAAATACAAACTTTGTTTAATTCCACTTTAGTCAATACAATAAATAACTAAAACGTTTTCGGGCTTACACCCATCTTCAGTAGTTACGTGCTTTTTGTAGACTACAAAAAGCACGTAACTACTGAAGATGGGTGTAAGCCCGAAAACGTTTTAGTTATTTATTGTATTGACTAAAGTGGAATTAAACAAAGTTTGTATTTTTATTTTATAAAATGAATTTCCACAGTGTAACTCACATAAAATTAGAAAGTTTAATATATAAGTATTACTAGATATTTTAAAGCGCCCTTGAAGTGATATTAGCACAATACGGCGCTATACAAATTGTCTTATTATTATTATTATGCACAGTGTTTGTGCTTCAGGATTACATCATCCATGGATTGCCACCAAGTTCCTGCCTCCACAATTTCTCTCTATGCTTTTCTGATGAGGTTATAAGGTCATTTGTGATTATGTAATTTGAAACAAGTGTATCTTTCTAGTATAGTCTTTAGTAAAAAGAAACACTTTTTTCAAATTACATACTTTATCGTTGATGTTTACATAATTGCGGGATTCTACACCGACACAATTAATAATGTCATTGGTGACCTTAAGGTAGTTTTTTCTCGATTCTAGTCTTGGAGGTACCATCCGGTGACCGTAAAGGGGATGCCATTCAGCATGCGGAATGCATGTAATGAGAATGACCTAATGATGGCAAAAAAGCGATACACTTCATTGCATGCCGGACCCGAAAAGTAAGTGATGGACATAGAGACTATTTTTAAAAAAGCTGCAATACTTCAGATACATAAATACAAAGGGGAAAATAGAATTACAACTAGTAGTAGAAGTAGATTGGGTGGAATCCTTCTTCAAAGCGAAAGACGTACAACCACTGCTATCAACCATTTTGTCCATAGAGGTATACAGTATTTTAATAATTTACCTGTTAGTCTTAGAAATATTAAGAAATACAACATATTTAAAACCAAACTAAAGACTCAAATGGCAAAAGAAAATACCTAATATTGATTGAATGTATTGAAGAGAGAATGAACATGTCTTGAAAAAGGATTTAAAATTATTGTATTTTATTTTTATTTTAGTTTTACAATATTTAGAATCAAACAGTCGTTACACAATTCCCAGTGTCATGCGACCTGAGGATGAAAATCAATTTATTTGTCTATTAATATTTCATTTCTTGTTCCTTGTGTAATGTGTTTTTAAAATGTAGTCTGGATTGACACCCCCAAGTGCCCATTGCGGAGCCTATGGAGGTCGAAGAAAATAAATAAATAAATAAAAATAGCTTCGCCAGATGAGTGAATTTTTTCTATGTGAACTTTTTTTATATATTTTGTTTGTAATATGTATTTTTTTGTAACATTTTTGTTAAACAAATAAATAAAAAAAGTCCATACGGAAGGGAATTACGGTGAAAAGAAAGAACTCGGTGTAAAGTTTCGAGATACCCCTAGAAAGAGAGATTGTGTTATAATAGACCGCTACTGAGGTCAAAAAATAATATCGACACATTGAATAGGTAATATCACGATAAGTCAGTGTATCGGCGCGGCACAGCCTCAGTGTAAGCTACCATTATTATTATATAAAGCTACTACTTCTGCTTCTGTTCTATGATCATACGAGATAGGTAAGAGTACTACAGACAAACAATTCAATAGCTTAACACAATGCCTCACCCCAACTTATGTATAAAGCTACATTATAGCTACCTATAGTTATGTACTTATTAATATTATTAGATATTATAAAAGCTACACACTTATTTCATCATCATCATTTATTGTTCTAACAGATCGTATTGTTATAGACATATTATTATTGTTCTAAAATTTAGATATCGACAGTTGTATATTACGATATTGATCAATGAAAGCTACCCAAAGTCAATGACGGGTGACTAATAAAAAATAATAAAAAAAAGTAAATACACAGGATCATATTTACTATCTAAAAAATAAAATTTAAAAATAATAGTAACACTTTATTGATCAAAAAAAAATCATGAGCGATTAGCGAGCTCATTATCTGAACTTCGCTAGTTAATAAAGTCATTTATAAATTAACTACATACTGTGTTTTATTAAATTAATCATTAAGCTTTATTCCAGCCTGTTTAAAATGTTATCCCTGTGTTAGATTTCAAGTTAAATGCATATGTGAAAGGCATCAAAATTTCCTATTGATTATGTTTACGTTAAATTTTTCTATTTACGTAACGAATCGTAAGTGCTGACATGGAGACAGTTAAGTTATAACAATAATATATGTATTATCAAGTATTTAAATAACAGTAAACACAATGATAATACCACGGGTACAAAATAATAATATAATGAATTAGGTATTACAATAATAATATATACCAACATTGGGTATTTGATGTAGGTACTATTTACTATCAGTCTAGATTGTGCAACCAAAGATCACTCTTGCTATCAATGCATGTCGATCAAATTTATATTATTGACATGCCTTCTTGTTTTAATATGTAATCATAATAATATATTCAATGGTATATTATTAAAAACTTTTGCTTTCACAATTCATATATTATCGTATTTGGTCATAAACCAATGACGTTATTTTGTATTTTAATTTCATAAATTATACTCAATAATATTATTTGTACTCAATAATATCCACATGCAAATGATTTGTAAGTCGTTCATTTTGTGCATACTAAATACATCGTACGTATACCCTCTACGTTCTTAGATCGGAGTGATTTGTTTTTTTATTATTTTATCTATTTTTTACACATTTTTTGATAAGTAGCAAATATATATAAATAAAACATTAAATTTCAATGACTCAACTTCAAAAACAGATAATCTCGTGTTTTGAAGTGAGTTACATTGTTACAATAATACAAAACAATGCAAAAATAGAAAACACTATCAAAACATTACTAAAACATATCCATAAATCTTGAAAAAAAGGAAAAACACACATGTACTAAAATAAATCTGTTGTTAAATCAAATACACTAATTCTGTTAATTAAATAAAATAACAATTTACTCTATTTTCCATTAATAAATCTATATCTTAATCATATTTTTTTTAAGCCAGCTTAAACTCAGCGATACCAATATTTGCCAGATACTTGCAATCCACCGTTAAAGCATTATACCACTTCACTCCTTGGTAAGTGTAGAGGTTTTGCGCAAACGTCGTATTTTATGATATTTCACTAGACCATCTAGACGAGGCAATGTGCTTGTGCATAGGTTATGTTCTTCCATGAGGACAAATATATTTTTTATCGTTATTTGTTTTGTAACTCTCCATCATTTCTTTTAATAACCAAATAACTTTATCATAGTGACCAAGTTTCGATGTGCAATGTTTTTTTCAATATCAAATTTGAAAAAGACCAACCAATATTGAAACAGCTAGAAGCATTAGCGATAGATTTAGAAGTAGCATTAAAAAGTTGGCTGAAATACGTCGAAAACAAGAGGTGGTTATCACTTATCAGGGTAGTATAATGAAGGCAACTCCTTAAAAGAATCAACCAACAACGAACTAACTGGATTGGCCACAACATCAGACACCCAGGGCTACTTATCATCATCGCAGAGGGCAAGAACGAAGGCAGAAATGGTAGAGGCCGACCAAGAGACACCTATATGGACGAACTGTGGCACATACGTAAAAGAGACTAGCTGGAAAAAAGATGGAATGAAGAAGAAAATCCAAACTCGTTGCAGACCAAAACAATGGATTGTAACTCACTATATTTAAAAACTTATTCGTCTTGTCAAAATTATATATTTTTCGCGGAGAGCTAAGAGATTTTTTTTATATAAAAGTCAAGGGACCTTGCATCCTTTGTGTTACCGCGACCATAACAGGTCTATTGTGAAATCCTTCTCTGTCATATCTCACTCTCAAGATCAAGGTGCGTCATGTATGTAGCTCACTATTTGTCTAGGTGTGAGAAGAGTTCAGCAGTGCGTCACAGCTACAGAGGATGTGGATGGGTGTTTCATTATCCTCTGAACAAAATCTGCAGACTGGGGTATCTGACTATTCCAATTTTCGTCATGTGTTTCCTTAGTCTGCAGTGTCCTGTCAAGGTCCTGGTTAGAATCCTTATTTGATTTTTATTAAGTTTTAGAACTTCTGTGGTGGCTTAAAGTTGGTGGCCAATATTAATCTACGTACCATATTTTCATACATTTTTTTTGTCAACCTATCTTTGGCGCAGTATTTTGATTATATTTCAGGTGAGTAGAACAACAGCATTTTCAAATGCTAAAAATGTGCCTACTTATCAAAAAGAAAAATTGCAAGATTTTAAAAACTATATACCAACTTATCTATGATATAAATCAAGTAATAGTAAGATATCTAATTTATTAGATAAAGTAATTTTGTAATAATTAATGCTGTGAACGCTATTGATAAACCGTTATAGTGTTTTTGTAAGACGTTATTAATTCGTGTAGGTATCTTAGAAAGTAATTAAATACATTGTGTAGAATAATGAAGATGAGAATCCACCTACACTTCATCGTTAAAACATCAATATCATTATTTTATTGCTGATGCGGCAAATTCTTTAATCCTTGACTCGGTGAATGAAGCTATGGTGATTATATAAACTAACATTTATAAATAAATATAAATACATCTGCTAATAATATTGTTACCCAAAATTATATTAATTAGGTACCACTATATCTTTGTAATAAATATCGTGTTTTCAATATTTAAAAACTCGGTTTCATTTGCATCAAATTTTTCTCAAATAAACACAGTAATAATTACATAACGAAACTATATAGACAGGTATTGAAATAATTTGCGTTAACAATATTATGGACACAATTTTTAAATTTAATGTAAATCAAAGCAAAAAACTTTGTAGAGTTTTACTATGTACTTTTATTTAGTGATCAGGTTTCGACATGTTATGTCTTTTTCAAACTTGAGTTTATTAAATTATGGAGTTCTACAAAATAAACAGTAATAAAATACAACAATTTATATTGTACAATAGGAATAGATAATATAGGACGTTACATGGCCGCCCTATATTAATGTATATTAAAGATATCGTAATTTGTACGAATTTCTCTAATAGTTATGGATATTTTTTGATAAATAGAATTAATAAATATTAATGTGTATGAAGTGGGTACCATTTAGGTTAATACATACTTAATTCATTAGCATTCACCATGTTTCAATATAAATCGTGTCTCGCCAACAGCATTTATTCTGCCAATTGAAGTTTCATTTGTGTACAATACTTTTTGTAGCAATGATATATCATTTGGCATGAAGATGCGGCCGGTTACATGAGGGAAATCTCGCTCTCTCAATAAATTAGAGCAGGAATAGCCCTCATGGACAGTTTCACACAGTGCCCAGGATTATTTATTAGCCTCGAGGCACTCACTGCCGGGTTATTACTGTATCACGAAAACCTATTTGCTAACATTATTCCTATGTAAGGATACCATGCACGAGGATAAACAACGACTATAGATAAAATTATTATAATTCATGCATGAATATGTATGTATTACAGTAGGTACACTATGCAGTCACAGGTACTCACTGCCTACTTCTAATAACACTACACAACTCTCATATCGTCTCTTCTATTGTATAATATTTACTTAATAATACTAGAAGACACCACAACACTACCAGTAACTATACAATAATGTTTTACAGTACAGTGGTACCTCGACATACGAGTTTAATTCGTTCCGCAACCTTGCTCGTATTTCAAATTACTCGTATCTCAAAGCAAATTTCCCCATTGAAATTAATTGAACTGCCATTAATCCGTTCCATCCCCCAAAATGTTACCCCAGTTTATTTTTGTTACGTGTTTTTGAATAAAGGGTCGTTCACATTTGTTCACTTTCAGTGATCACTCCGGATGATCCTCCAAGATGAACAAGTGTGAACGGGCGTTTCATCGCCAGTGATCACTAGCGATGACGGAGGAAAGAGATTACCACTCGTCATAATTTTGATGAAAGGTCCTTTCACTGAAATGACCATTAACAAGTTTTATCTTATTATTTGTTTAATTCTCTATGAATTTGTATTGAATGTCAGAATCATGTACAAAATTATTATGCAGTCAAGAGCTATATTAATTTATTTTAAGTGTTATTTTTCATTTTTGAATTTGTTTAATTATTTTTATACGAAAATACGTCAAACTACATACAACATGAGTGAGATTGTTGACATGGCAGTGAAAGCATAGGATGAACAAGTGAACAGACGTGTTCACTTTCGATGAACAGGTTTGACCCTGACACTCTGGATGATCATCCAAAGTGAAGCAATGTGAATGCTACTTAAGAAAAATGTGTTTATAAGTGACAAATATTGTACAAAAACATAATAAAAGAGAATGTAAAGAAATAAACTACATTTATAAGGTGTTACTTTCGCTTAATTTTCGTCACTGCTTTTCTTTTCACTGGTCTTTACCTTTTTCTCCGCGTTTTTCTGATTTCACTTGTAGGCCGTTAATAAAAAAACATATCCAAGGAGGTTTGTTTCTTCCTCCCTTTCAGAATGTTCCGGAAATGAGTTAGGCAAGTGTCATTAGATAGCTCGTATCTCAAATTATGCTCGTATTTCAAATAAAAAATCCCTCGTTGAACAGTTCGTATCTCAAAAAACTTGTATGTTGGGGCACTCGTGTGTCAGGGTACCACGTATTTATATATTAGCTTACATTTATATTAAAAACCTGCTACATAGTTAGTACTATCACGGCGCAATTTAATTAATCGGTATTCCGTTTAAGTTAAACTCAAATTTCATTCAAAATATTTACTCCATTATTATGAAAATTTACGATGTCAAAACGATTTGATATTGTCGGTATCGTACAGTGTATAAGCAAATAAATTATACAATTAATTTTAACATCAAGAACACATAGCACCGAATAAGACATTCAGTCTGTTTATTGCATATTACCAACCGATAATTAAACCATTTTCTTACGAGATCATTTATTATGCCGATAAGGAATAAAGTGCAGCGCTGAATTGTAACTTGAGCTTTAGAAGGAAATGTATTCTAATGAAAATATTAAATAATAATTTATAATGTTTTACCAGGCTATGATATTAAAATATTATTTAAGTGAAGTTGATATTTTTCAACCGACGGTACTTGGTGGAAATTCATGTTGAATTTGTCTGAGTGACTGAGTCACTGTGGATATACTATAAATAAGCTTTTATTTAAAATTATTTTAGTGGATAATTTTATTAAGTCCTAGAATAGGGGTTTAATCATTTCATGCTTTCATTTCTACTCCAATTTCCTGTCCCATTCCTTTTTTCCCTTCTTGATTGGAGATGATTGATTACATGTGCTTTGTAGCTTTTTTTTTTGAAGTGTCTGTTTTTTTTCGTGTTTACTACAAAATGTTAATGTTGCATACCAAACAATATTTGCAAACTTTGCTGGTTTACTAATTATTGTAATTGATTTGTCTGTGTATTATTATTTATGTTATAACTGTTTGTTTGTAAAAGAAAAATAAAATAAAATACCTAATTTCTTATACAGAATTGTTCAGTAGTTTATAAATAGATATCTCCGCCTATTTTTTGAATAGCTTCATACATAATTAGCCTTATTTCTATTTCCGCAGACATTTGGTGAATTGTGAAATATATAGCTTTTCAAATAACAAGGCATTATTTTTACTTTATCTCTAGTTTGAATAATTTTGAGAATCCTGAACTGTGAACAGAATTAGCGAGGCTTAAAGCAATAACTCGACACGTGACTCTCTTCCGCCCACAACATGAATAAATTTACTATGCTCTGTCTAATAATAATAATAACAACATAATAATAAGTAATATAAAAGGCAACTGATGGCGTTATGTAAGTAATTTCCTTAGAACTCTATCGACAGCTTATTCAAACCGTACCATACATAATCTGTGGATTATCTCTGTGCGTGCAATGCTCTCCTCTATATACTTAATAATATATTCATGATGATTTTGTTCCAAGCCTGACTTAAATGCTTAACACCTATGTATTTATTGCATTGCGTATCATTTAACTAGGAAAAATTACTACAGTTAATAGCACGCCATTATAATATTATTTAATGAAAAATGTTATACAAACTATTAATATGGTACAAAACAATATCGTGTATACGAGGGCGGATTGATCAGTCGGGTAAAAATGAAACAAAGAGTTACTTTTTTCGAACGGATGATATTAATTATTTTTTAACATAATCTTCTTTTAGAGCTATAAACTTGGTAAGTCGATGCTGGATTTTATTGATCCCCTCTTTGTAACTATCTTTTCCAAGGCCCTGAAATTCACTTTTTCCATTTTAACAGCGAAAGAACGACATTTCTAGTCTAAACGACTGACAAAGTATTGCTTATTCAAATATCAGTATGAAATTTTGTATAAGTACCCTCAAAACAATGGCCTGTCATAACAAAATATAACTTATATGCTAATATTACCGCTTCATTAATTTTTACCTGACTTATCAATCGGCCTAGGTATAAGTTTAAACACAGCCAATTTGAGTCGATATTAATAATTGTATGTAACATTTATATATCTGCCGTAACAGGATTTTCATTATCAACATACTCATAGGAGTCCTTGGACTCCTGAAATATCCGAGAAATAAAGTTATTTCAACTGAATCAATATACTCAATTTACTCATCCTGTCTACTACAGGTACTACTACATAATATATACTTTATAATGTTCCTTCATATTTTTGGGATCAGGTTGGGTATTCGTAGTATTTTTGGTGGTTCTACTCATCTATTGACATACAACTGTGATAAGCTTTTCATGTTTTATATAAAAAAAATCGTGTGTCCATTCACGCTGAGCAGATCGACTACCCCCTCCCCCTTTTTTCTTTTTCTATCTCGTCAACATCCCCTCCCCATCCCTCTTCATGTGTGTTCTGTTGTTGATCATCACCAATTTTACCTATTGTCATTATTTTAACTATAAGTATAATTATGTATCTTTTAAATCTTATTATGTACTTATATGTTTTAATTTCAATGTATGTGTATAATTTTCTTTTTTTTTTGTTTCATTTATTATATTGATGGGTTAATTGGAAGATATTGGTTCTGCAATAAACTCGCCCATTGCACAATATCATTTATTTGTGTCATATTATTTTATAACTTTGTAAATATGCCGCTATTGTGCAATAAAGTTTATTATTATTATTATATGTTATTTTTGCCAAAAATCTTGTATAGTTTTTTTCGATTCATATTATTGTACTGAAATTATTTTTTCTCATAAAAATAAATTATTTTACTCAAAGAGGCTCAAATTATGTACACCTATTACATCGAATGGAAATAATATTAGATTTGGGGTCACAAGGCTTGATAAGATCCGAAATTCATGCATTCGTGGGAGTCTGGGTGTGCGGGTTATCTCCAATAAAATACAAGAGAGCAGATTGCGATGGCATGGTCATGTGGCCAGGAGACCACCTGAGTATGTAGGCAATAAAGCTCAATGTATCGAGATTCCTGGCAAGAGACCAAGAGGAAGGCCAAAGCGCAGATGGCGTGAAGTAGTGAGACAAGGCATGCGGAGCTGTGATGTTTCCCATGAGGATGCGTTTGACAGAACTAAGTGGCATAACCAAACAAGAAAGGCAGACCCCACCACCATGTGGGACTAATAATTGCCCAAGGAGAAGAAGAAGAAAATAATATTAGATTTGTTCCTTTTTTTTAGATACATAGAAGATTTCAATAGATAATAGGTTGTCTCAACTGAAGATGTTTATGTTACAATTTCTGAGTTTCATTTTATAATCTAAGAGATTTGCACCTTTGTCGGATTCTTATGAAGTAATAATCGCTGAAGTAATAATATAACATTGTATAAAATTATATGAAATCGATATAAAATTAACATAACACAATCAATAAAATATATTAGTCAGATAGCATGTCTAGTGGACATAAAACAAAACATTATCACAAATCTCAACAAGATGGATATATGCAATAATAATATTTAGTACAGAGCATAATACATATCTAGATCCGCTGTATCATTTATAATATCGATACGGTATTCATTATTTGTGATGTGATGTTTTACGTTAAAGGAAATTGTGAACATAAAATCGATAAAGAACGCTCAGAAAAGGTGTAAGTTATTTAAATAGTTCCTTAGAATAAAAGTTCGGATTTGTTGCTAATAAAAAGGTTTACATATTTTATGTCAGCGAATTTAGTTATATTGTAGTTTACGCATATTGCAAAGTTCTCTTGAAAATGTCAATCCATATACATATATTGACGAAATTACTCGAAGTTTCAAATAAATTAAAGTGAATAATTAACTAGAGGTCTTATAATAATAAAAAAAATGCTGATTTACTTTTTTTGACTGAATAAACAATAAAAATCAGAATTCGTTTTTATTTAACCTACTATTTACTTGAGACGATGATAGTTGGCCAAAAAGAGCTCTGTTCTTCCGTCCACAAGGATTTCCTTCGATCCGGGCGTCTCTCTTTCACAATATACTGAGCCTATGAAAACGACATCATAGCGCAGGGAATGTCGTGGGAAGAGGTGACGCATTTGGCACAGAGACGCTCTGAACGGAGGAGTCTGGTTTCTGCTCTGTACTCCCGATAGGAGCGTTGGTATAATGTCGTTTGGAACGTTAAATTGAATTTAAATAGAAATTTTGTAGATTATAGAGTAATAAAAATATATTTTCATGTTTATTCTATGTATGTGATTATTTATGCCAATATGTAAAAAAAACACATCTCGGTAATATGATTGTACCAATGTTATTCACAATAATGTAGATATCTATATTCAGTGGCCATGGTACACGCATAATGTACAATGGATGTCTTTATTTATATTATGATAAAGATTAGGTAGGTGCATTTACAAGTTACAAGTAAAATTATTGGTAGCATACAATAAGGTTTAGCTTGTGCTCCATAACATCTGTTGAGGACCTAATATGGAATCTGGTATATTCGTATCTATTTGCCTTCCAACTCGATAGATATAATCTCTATTTTATTGCCATATTTCACAAAGTGAAATTATTTTATTGCGTAAATTTGTTCAATTTGGCACTAAAGATAATTTTGTATCAATTTGAAATAAATAGTAATATTATGTATTATATTCGGGACCGCAATAGACCTGAGGCCTGAGTCAACAACACACTTTCGTCTCACGTTCCCGCTCCGTTAGCGTTCGGGTGCAGACGATGTTGCAAGCAAGTGTCAATTTCGTTGCTAAGATACACAATAGTTACGAAAATTAACACTTTGGCGCACCATCGTCTGCACCCGAACGCTAACGGAGCGGGAACGTGACACGAAAGTGTGTTGTTGACTCAGGCCTCTGTTAAGTTACTATCGTTTATGTAACATTGTATAAGGTGTAAGTTTGTAATGCAACTGTTTTGAATGGTCTATGGAAAATGTTGCGGAAACAATGTGGAATAATCCAAATTAATTAATATACGTAGTAGTAGCTTTTAGAAAACCTTAAAAAATTATTATATTGAAGCTAATTATAAAATGCTGATCTATATCCCCGTCTTTTATTGTGTTGACATATTGTGTATAAGTATGTCTTTACGTCATATAAAGTATATATTTTATTTTTCCATAAATATAACAAAAAAACAACTTCCTACTACAAAAATTTTACTACTTATTAAACATCATATCGATACCTTAATTCGCAGATTGGGTAACTCCAAAATAGCTACTTTACAGGGCGGACAAAAAACTAAATATTTTTGTTATGCATATTATTATTATTATTTTCCTTATTCTAAAATATCTACATGATGTAGATACATGTTCGTAACACAATAACCATGACATAATTATGTTTATAATGGTTTTGTAGGCTTTTTTTGGAATTACCTAATTTTCTGTGATAGATTTTGTAAAATAAATGCTATAATGGATGGAGTTACCCAATTTGCCTATAAGTATTGCATACTGTTTGGTCTCATAATAATGTTATTTTTAAAGTGTTTTATATGAAAATCAAATTAAATTGAAGTAATATATATAGGATAAATACTTCAACATCATCATCATCATCATCAACGCTCCTCTCGGGAGGACAGAGCAGAAACCAGCCTCCTCCATTCAGAGCGACTCTGTGCCAATTGCGTCACCTCTTTCTATGATATTTCCTGCGCTCTGCTGTTGTCGTTATAAGAACGGTGTATTGTGAAAGAGGGAAATCACGGGCTGACGAATCCTTGCGGACGGAAGACCGGTGCTCTTTTTGGTCAATTAGCCTTTTCAGGATATTACCCAGCCTGGAACATCGTCTATCCTGTATCACGGAGTTGAACATAGTTGAACAAAAAAGTTGCACCTTTAGCGATATACTCGTTGATAGCTAGACAAAAATAATGAAGAGTGACAAAATGTGAAAATAATAATTCGTGTGGAGCATTATTTTAGATATCGTGGTAGTCCTGAGTCCATTTTCGTGAAGATATTTTCAGTCTCGTTTAGATTATTTAAGCAGACAATATTTTTTGGGCCAAGGCTTTTCTTCCTTTGAGGCAATTTATTTTATTTATTCATTCATTCTTTACTATATGTACATTGATCACAATATATACAATTTTATAAAAAAAATGCATTCAAATTAGGTGTGATCAATATACAGAGGTCGGTTGCCCAATAAGAGACTCTTACGACTTGTATTATGAGATAGCTGAAGTCCAGTATCCGATCAAAGTGTCTTGCCTCTTGCACACTGATGCCCTCTCTGTATATCTCAAGATTTTAAAATCCGCCAAAAGAAATTTTATTATTTTATAAGTAAATGCCTTAATATTACGTGTTATATTCTAAAAATATTGTACTTGGCACAAATCGTCCCACAAGGGACGGGTTGCCGTAATCTTATAAATAATAATAATAATATACAGAGGGCGAGTTTATCACACCTCTTTTTGATTTTTATATTTGAATTTTATATTTTTATTACTCCATGATTCATCCTTTTTCCAAGAGAAGTCTCAGAGTTTTCATCAGAATCTGAATGTTCTGAATATGGGACTAACGAGATGTTGACTCTTATGCTGCCCTTCTCTGTTGCAATATTATGATCAATAGCATTAGCCTGTGCATCTAACAATATCCCTTGTGTCGCATTATTATCTAAATTATTATCATCAGTAGGTATTTATATTTTGGATTTCTGCAAGATTACCACTATCAAGTAATATTATGGGCCAATTCCATTATAAAAATTCGAATTGTCTTTGATAAATTTGTAGAAAATCATGATTTCTGGGATTTGTTTCACTCATACGATTTTCTTCACTTCTTCAATTTTCAGTTACTAATTTAACCATAGTCTTTAGTCTGCTATTCATCTATAAAATGATGAGTAAACATTTCACTTTTGCCTGACGATGAGAGCGGAAGCTCTTGAAAGCCGGCTCGCAAAATAAATAATGTCAATAGTGGAATAACTATATATGGTGTTTCATTTTAAAAATTATTAATATGAACTTCCACCAAGAACCGTCGGTCGAGAAATTAAACTTATGATAAGTAGGTAATGTATGTAGATACACGTTCAGTTCTTCGGATTTTGAGCTTATTTAAAAATAATCATGATTCAACAAATCCTAATATATCAAAAAATAAAGTCGTTTATTTAAGTATTAAAACCTAGATATTTTATTTGACTAAAAAATAATAACATAATATGTGTTAAAAAACAATACAATATTAGTAAATCAGCTTCAAAACTTGTGCGCAAACATATCCAGTAATAATTAAATTCCACGTAGTAACTCCTGCAAAAGTTGCATTATTTAAAATGTGAGTACCTTACATATTAACTACATCACATAAGGAGCAAATGATAAAAAAAAACTTTAAAAAATTTAAGAAAATAAAGCTGATACTTATGGTTACAGTTATCTAACATTTTTTTACAGGATAAGATATCCAAAACAACTTTTTTGTAAAATATTCCTAATACACAACCTATCTCTCGCAAGTCTCCATACAGAATGGTGGAGTTACCCAATTTGCAGCGTTGTAAATACTAACATTGGAGTTACCCAATTTTCTTGAGGTGTTTTTTAGGGCATTTGTAATAAAGTTGGATTCTTCAAATTTACCTAGCATGTGTGTTGGAATACAGTCAACATTATGGCATCATTAAGTCATTTTGTCAAAAAATGGAGTTACCCAATCTGCGAATTAAGGTATCGATATCTTAAAACACATATTCTTTTGAGAATTATAGAAAATGGAATTTACTGCCTCACTAGACTTGAATCTGTTCTGAGGCATAGGTATAATATAGTGAGTTACAATCCATTGCATTGGTCTGCAACGAGTTTGGATTTTCTTCTCCATTCTTCTCTATTTTCAGCTATTCTCTTTAGTTCTATATATGTGCCACAGTTCATGTCCTTCTTCTTATAGGTACCAGACAAAAAACAGAGAAACCGATATCTCTATACTATCTACGCAAACAGAAGCATGTTACTAAAGAAAACAATATTGTGTGATTTTGATCGAATTACGTAAAAAAAAAACACAAAATATTCAAAAGTAATCCAAATAAAGTAGCACATAATCTTTGTTCAAACTATCTCTAATCAGCGGAGAAAGGCTCAAATGTTCAATAATTAAGAATGGTTACATCTTTTATAGTTTAAAGTTAGTTGTAAGATTAGTATGCGGCGAGTATTTTATTAATTATTATTTGCTATCAATACTTTATTTGAATATAATACAATACTTAAATAAGTATTATTTATATTGAGATTATGGCATTGGCACGAGTCAGGAATTTCGACACTTCATTTTATAATCTTATCAATACAAATAATAGTAATATTGTAGTAGGTACATACATAAGTACACATCATATCGAGTATATACCTACATGATATCTACCTACTTACACTTTACTAAGCTATTGTAAGCGAATACGATCCGCGCCAAACTGTCAACATGAAAATTATCGCAGTCATTAATGTAACTGGGCACAACCTTTTTGCTGAGGGTTTTATATTAATATTATTTAAATAGCTTAGAATGTATGAAATTATTAATAAGCAGTAAAAAGAATTATAATAATAATATATTTAACAAACGTGTTTAGTGAGTTTTACAATGTATATTTGTATTATGCATATACGAGTAGGTATTTATAAATTTAATATTGTCCAATACGGATACAACGGAATTGGTATTGTGTACCGTAAGTTTATACCTACAATATATCGAAGTATTTTTATCAAAATAGTTGACATTGCATAGCAATTAGTAGTAACAGATAATAGCTGCTATTATTCTTTCATTAATACCTACAATCTCGTTAGAACAATAATTGATAATATTGTACCCAAAATATTATCAGTATACCTACACAAGCTCCAAAGTAAATAATACATTGCTATCATATTCGGCGAATTGTAGTGGAAGCTGGATAGCGTTGATATTTGAACATAAATATCTAACGTACTTTTGTGTATTCAATTGATATGTTTGGTGATTCACAAAGCTTAGATATATATTAATTATTTGAAATACATAACTCAATTTGTCCAACGTCATATAAAATCGAGAATGAATTCCATTCGTACCTACTTAATACAAATGATAACCATTTTAGGCAAATCTTTGATTCTATTTTGAGACCAAAAATTTATGAATGGGTTTTTTTACAACTGAGCAAATATACATTTACCGTTGTATCAAAATAAATGCACCTAATTATATTTATTTATCTCATTTATTTTTGACAACTGAATGTGTCGTATCAGAGAGAATGATCAAAAATATCTCAAACATGCTACTGCTGAAATGAAATAACATATATTATTGGGAACATAAATTACACACATTTTATCATTATAATACTACTTGCTGACCCGGCAAATGTTGTTTTTTTTATTTATTTATACATTTATTCACATACGGCGTATGCCTTTTACATTTTCAAATATAAGACAGACTACAAAAAAGAAAAATATACATAATACAAGTTCACACATAATATACACATCATTGAGCTTAGAAATATATTAAGAGTCAAATAGAGTCAATAAATTAATATACAATTGTATGTAGATTATGAACCCTTAAACAGATAAAACAATAAAATAAATCCAAATATCAAGTATTTAATATCATTAGTAATATGTAATAAAAACAAACAAAAAGTACATTTAGATTATAAATTCAAATTACTTAATATGTAAATAATCAAAACGATCAAGTGCAAATAATAGACTAGAATTAAACATTTAAAAGTATTAAATAAAATTCAACAGTCAAAAATGATCAATCAAATAAAATAGTCACAAAGCTGATAAGAATAATAATAATGTGAGTCAATATAATAAAAAAAAATCGTAACAATATTATAGTACACAATTTTGCCATATACATTATTTCTAGATTACTAAAAAATTCAAGGTGAACCACCCTTAACTTTTAGGGGTATCAAAAATAAATTTTGGCCGATTCTTAGATCTACCCAATTAGCACACAAAATTTCATCAAAATCGTTCTAGCCGTTTCGGAGGAGTATGATAACAAACACCGTGACACGAGTATTTTATACATCTATTATGTGGTGACATTAAATGGAGTTTATATTATTGTTATTATCTTATTGAGATAATCAAAATATTTTCAAATATAAGATTTTGTGAGGAGATAAGCAGGTTATATTATTGTATGTTCGCAAGACAGGTAGCTGTTGTGATGTTGTGAAATGTCAAACGACACTATAGTAAAATAACACACATAGATATTATTACCTACTATACATGGGATGGGAATATCTCTACAATATGATAAAACATCGCATGATACCGCATTACGCTTTAAACTGACACTCCTCCAAGGATCAACAATGTGAATATTTTATGGCATATACCTACATTTTATATTTTGAAATCGAAAGCCGCTATTTTAATATCAGATATACTTATACGTTTGTCTTTTGTCTATACCTACTATAATACTTTACTATCACGTCTTATACCAAATGAGGTAGGCAGGGAGAAAGATTTGATTCTCACAATAGAATGTGTTAAAACATCAGATATCTCGATTGGAAAGCCATGTTTACACAATGTAACATTGTGCAAAATGTAATCGGAAGAAGTGAGAAAGGTATCCCAACGCTTACGAATTATTGACAACATGCCATTGAACAGTGACTATCATGAATATAACACACGAAAAAAAGGATTGATACGTCCTCCTGAACACAGACTAGCCAAGGTATCCAAAGGATTTATATGTATGAGCATACGCCTGTATAATAATCTCCCTGCAAAAATCAAATCACTGAATGCCTTGGACTTCAGGAGGGAGGTAAAAAGGTATCTTGTCGAGAAAGCCTTTTATTCCACTGACGAAATGTTACACATCGATCCAACTCGTACCTGTGATATCAATTAATATTTTAACATACTAATAAACTCACTCTCTTCTAACATATTGATAAATTTGCTTGTTTTAGTATGGTATCTTTGACTTTGTTCTTGTGAGCTTACCGCTTTGTTTTAATATAAGCATTTGCTAATTTGTTTGTCATTGTATTTGATTTGTTTATCTATCTTTTAGGTACATTCCTACATTGACGTGAAGCTGTTTTGGGCCTTTTACACTCAAAATAGCTTTGATGAAATAAAATTCCTTAATCAGTTTATCATTTTTTTTTGTTTTCTTTTATTTTCTTTTCTTGTCTATGATCATTGTGAAGTAACGAACTATTGAAAATTGTTTGTGATTGTTATAGAATAGCAAATTATTTGTATTATTTGACGATTCCAAGTGCTAAATATATGGCCTACGGATGATAGGAAAAATAAATAAATAAATAAATAAAATTGACTATAGGCTGGCTTAAGTGATCACTTTCGGTATCCATGGACAACGTTCAACAATTCCACCATTCTCACTGTCGCGATGTAAGGTCCACCAATCGAGAAACGCTTTATGTAAACATGTTTCTTCAATTGAGATTTTCTGATTGGTTATGTCATTTGCATCCAAATCCGGTTAAACAATACAAAATTTGTAAATATTCTAAATATGTGTAAACATGTAAATGCGCCTTGAAAATATTGTCTGTAGATTTATTTCTATTGTTTATGATCATAATATTTATGATTGCATTTCTTCTGGACCAGGTTGCAGGCCAACAAAGTGTAAAATCAAATTAAGGAAATGGATAAAATTCCACAATTTTATTTTAAATATTTCATTCTGATGCAAAAAACTCTAATGATTAATTTTTTTACGGACACTGTCGCACTCATAAAAGCTCATGCTTATAGCGACTTGGAGCAAGTATTTTATAAATAATATACCAGAATATACCGAAATAAATAAAACAAGCGTTTTATTCTACTATTGTTTTATTCGGTGAGAGAGAAGTCTTTCGTCTTATAAGGACATTGTCAATCTTTATTTATTTATTTCGATATGGAATTCTACTACCTAAACACCGACACAGTGAATAAACCAGAATATATGTACATTAAGGTCACAAGTTTCATCATAATTATATCAGCAGATATATTTGAACCTTGAACCTCTTATTTAGAACGCTGAAATGCTGCTGTCATCGGGTTACAAGATCACCTCTCCGAAACACTTTAAATCTGTGAATATCATTGAATTTATTCCACAATAACAGTTATTTTGTACAGCATTATTAATAAAACTGCAGGTAGTAATATATTTCTCGACAAGAATGAGGCTTACTCGAATATCCCAATCACAGGTTACATGCCATTATTATTTATCACTAGCTCTTTCAACCTAGAGTCTTGGGTGAATCGTCTATCAAAAAAGTTTTTAATGAACTTCTATACATAATCATATAATACATAATACCCCTTATTCTATATTGATTCAAACTAAAATAAGAAGGTTACAAAATTTTATAATTAAGTTCACTTGAACTTACATTCGTATTCTATATGATACAAGTTGTATGTACATAATTCAAATTAGGAACAATTTTAGAGTTTATAGAATACCAATGAAGACTTATTAAAATTGGAACATTCCTATTTTAGTTAGTGCACACTAAAACTGAAATAGAATCGGGCGTAATCTGTGTGTCTGGTGTAGTTGCTGTGATTAATGGAACTAAATGCTTTTTTTATACATTCTTACATATAATTATCTCTCATCATATTTGTCAATAATGGAGATGAGCACTAAAAGATGGAGTGACTAAATTATGGAGGCTACTCAAAGTAGAAGAGGATCAATCAATGAGGATTGCATTTAATGATGAAAGATGAAGAATTGAATGAGGCGCGATGGTTATGTATTATCCTCAGGAATGAAGATACATATTATTAATAATATATTATCATGGAACTGTCGATGTTGCTGACAAAGTCTCCAAGCTGAAATGGCAATGGGCTGGTCATGTGGTAAGATGAAAGGATGGCAGATAGATTTCCAGAATTCATGAACAGAGGCCGTGGGAGGATAAAAGAAGCGTAGGAATACCCCAAAAAAGATGGGTTGACGATATTTTCCAGATAATGGGAAAAACAGTGGTATCGTGTTGCTCGAGATAGGAAAGAGGTCTGTATCCAACAGTGGAGAGATGAATGCTAGCAGTAAGTAAGTGTCATGGAATTAGAATTTGAATTAACAAAACTAGAATGATATAGAAAAAGGAAACTATTTTCCAGGCTCTTAATATATAGATAGTAGTATGTGGATATACATATGAACAGATTGAAATATTAATGCGGAATTATCTTTATTCATGTGAAGATATGATGTACTTAAGGAATGATTTGTATTACAAATAGTATCATCTCAGAACGGCACCACGCTCCATAAGTCTTGATATGATTGATGATAGATTTGGAAGGCAGGTTTGATAGGTTGTACCTACGTATATTCGTTAGTAGTTATACGAGTATATACCTAAATAAATAAAAATAATCATTCTCAATATACCACAACAAGTGGGTGTACAATTAGATTTTTGGAAAGTAAACCCTCTGGTTATCAGTATACATTGTACAGGTATTGAAGAATTTTATTAAATAAAATTCACCTGGTTAGAAAATGATTAATTATAGTTAATGCTGAATTAATTTAAAAAGGTTGGTTTCATAAGATGGAGTAAGTATTTTTCTGTTCGAGTTACTAATTGATCGCGATCTCCATGTTTACGACTTTTATTTAAAAAGTTGAATTTAGTGCTATCGTTTTACGCATCCATATTTTCCGTATTTCATTTAGGAAAACAGTGGTATCGTGTTGCTCGAGGTAGGAAAGTGTGGAAAAGTTTTGAAGAGGCCCATATCCAGCAATGGAGAGAAGAAGGTTAGAAGTAAGTATAATAAATCAATTATACAGTTACAACAGCTAAAAGTTAAAAATGCTTTGTACCTATCATAAGAAAGAGGGAGTCCCCGGAATGCGACTGTGGAGCTCAGTCCCAAACAAGTCAACACTGGTGGAGGAGTATCCAGGTAGGAGGTACAAGGGAGACTGGATGGACATCCATAGATCAACCCCAGAAGCAGTGCAGTGGCTTTCTGAACGTGAACTAAGAATTTGATTCCAATTAATACAAGCCGAAGCCATACAAAAAGTAAAGCAAGTTCTTATCAGATATGTTTATAATGTTTATATTCAGTAAAAAGACGACCCAAATTTAGTTTCATAATGATGCTATTTTATGTGCAATAACTTAATACTTACATATTATGGTATTCCAACCAGAATTGGGAACAATCAAGTTAATCTTGATGATGTGAATTCTTTCTCTGCACAACAATATTCTTAATTATCTCATATTATTATCATAAAGCTCAAAAACAGGTGGTGTTAAATGTACAACATGTCACGTGGGAGGAAGAACCACCTACGTGAAATTAAATTCGTACAAACAGTCGTACGAAAAGTAAGTAATGTGGTGCTCACATTTGGCAAATATCGCCAGGACACCAAAATATCGTCAGCCATTTGAACCGTGTGAACAAAATGGCAGCTAGTCTGAAACGATAAAAACTAGTAAAAACGATATCGTCTCAAGTTGACCACCTTCCAACTTTTTTCTCTGGTTGAACGATTCACACATGCATAGATGTGCGCGGCTATATTGTAAAAACTTTATAACCTATAAATTTCATAATGTTTCCTGCTTCGTGACAGTTGTTATCTTTGTTGTTAGTTTGTGGCGTTTGTTTCCTTAATTATCTGTGCCTTTGAGATGGATGCTCCATTAAACGGCGCCGAATAAATCATCCAACATACATACATACATAAAAGGAGCCTTATAACCTCTACTATAACATTTTCAACTAATAATAAACACTTCGCGATCTCAATCTCGACGTTCGCCATTTTGAAGACAACGTCAAAATCAAAGCGCATCTGACAGATTAAATCTATGCCAGTGGACTGTGTGAACAGGTGTGACGATCAATCGGCGTCCGGCGAATTTCGTTTTTTATGCAAGCGAAATTCGCCAAATGTGAACACCCCATAATATAAAAACATTAATCCAACTATTATGTACTAAGTACTTATACCAAAACGATCACTCCGTCAATAAAAAGGCTTGGAAAGAAATTTCCATTGAAATATTATCACTTACAGCATGAAGTTATTGCTTTCCTTATAAAGATTTCAAAGAAATATATTCATTATTATTAATAATAACTCTCGGGTGGAGAGATTTCACCTTACTAAGTATCTTCACTTGTCTGGTGTCGATGATACATAGTACTTTGTCGACATGATTGTACTAACTAATTTTTCATACATCAATTGAATGAGATTTCCATCGACATTAATATTATTATAATATAGAGGCATCATTTATCATGTCGCTCATTTCACAAACATTCGTCACTTATACAGATAACAATAAGAAAAATTTGGATATCATTGTGTACAATATGCTATGCTATCTGAGTAGAAGTATATAATATTATTATTATGTATGTATATGAAGATATTTTTAACATGCATATTTCGTGTATCGGTATATCACGATGAATGTAGGTGTATATTTCATTGCTACACTTGCTTTATGAACCATCCTAACTGTTGTACTATCCATGTTATCGATGATCTCTCAACATACCTATACCTACATAATACGTTTATACACATAAGTTTATACTTATTATGTATATAACTACTTTTATATGCATCAACTTTTTTAACAGCTGTTTCCATAAAAAAAGATGAAGTCACTATAATCTTTAAAGTTCCTTAATTTTTCACGAGTATCATAAAAATATGACGAGCTGGAAAAGTGGCGTTGATTTTGCGTATCACCAATTAAATTTCTACTACGTGTGCATCGACACAATTAACAACAACAACAAAAAAACAATTTGTTTGCTGAGTTTTGAAACTGGACAGGTGATAAACTACCGATGTTCCGAAACTAAACTAAGTTAAAGGTTCTAATTTTAAAGCAAGTTTATGAAATCTAAGTTTCACTCAAAACCTAAAGGTAGCTATGCTTTTATGTAACCGGGTTTAACTCCTATACCTAAATAACTTTTTCATGAAATTTGAAAATAATTTATGTTACATCGTGGAGTGGGAAGAAGGCAGACAGGCGATAAACTACCGATGTTCCGAAACTAAACTAATTTAAAGGTTCTATTTTTAAAGCAAGTTTATGAAATCTAAGTTTCATTCAAAAGCTAAAGGTAGCTATGCTTTTTTGTAACCGGGTTTAATTAACTCTTATACCTCAATAACTTTTTCATGAAATTTGAAAATAATTTAATATGTTACATCGTGGAGTGGGAAGGAGGCAGATGTAGTGGCTGCGGAATATACGGCAATGGACCGGAATAACACGGATGGGAGAACTGGTCCGCACAGCGCGAGACAAAGAGGCATTCTCCAGAGTGATCGCCAACGTCGGGGGGGACCTAATATGGCACTGATAGAAGTGGAAGAATGTTACATTACAGGACTTCTCATATAAGTGGGGTAGTCAGCAGACTAAAAATACTATTTTAACCGTATCTCTCAGAAGTGCGGTAGTCAATTATTTGTTTGAATGTTATTAAGCTCCCCATATTATGAAAACAAGGATTCAAGATGGATAGCAGAAATCACTGCAGATATTAAATCAAACCTACATAACTGTTTTTATTAATTTATTTATTACGAGCACAAAACGGACAGTAACTAAATAAGTATAAATAAAGTACAAAAAACAATAAAATTTTGTAATAACTATCAAGAGCATTTATATATTGGTAACATTCAAATATGTAGGTATACATATATTTTTACTGACTTACATAAATATTACAATGTATAGATTATTATTACATTACTGCGGAACTAGGAGAAAGTACAAGAAATTGGTATTTGAAATTTCAGAATACGTCGCGGCTCCCCGTTGCGAAAATCCAATTTGGCGCATATCAATGCAGCAGGCAAGCACACTTTTTATGTAAATCCGCATGCAAAAATGTGAAACTTTAATATTTATTGTTATTGTTTTCTTTTTTTTATCTGTTGTTTTTATTTGGAAGGTGAAATACCTGCCGAAACATAACGGTTAGAGGGTTATAATCGTAATATGCGGAACGAATATTTCCAATGCAATATATGCCTCTTGTATTTCACATAATTTATATTATTATCTAGATACGCAAAACATGAATATGTGTGTTACAAGATAAATGTGAACATCTCAATGATAAAATATTGTGATTATACCAAAAATTATAGATACTGCATATAAGTGACTTAACCCAAAATCAAAACAAGAAATAAAATGCCCATTGCATTTGGTTGTCAACTTTAAATTAATATCAATATTACACAAGGAAGGCAAAAGCGCAGATGGTGTGAAGTAACAAGACAAGACTGGATTGGAACTGCGATGTTTCCCATGAGGATGCGCTCGACAGAACCAAGTGGCGAAACAAAACAAGAAAGGCAGACACCATCACCATGTGAAACTAATAATTGCCCAGGGAGAAGAAGAATTATTACACATTTGTTTCTGACTTTTCATGTGTTTTTATTTTATTTTAATTAATTGTATGATTCTAGTCTGTCTATCCTAACCAAGAGAGAGCTGTTGACAATTTTTTTTATTTTTTTTATTTCACAAACAAACAGTAATGACACAAATGACAATACACAGACAAATCAATTACAATTAATAAACCAGCAAAGTTTGTAAAATTATTTGGTATAGTATAATGCAACATTAACATTTTGTAGTAAACACGAGAAAAAAAACAGATACTTCAAGAAAAAAAAGAAAGCTTCAAGCACGTGCAATAAATCATCTCCAATCAATAAAGGGAATAAAGGAATGGGACAGGAAATTGGAGCAGAAAGGAAAGCATCAAATGATTATATGTCAAAGTGAGGAAGGTGTCATATTTCGATCAAGTGCTGCATGGAGAAAAGTAGGTCTCGTCCGACTTATATCTATTGGAGAACATGATAGAGGGAAGACGGGGAGTTGGCAGAAAGCACATGTCCTGGCTGCGCAACATTAGATAGTGTATCGGAATGGGGACGGTAGATGACCTGTTCAGGGCAGTACAGGACAGGGAGGTTTTTGCTGGAGTGATCGACAATGTTATGGGGACCTGACATGCCACAGGAATAAGAAGAAGAGTATGTCTATTAAAAACTTCTTCGCGATGTTTTAATCTGGTTGACGGCTTACGAATTGAAGTAGTCTCAATCCCTAAATATAAGATTGGTTAAGATTGTCTACAAACTTTAAGATTATTTATATTTCTTCTCATCAACATCATGACTATTGAAGCGGATCAGTAATTGAAACTCGGAACGCATCTATGTATAAGTTACTTCACAATAAACATAAATCAATCATACGTAGGTAGGTATATCGAAAATGATTTCACTTTTATTTTTTAACTATCATAGCTCACGAACATGCCTAGGTATGTATTGTTTTCTTAATAATATGTATTTCAATGGATGACATCAAATCGAATTCCGGTACAGTTACGAGTTATTGTTATCCAAGTAAATATTATTACACAACATAAAAACAATCGGTGACAACATTAAACCGCTTTTATTTATTTTATAACTTGTGACACAATACAAAAGTGGTTCTAATCGACATTTTCCCAAAATGATAGATAACGTTAGATGACTTTATTCGCGGGTGGTATTATATTTTACCTCTACCTAATTTGTAACTTATTACCGACGCCTGAGCATTAATCATAATAATTATATCCGATGTGCCTCGGGAGATTGTCGGGAAATTAATTATTATATGACAAATACCCTGTCTTCGTAATAATATGATCGTGTCTCTTCGATACAAATAAATATGTATTACAATCATCCAAATACTAGATTACTAAACTTTTGAAGTATTTAGTAAAGTAATAATGATATTAATATAAAAAAAATTGGTATTATTTTAGAGAACTATTATGATCGTTATATTCGTACTGATATAAAACCTTCCAAGTGTTCCTTCAATTTATTCATATTTTGAACCACTCTAGATTAATCATTCCAATTGATCACACTCACCGATAGTTAATCTATTTGAATAGGTATCAATTAGGTAAGTATGTTGTATATGATACACATACAATTATTATGTGAACTTCCTTAAGGAGTGCACGACACAGAGTTTCGACGCTTATGAATCGACTCAAGGCTTGGTTAAGAGTACTCTTTAAACCTAGGTAACATTCCCAATTCCTCTGTGTCATGCTTATTACATGACTTGAAAATTTTGACAGTTGTTGGTATAATGTAATATAGTTCAGATTAACTTCCACTATTGAAATCAATTTTTATACGATTTCCTTACAATTTTTTTCTTCACTTCATTTTACTATTACAAATAAACCAATCTCGTTAAATACTAAATATTATCGCATTGTAAAAGTAAAAGGTCGTTATTTATATTATTAATTATTTATTTGTCTGTAACTATTGTTTATAATTAGAATAGATATTGTTCTTGTAGTTCAATTGTAATAATTATTAAATTTTTCTCATGAATTTCCCAGAAGGTACCTCAACTGTACAAGTTACAAAAGATTACCCACTGCTTTACAATTCCACTCCATATTAAAGAGATCAACGCACGACAGTTATTAGGATACAACTTTCTATAATGAATGGTGGATAAATATTTTTATAATATTAGTCATGTTTTCATGGAGATACAAGTGCGAAGTATTTTTTTTAACAATAAACAGCTTTACTTAGAATAATAATATGTAAATTTTGATAATAATGGAACAACCTATCTCACTGGATTTTCCCGTAGGTACTATATCATCCCTCTTCTGACTAACTGTCGTATCTGACATTTTTAGCGAAATCGAGTTATGATCACCAATGTGTACTTATATGTGCCTTGCATGTTCTCACTGAAAATCACACCTGTAACTGTTACCGTTATGCTGGAACAGCTTTCTGATTTTTTGTCGTATTTACGAATTACCTACTCTAAATAAAATGTTGTGTTGTCGCATATACAAATTTCATCACAAAAATGATTCCGAGATATATAAGATAGATATATAATATTTACACTGTATCATATAACTAGGAGAGACGAAAATATGCACGGCAAAATACTAAAAACGCTCTCCTGAACAATTTACATTTTAGCAGATACGACTGTTAGTCAGAAGAGGGACGATTATATAAAGAGTAAATTATGTGCATTGAATCCTCTCCACATTTAGATATTAGATTATCGGCTTTGATTATTTGACCATCTTAATCGTAAATAAAGAAAATAACATCTCAATGATGATGATTCTTCTGTAATACAATAGTCCAGTAACCTTGGTGTTTGGTGTTAAGTACTCATACTGCACATACCTTATTATTTGATTTATGTTAGCACTAATTACATCAAAACCGTGCTATAATATCGTCTATAAGACGGACAGCATTCTAAAATGATTTGTGATCTATGAATTACGGGATAATATACCTACTTATTCACTAGACATAAATAAGCACCTGCAATATTTTATCTAAACAATATTATTGCATTCGCTTTGTTGTGAACTTAATTATACAGATTTTTAATATAACGTTTATGTTTTGTCAGATACATTGCGCAAGATATTCGGCTTCATACTATAAAATCTCATTAATGCTTAATAATATTATTAATTATAACCTTAATGTAACTTTTAACAAAAACATTTAGTAATTAAGCTATGTTGGATTATATGAAAAAATGTATTAATAATTATTAAAGACCATTATTACTAAGACTGACACAAATGCCAAGGACGACGAATATTTTGAATATTCTCATTTTGTCCGCTGGCTGGCATTAATGATTGGACATCCTCATTTGTTTAATTTCTTCAATCCATTTCATTCACAAGTGCCGCATTCTGATTAAAGTTCAACTTCGAGTCCTGTGTGAAACGAATAAAGTCTAATACACAAGTCATGAGAACCAAAAACATGCACATGTTTAGTACACATGTTGTTAGCACGCAATCACATTAATATTGCACGTAATTTTTGGTAACGTTGCATTGAGCTTTGCAAAGCACTAAATGTAATAAAATATCGAAATTCACTTTGCGAAAGGTCATTGATTTTCTATATTCATGTGATTTCATTTCCTCTCAGTACCAGAATTAAATTGAAGAGTCCTAGAACCATTCTTTATATGTACAAAGAATTAGTCCAAAAATATGATTTTTTTTTAATTATCGCTTATCCTTTTAAAGGGAGGCACATTTGTTTGTACAAGGAAATCGGCAATTTAAGGACGCGTTACAAACTCTATGAACTTGTTACTTAGAAGTTTTATTTTATCCACAAACATCTTAACAAAAATAAACAGTTATAAAATATAGAAAATATGGACGCATGAAATGATAACACCTATTTCAATTTTCTAATCAAAGGTCGTGAACGCGGAAATTGTGGCAAAACAAAAAACAAAAATAAATGTTTGGAAATAAATAACACATGAAATAAATTACTACATCAAAAAAAAATCTCTTTATAAAACCAAGTTTTCTTAATAATTTCCGCATATTTTTTTTCTAACCAGGCGATTTCTTATAAATTAAATTCTTCATGTTCCTGTACGGACATATTGGTGACCAAAGGGCTAATTTTTGGCGCAAATGAAGACCTAACGAAGGTATCAAAAAAATCTATTTTACAATAATAACTTTACTATGCGAAATATGCCCAATCAAATTTTGTAAAAACATTATGTTAATTTGTTGAAATCATAAGTAAATATTAAAATGGTTTGGGTATTTTGAAAGAAATGCTTCTTCAAAAACTCGCCATTTATATGATTAAATATAAATATTATTTTGATTGAAATTAAATCTAATTTATGAACTGTAAAGAATAAATAACTAAACCGAGAAAATATTAGAATGTATATATGTACTATATGGATGCTTTACTTTTAAATACGTTTATTATCACGTTACAGTGAGTGTTACCGGGTTAGTTGGAAGACATCGCATTTTAGCGATAAACTCACCCTCTGTACATTGAATTGTATAAATGATATTTTCTATGTTAATTTGTATTATTGTAAGCAATGTACAGTGAAGAATAAAATAAATAAATAAAAATTAAATTAAATATTTCATTATTTACCATCCAGCTCTGTTGTAATTAAATCTGCAAACTTTATTTAAGTACCTACGTATGTATTATTAGTATGAAGGAAACATTAGGTCCTTATTTCAAATATCAAGAAATTACTTCATCGATTTGAACCTGACAAACGAATTTATATTTAGAGTATTTATTAATGAGTCAATTAATTTATTTTTTTATGAGAAAATGCTTTATCAAGGCTGGTGTATTACTATTGACAGCCGATGTGGTGGGTATGGTATTAGAGAAACATGTGCAACCATGAAATTAAACGATTCTCGATTAAGTTAATACGGAAGAGTACCTATGTATTCTACTTTTACATCTTTAATTCAGCGATGAGGTTGTCACCTATTCTAAATGTCTTATTTTTGTTGGAACAGAGAATAGGTAATCTGTCGATTACGTGAAGTTTACTTTGTCCAATTAAGCTGACGGGTAGGGTATGCTATTTTTATATTTATGGTAAATATACATACTGATTTCAATTACGTCAATCAAAAACGATTGTGTATTGAAAGTACTTATTTACACAAAATTAAGAACACATGTGTTTAATTAAGATAGATTGTTGGTGTACATATTGTTGTTTGAAATAATCTCATAAATACTCTTTTATTGAAAATTTGACAATATAACCTACTATCGAATTGACTTGTGATCCATTGACTTTTTTTTCCATTCATAACTTAGGCTGTGATACTGATAGTTGTGTTGTTCTTTTTTTGTGTTTTTTTTTTATTTTTTATTATGATTGTTGTGTCTTAATATTCTACACTTGTGTATACATCATATGAACTATGTATGTAAATATATAACAACATGTAAAAGGCTAGCGCCGTGAATTGTTAATAAATAAATAAATAAATAATATACTGTCATCATTAACATTAATATAAAACATTAATCTCTGCTTTTGTGGTCTCTAGACTAGACTACTGCAATATACTACGAAAGGGTCCAATACAAACTGTGCCTTATAGTCTACAAAGCTTTGAACAAAATGGCACCTCAGTCACTTTCTGAACTCTGTGTTCTCAAAACACCTGCAAGTAGACCTCTACGCTCAGCTATGACATCCACCAACATGCTGGACGAAAACAACAGAGCAAACAAGTCCTGCTCTATGATAGGGCTTTTGGCGTCGCAGGACCCGTCATTTGGAACCGACTCCCAGAGGACCTCCTTAAAAACCAGCCGATTACAACGTTCAGGAGCAAGCTGAAGACTTCGCTCTTCCAACATAGTTTCCCGCGCCCTCGAGATGGATGCTCCATTAAACGGCGCCGAATAAATACTCTCAAGAAGAAAATGGTACAATAATGTTAATATTAAAAACAAGATAACCATATAATTTATAAAACAATATGTAAATAATAGCATTTATAATGAAAGTAGAAGTTAATCACAATACAGCTTTCTGGTGGTATACCTACATATTAATATAATAATATGTAGAATATTATATCTGATCAAATTTACTAATCATTAGTTATAATTTTCTTGTACCTCGGCAACTTTTTATACCTATACCTTCGCTGGTATGATTAATCGATTTCAAATATATGTTGACAGTGTGTTAATCATTGTTTGCCATACACCTGATTGTTATAAACTTATAACAAAAGCCACTATTTAGTATATATTATTATTTCTATTAATGAATCTTAATGATTGATTCATTTTATATTACGTAAACTTACTTATCAACCTAATATTATGTAGAACATTATGTAAAAGTTTACATGATGCAACGTTTACGTCTTTAAGATGAAACATCGTGGTTCATTTAACATAGATTTGTACTTACATAAAACCATTTAAATAAAACATGTGAACATATTGTTGTAATTAATAATAGTAAGTCATCTAAATCTCTCAAATATTATATGGAGCCTTTATTCTGTGTAGGAATATATAACTATTATTAAATATTTGTAACTAACATTTATTGTTTTTGTTGTGTTGAGAAATTTGACATTTGATTATGAAATTATGTGTTATAATTATTGTTATAAGTACCTACCTTATGGCGTATAAATTATATAGAGTTTTAAATCAATATACTATAAACAATAAACAATTTTTTTTTTTAAAATATTCAGTTATATTTATTATGTATTCCACATTCGAAACACAGGAATTGTGTGAAATTATATAAAAACATTAATTTCAATAATGGAAAAATATCGAGTTGAAATATATAAGTATATACAACTTACAAAAACTTAAGTCATGTGATGTGCATAGTACAGATTACTCTGTCTTGAGTCGATTCATAAGCGTCGAAACTCTGTGTCATGCACTCCTTAAGAAGTTAAAAATGTTAATTTATTTATTTTATTTTTCACTGTACATTGGTTACAATATTACAAAATAAAAGTGTCATTAAAATATCAGTTATACTATACAATGTACACAGGGCGAGTTTATCGTTAAAATGCGATGTCTTCCAACTAACCCAGATGTTTCGTGATTACAACATTGTTAGTGCAAATAAAATCAAACAAAATTAAAATATTTTTATGAATTATAACTAATAAAAGAACTGCAGTATAATTGAAAATAAATAATATCTATCTGTATACTGTATGCACCTATGTGGTTAGGTATGTGAAAATGAGTTTCTGATAAATCGCAATAATCCGAAATGAAGTAATAAATCTACAGTTACAATAATAATAATATCATGTTGGTGCTTTCTCTGATTGAGTGGCATTGCATGGAGCAATATGATAGTTAATTAGTAATAGTCTTGATACTGGGGCCACCGGGCGCGAACAGCGGGTGGCGCGGACCTGGCCCTATATATTAGCCACATCATAAGCCGACCTATGCAACTCAATATTGCAAAACCTAATCTACCAAACTATCTCTCTTCCTTTCTATCTAATGAAGCATGATCACTTAAGAAAGAGAGGAATCAAAGTCGATAATTAGGTAGGTACAACTTTTTGAAAAAATAATAAAGTACGATATCGTGTCTTACTCTAATTAATAGAATTAATACGCGGAGTGAATAAGATATAATTATTTTCGGACAACATTATGTCATATACAAAAAATAGCCTCCGTGGGGTGTATTTTTACCAGTTAATACAACTGGTAGGTGGGTACCCACCTATGTATATTGAATGTAATTTACTACCCATCACATTATGGAACAGGTTTGTCGCTCTAAATTGTTTCGGATTGTAACACATGATTTAATTTTGTAACTTTTAGGCAACATATTATTTAAGTAGGACGTATACCATAACCCACAAAATATGTGAGTGATGAATGAGCGAACAACTTTTCGGATCTTGGCAAACTTGAACATAATTTGGTATTAACTCAAACATCGGACATTTATTTAACATTGGTGTTTTATTCGTTCAACATAAATTCTTTTTCCCATAACTCAGTTGTTAAATTGTTGCTATTCAGAAATAGACATTAATCTATTAAGGTATTTCATCTGTTTTAAGCAGACTTAATGACACCAGCATGAAATAATAAATTTATTTTTGTTATTTTAGTATCAAATATTCATAAAAACAATCAAATATATAATTGTACACTAAAACAATATTTGTTCAGTAGCCAGTAGCCAATAGAAAATTGAGAATGTAAATCAACCTCAAAAAATAATTGAAATATACCTATACGATTTTTGTTATTACAATACACAGTTAATTTTTCACATTAATTTATTTGAAACCTCGAGTATTTCCCTCTATACATATCGATTGATCTTTTAAGAGAACTCTGTCAAAAAATATCAATGGATATAATAATATATTGACGAATAATATTAATCTTTATTGCACAAAATTAATACAAAAAAAACTTGATGACATTACTACTGAATACATAATTTTGTGCAATGGGCGAGTTTATCGCTGAAGCGCGATATCTTCCAACTAACCCGAAAGTATTTGAAGTTGAAGAAAAATTAAGTGTGTTTTGTAATAAAAAAATATCATCAGTATGAATATTCACTTTGTGAACGTACAGACTCTAGAATTATGAAATATATATTTCTATTTATTTATTTTTTTACTATATTGTATCAATTTGTAGTTGGCAAGCAAGTTTTATTATTTAAATTATCTTAAAACATATTTTGTAATTTCTCCGTCAATTGTTTTTTTTTATTATAAATATTTTGATTTTTTTATGTGCAGCAATTTATTGTTAAATATTTTTTTATATGTAGGTAGGTACAATTAACTATAAATTCATTAAAATACATATTCATTTATTTAGGAAAGATTGAAACAAAAACATAGCTTATGTCATACCATTATGTGTAGGAAGTGAATACAACAAAACCAATAATTAAGTACACGAGTATAAAATTTCAATGTAATTAAAATATTTAAAAAAAAAAATCGATTTGGCGATGCGACTTTGGAAATATTTGATAGTTATAATAATATTAAGTAATTTTTGCTATCACGTAGACATATATGGACACAAATCACTATAGAGATTTTTGTTTATGTTTTAGATCATGTATCAGCTCAGTTGTATTACAATGATATTCATTGACATATTGTATTACTCTGTATTAATTGCACAAGACTGGTATAGAGATGTCCCGCTGCGAGGAGATAATTAATTGAGAATACTTACAAAAATATCTCAACAACAGCGATATATTGTTCTTGTTACTGGTGCTGTTATTCTTGCAAAATATTACAATTAATAATAATTGTTGATGTTGCTTTGTTTTAGAAGATTCGCAATTTCATTGAATATTAAAACCAGATAGGTTCATATTGTTAAAAAGAAAAAAGCCCACACATGAATAACAGAAATACATGAAATGATAAAGATACCTACATTTTTTTACATATTATTTGCATGTAGGTAATATAAATACATAGATATTTCGTGATGTATGAATACTATATGTAAAATAACTACAAATATCTACACATTACATTATGATGATATAGAAAGTATTCATTTTTAAACTGTATAACAAATGCCTATATTAAATATACAGTTAGGTTTGAAATAATGTTAATTAATAAATTTCAAATATTTGCTATTTAACCCAATTAATGAGGTTATCCCGTGGAGCACCCGGTAAAGAATTGGTCTCCCACTCTTCTCCATAATTTTTCGAGTGTCCTGTAAAAGGCGGGTTTCGAAAAAATAAGACATTTTACATCTTAAATTCGGCGATGAGGTTGGCCACCCATCCTGAATGTCTTAGTTTTATATTGGCACGGAGAGGACAGCTTGCATGTTTTATATGCAGCTGGTCTGCTGGCTACCCCACTTGTGGGATATGCCGTGATGGTATACTAGTAGTAGTAGTAATGAGGTTAGAGCACAAACGCGCTATACAATAATAATGACTGCTCAAATTTTGTAAATCGTACCTTTATTTTTTATATTTTTTTTTTACTTTTGTAACCTAGGTTAAGAAAACTTGTTTATTTAATTTATTTTGTAAAGATACATGTTTTATTAATATGTTTGCTTCTCTCGGCTATAGAGGGACATCGAAGGAATGTAGTCAAAAGATTCCACACACGGGGGTATTTTGGCCGGCCAGCCCTTCAGGCTGCCCACTATGGCACCTTCGGTGTGGACAAGATTTGTTAAGTGTAGTATTTCGGATAAATGGAAGTCCCCAGACTTCTGCGGTATCCGGGTGGACGGTGGGTCCTTCAATGCTCAAATTTTGATCTAATGCTGCAAGGTTCGGTACGCATTAACTTTTCAGAGATACCTACTCCGAAGAAGTTACACTCATTATATCGTTGAATGTATAAAGTAAAAAGAGACATATTGAATGTGCCAGAATGAAAAAAAAAAGTATGCAAATCTTTAATTATGGAGATCTTTTAGTACACGAATAAGTCACTTCACTAAATTCAATTTCATCAAAAGATTTTATCATCAGTTGCCCAACAACACTAAAGATTTTCTCTCATGGCTCATATGTATTAAAGAATAGTAAAAACGTTCTATTACAATTTTTTTTATCGATGTACCTAGCTATTTTTTTTTATTTATTTATATATTTCCGGAAATATAACAACAAAAAACTTGCTACTACAACATTTTTACTAGCTAAATATTACTTATATCTTAAAACATATTCCTTTAACAATTATACAAAATGGAATTTACTGCCTCACTAGACTTGAGTCTGTTCTGAGGCAGTACAACCTTATAATACAACCTTTCGCATTATATTCTTAAGACATCTTTTTCATCTCCAACAATTAGTATTCCTATTGTTTTAGAGTAACTACCTATGTATAAATTATTATAATGTTATATGAGCTTTTCGATAGTGCGGTTTCGATGTAACGTCCACCATTTACGAGCGGTTGTCTAAAACTTGGAATTATCTATGACAACTTTTTTTATAATCACTCGTTAGTGGTGGACGCTCCATGAAAACCGCGGTAGCGAAATGATCATATAATATAATAAGTTACACACAGTTACCTAATCTAAATCACTATCAACATGATATGATTTTTAAGATTATTATGTAATTATTGTTATTTTTTGAGCTTTTTATTTGCTAACGCGGTTTCGGTGGAGCGTCCACCATTAACGAGCGTTAATCTAAAACTTTTAGAAAACTATAATCTTAAACTATATTCTTAAACTAATTCTAATCTATAATCTTAAACTAATTCTAAAACTATAATCTAAAACTTTTAGATTATAGTTTTAGATTAACGCTCGTTAATGGTGGACGCTCCACCGAAACCGCGGTAGCAAATAAAAAGCTCAAAAAAAATAACAATAATTACATAATAATCTAAAAAATCATATCATGTCTAGAAATTGTTATATTGTTAATGCCGAAAACATAAAAACTATCAACATGTCTAGAAATTATTATATAGTTAATGTCGTGAATATAAAAAAAATGTATGCCGCTATAAATAGGTCATAACATAACATAACATCTTCTTCTTCTCGTGCCGTATCAAGTCCCCCCGACGTTGGCAATCACTCTGGCGAAGGCTTCTCTATCTTGCGCGAACCGGAACAGCTCCTCCACATGTCTCATCCCTGTCTAGTCTCTTATGTTGCGCAGCCAAGACGTTTGCCCAGACATAACATGCATAGACAATTCACACAGATTAAGCTAGTCCCAAACTAAGAGTGAATCTTGTATTATGGATACTAACGCGACTGTTCACATACAATGCACTAAACGCATATACATCTAACTTCCAGACCCAGGACAATTTGAAAAAGATCATTCTTCAATCTAACCTGACCGGGAATTGAACCGGGACATCGTGACTCAAAGGCAAGAGCGTTTCCCCTACGCTACACCGGCCGACAGTAACGAAAGTAAAATTGTACAAAAACCCGAAATCTAAATGTACATACATCTTATTATACTGCAGTAAGGTTAGCTGAATATAGAAGTTAGATACGTTCCTATATAATATATATGTACATATGTATTATGTTAGAGCTTTACTCGGTTGGTATGTTATTATTAAAGTGAATTCACTTGCTTCTTGTTCTGGGTAAGTCATCGCTCATGTTGTGATAAGATCTGCGCGCGTGACACTCCAGCAGTGCGACAACTGTGCGTGAGTACCTCTACTGAAAGATAATGATACTATGGATCATGTAGTACTTTACAGAGTATACACATATTGAATCTTACTTACTTATGGTTAAACAAATGCAATCCAGTTTTCGAAAAGAATGCAGAAATTTTCATGTACTTGTGTGTAATTAAAAAAAATACAAATATCTACTGATTGCTTTTGGTACAATGATATTAATATAATTATTATTAATATGAAATAGTTAATACTTACATCATTAGTGAGGCTATCAGCGCAAAAGTAGTACAACCCACAATTTTTGGTGATTACGGTTCTGGTGTTAAAATACATTCCTTAAGGGGCGTTCACATTCGTTCACTTTCAGTGATCACTCCGGATGATCCTCCAAGATGAACAGGTGTGAACAGGCGTTTCATCGCTAGTGATCACTAGCGATGACGGAGGAAACAGATTACCACTCGTCATAATTTTGATGAAAGGTCCTTTCACTGAAACGACCATAAACAAGTTTTATCTTCTTATTTGTTTAATTCTCTATGAATTTGTATTGAATGTCAGAATTATGTACAAAATTATTATGCAGTCGAGATCTATATTAATTTATTTTATGTGCCATTTTTCATTTTTGAATTTGTTTAATTATTTTTATACGAAAATACGTCAAACTACATACGAGTACAACATGAGTGAGAGTGTTGACATGGCAGTGAAAGCATAGGATGACAAGTGTGAACAGACGTGTTCACTTTCGATGAACAGGTTTGATCCTGACACTCTGGATGATCATCCAAAGTGAAGCAATGTGAATGCTACTTTACATTCATGAACTTTCAATGTAATAGTGGAGCAAGCCACCTTTTGATAGTAACTAAGTCAATTGAAATAATGTTCATAAAAAGAAATCATAAAAGTTTGACTAAATTTTAATTTCTCATTATCTCCTTAAGTATTCTGTGGGTACACTACTTTTGAGCACTGATAGTCTCAATAATTATAATATAACAACGGTATTAAAGCATTTGGAATGTTATATGGACAGATAGCTCGATTTGTTCAAAATACCAAAAAGTATAGGCTGTTCATGTGTATTTTCATGAAAACAGAGAAAAATAATGTAAGTGAAAAACATATTTTGAACCACTCCAGATTAATCATTCCAATTGATCACATTGTGCACTAATATTACTACTACTGCCATACCTTAGGTTTACTGAAAGACATTTGAAATATTTACTCCTTTTGTACAAGTTTATTTTGACAATTAAATGTTTATTATTTATTTATTTTACTTACTTATTATTGAGGTGCCCCACAGATATTTGATTCATATTATCAGTTGAATCGGCAAAACTTACACAAATAATCTTGCATTCAAACCATGCACATGACATCAGCTATAAATACATTCATTCGATCTCGTGCAGAAATCTCACAAACAACCCTCATAGATAGATTTAACTACTACTACTACTACTATACCATCACGGCATATCCCACAAGTGGGGTAGCCAGCAGACCAGCTGCATATAATAAACATGCAAGCTGTCCTCTCCGTGCCAATATAAAATCAAGACATTCAGGATGGGTGGCAAGCCTCATCGCTGAATTTAAGATGTAAAATGTCTTAGATTTAACATTCACACTTTAATATTTTTTTCAATAAAAATCAAATCAAATAAGAGAACACGCCGACAAATCTTTTAGATTTGGCGTGACTCATTATCATAAGATGTATATTATATTTATTATTCAATGTACTATTTTCATTAAATAAAAAAAAAAAAAAAAAAAATTATTATCACAGCATATCATACTAAACACATTTTAGCGTTTCGTTTTCATTTGAATATAGACGACGTTGCGAGAAAAGGTCAATTTTTGTAGCTAAAATACGCAATACTTGTGTTACTACAGTTGCTTTCATGTAGCCCAGCCGTTGTACCTAATAATGAAATTAATGATGCATTTATAAAAATCGTCTTTTAAGCTACTCTAAAACTAATAAAAAATATAATGTATCTCATAGCTAAATGTAAAAAACGAAATATTAAATTGGAACTGTAATAGCGTAAATTTAACTACTGCATGCAATAGAAGCGTTGCGAGTGAACCGTACCACAAGCGCGGGTGCGGCATAGCAATCTACAGCCCGGGCAGTCGGATCCGATTTCAATTAACATGTTTGTATGCCATAATAAAATGTAAGCACACTGCTTAATGTTAAATATTAATGCAATAAAATACTTTGAATTGGAATGAAACTAATAAGAAATGTCAATTTCAGTGGCGTAACAGAATATGCAAATATTGAAAATATAATAGACAGAATCTTATGCAGATTTAAAAAAGTGAGGTCAGTTTCAAAAAAGTTGTCGGTTTTATACAATCTGATATGGTCACGTGATGTTTTTAATGTTTGATTTTAATTTTTTTTTTTATTTGATAGCAATGTCCCTTTGCAGATCGTTCTGTCACTTTTTGAACATAGGCTTCTGAACGCCAGGACAATGTCGTCAGCATAGATAAATTTTCTAATACTGTGTTTGGGAGGTCATTTGTATATACATATTATATTTTAGAACAAGGATTTTGTGTTCAAAGTTACCATTTTAATATACGCTTTGTAGAAGTTTTTAGACTATATGAAAAAAGGACCCATGTTTTCATCATTCGAAAATTCATTTCCAAATTATTTCCCAATAGTCAATGGGCCTAAATTCTAAAAATAGAATATTTTGAACTACTGAATTTCAGATAAAATGTCTGAAAATCTTCTTCTTCTTCTGCTTCAGTTAGGACTGTGTCAAGTGGTTCTCGGAGCCTGCTCGTGAGAGGTGGATGCCCAGCTATCCCTCCATCGTTTGGGTGGTCTTCCTGGGGGTCTGTTTCCTGTCATGCGTTTGTCTGCTGCTATTCTCACCACACGATCCAAATTCGCCCTTCTCACATGATTTCTCCAAAAGCGTCTTCTTGCTCTTCCCCATCGCACAACATTTTCGATAACGCCTTCAACAACTTCAACATCGTCTGAAAAGCTGTATATCAAATCATTTTTTTGAGAAATTTGATAGATTCTTGGACTTGTTAGTTTACAGTGCTTCGCAATGTTATATGAGCGGATGATGAAACGCTCATCTTCAAGTATTGAAGTATTAAAGTTGATTCAGTTACACCATTGTAACAACTTCATCATTCATTATCTTCATGTTAAATCTTAATTGTCTGTAAAACAGGTGGTCGTTAACGGAGCAACCTGAGTTACTCTCAGACCGCAGTACCTACATACATACAGTCATACATAGGTACATACAATATCTACAATATTCTCTAAACATTATTATAGTACTAGTGTCGAGGTTTACTCGGCATCACTGTGGAATTAATCGTCAAATTAAGAAATTAAAACATATTTGCGAATAGTAAGAACAAAAAACACTACTCAGGATTGGCTAAAATATGAAAAAATTGGCTATAATATGAGGAATAGTATTTAAAAACTTGAAACATCAAAGTGCAAACATTTTTGAAAGTTATCATCATTATCAGTGATTCTTTTTGCATAGCAGTCTACTTCTTATTACTGGTAGTGCCAATATTTTTATGTGAAAACATTTAACACCAAGATAATAAGTCATTTTGTATTTAAAGTATACTACTTCTATAATAATATACCATCATGGCATAATATCCCATAAGTGGGGTAGCCAGCAGACCAGCTGCAAATCATAAACATGCAAGGATAGGTGGCTAATCGCTGAATTTAAAAATGTAAATGTCTTTATTTTTTCGAACACCTGCCTTTTACAGGACACTCGAAAACTTACGGAGAAGAGTGGGAGACCAATTGTTTACCGGATGCTCCACGGAATTTATTTAAAACATGCAAAATAATAAATTCGATTCCTATACAAATCTGATAGCATGCTGTCATTTAAACAATAATATATCTTTCAATATTTTTACATTTAAAGTTTTTAAGTGCTAAAGTAAACAATATGCGCCTATAATGAGATCATGATTTTTATACAGAGTGTATTATTTTTCCTCTGCCATGCCTAATCACTATGTGTATAAAGTACATACAAACAAAGATATTTTCGAACGGACTCAAATATTACTATCTTTATTATACGGAACCTCTATTGCAGATGATATTTATAGCATACTTATCTTTGACAATAATAATTATTTATTATTAATTTGTAATTATTTACAAGAATTAAAACAAGCAGGAACGAGTCGTAGGTATGTATATTTAAATCGGTTCATTCATCCATCTTCAGGATCAGCGTTTACATCAAACAAAAGCAAACAAATGAACAATTAATTCTATTCTATTCTTCTCAAGGCCATCCACTCGTTTGCGAGTGATTTAGGCAATGAACAATTAATTTTCTACCATTGTAAGCATAGACAAAAGGAAGAGACACTCGCAAACGAGTGGATGGCCTTGAGAAAAATAGAATAGAATAGAGACGGAACAAGTTGTCTTCTTTTGATGGTGACTAAAAAATGTAATACCATTCTTCTGTAACCCCAGTTTGGGCGTAGGGTCATTGCACCAGTGTTTGACACTGAACCAGTGTTTGACATTTTGTCTTAAACTGACTCCAGATAGTCATACATGTACACATTTTTAGTGCTAGTATGCTTTTTGTCATCCGTGTTCATTTTAGTATTCCCTGTGATGTCATTAGTGGTGGTTGTTATTACGCATTCTGCTGCAAAAAAAAATATTCTAACACAAGGTATGTTTTTTCTAATTTCTTATAATTCAAGATAAGGACAAGGGTAGTACAATCTCCATATATCTTTCTCAAGTTATTATTTTTTTTGGATGATTAGTATTTATCATAGTCATTATTGCTTTGAACAATGTGTTGATTGCCATAGTTCTTGAATTTAGTAATTTTGAGTACTTTATTAGCAGTGTCAATCACTGGAGTCGTATATAATACTAATTCCCCATTCTTTGACAAAGTGTCAATTACTGGGGTTTATAAGAAATCCAGTGTTTGTCACTACTACCAAATATTTTTATTTATTTATTTTTTCTATTAACATCATCAGTGAGGGAAGGCATTTGAAACTCAAGTTATGAATTTAAACATTTTGTGATAAATAGTGGTAAATTTATTTGTTTGTGACAGATGGCTCCAAACAAAAAACCCAAATTCCTTTGGGATAACTAGAATATGAAGAGTGCAATAGATGCTGTCAAAAACGGCATGTCTCCAATGCAAGCATCCAAGAGATATGAAGAACCCAGAAGCTCATTAATTTATATTTGACTTTTGTCTTTTCAAATGAGATTTGACGATAATATCCGCTAATTTTTTTTTTATTTTTTTTTTTATTTAAGTGAAGGTTGTTATATACTTTTCAAAAATATTATAAAGTACCTAAATATGTTTGTTTTTATTTCTAATAAACATTTAAAACATTCTCAGTTCATTTATTTACTTAACTACTATGAAATATTATTTTTTCTATGTGTCAAACACTGGAGTTTTATGTGTCAATAACTGGTGAAATTGTGACAATCACTAGATATCACCAACTCAATGAATTAAAAAAATATTACAAAATTGTAGTTATACATGTGATAAATTTAGGTAGGTTTTTATTTTATAGGATAACCAGCTACTTAAATTCAAGAAAAAGCAAGCATTTTCTAAAAAAACATAGGAAATATGAAGCGAAATTGTGACAAATTTCTTATTGTGTACAAAGACTGGTGCAATGACCCTACCTCTGAATTACAGGGAAAAACGATTATCCTGACTGAATCATGTTTTGATAAAGTCCAATGACAGTTAGCAAAAAGAACACTCCATTCGTTCATAAGAATTCTGACGGTCCGCACGGCCCTCTTTCTCAATACACCGTTATTATAATAAGTCACATTTTCATTACTGGCGAAAACACCGTCAAAAAATTGTGTAATTATTTTTGATGAGGTTTTTAGTACAAAGTGAATTTCACCCATAAATCCATACTGATCGTGTATTCGGTAATGTTTTAGATAATTGTGTAATGCTATGTTTAAACACACGAACTTCTAAATATCTACCTACTTCTCGTAGACAATAATAAAATTTTAAAATATTGTTTTCCGATTGCAGATCTTAAATCGTGACTGCATTTCTTAAATGTATAAAACTTACAAGATTCATTTTATGATAGATAACTATTACTTTATAAATCTAAAACATTTTTAAGTTACAAATTTACTTTCACTCTTCACTTTTCATAATATTTTGTCCGTTTGATATTGATAATATTTTGAACTACAAAAAGTCTTCGAGTATCTTCCTATTCATCTACAGCTTGCATTAGTATCAACACGTATCGTTTGATTTTAATTGTAATACTCATTTCATTATAGAATAATAATGATAGAATACTTGATCTTGTGTTGGCTGCTGACTTGAGTGTAAAAGTGGGTGAATCTTGTGAGCCGGTTGTCTCTGTTGATACTCATCATCCACCATTGAGTATTGTCATTGAGAATCTGCACGTGCCTGTTGTGAAGCAATGTCGAAAATATCTTTGTTATGACAAGGCTGACTTCAGGGAGATTAATCGGTTAATTTATAATATTGATTGGTCGTTTTTGGAGGAATCGTCACTTAATGAAAATGTTGATTTGTTTTATGGCAAAATTAATGAAATTATTTCTGAACACATTCCATTTAAAGTTTGCTATCAGTCGAACTATCCTGTGTGGTTTAGTAGTGATCTAAAGAAAAAAATCTCAGAGAAGAAAACTATTCATAAGCTTTATAAAATGTCAGGAAATCAAGGTGATTATGAGTCCTTTCGGACGTTGCGCAGAGAGTGTAAAAATCTTACAGCACTTTGTTACAGAAAATTCATTTGTGAGGTTGAGAATACAGTTCGTACTAATACTAAGCATATTTTTAAGTTCACAAACTCTCTGAAGTCTGATGACAGTGGAATGCCTAGTTGTGTGCAGTTCAATGACAAGTCTGCTGACGCACCTATTGATATGGCTAATCTCTTTGCGGATTTCTTTGGGACTGTGTATGATCGACCTTCTTCATCGTTGGGTGATACTGATTTCGTGTCTCCGATCAACCTGCAACTGTTTTCTGTAAGTATTGAGATTAGGGATATTGTTGATTGTATAAGGAACTTAAAGTCTAAGTCTAGTGGTGGGCCTGATGGCATCTCCCCGGTATTCCTGAAAAAATGCTTACATAGTTTGTCATATCCGTTGTATGTAATTTTTAACAGGTCTTTGGCAACTGGTTTGTATCCGGACTGTTGGAAAGATAGTTATTTAATACCCGTTTATAAGTCTGGGTGTAGGCAGGATGTAACTAATTACAGACCAATTTGCATACAGTCAGCTGTTCCTAAGATTTTTGAGAAAATAATACTCTCAAAGTTGTCGCCGACATTAAATAGTGTTATTAGTGACTCTCAGCATGGATTCATGCCATCGAGATCGACCTTGTCAAACCTTATGGTTTACGAAAATTTTATTCTTAACACGATGACAAACAAGGCACAGGTTGACTCAATTTATACTGACTTTAGTAAGGCTTTTGACAGGGTTGATCATGGTATCCTGTTGGATAAATTACGTGGCATAGGGGTTGCTGGGTCGCTGTTAACTTGGTTTATCAATTACTTGACTAATCGAAGACTGGCTGTTAGAATTGGGGATTCTGTATCATACTCCTTCGAAGCTCTTAGCGGAGTTCCCCAAGGATCGCACCTGGGACCTACCTTATTCATTCTCTTTATAAATGATGTTGTGGATGTGTTCACTGATGTGGAAATTCTCATATATGCTGATGATATTAAGATTTACAAAGCAGTGAGTACTATTGATGATTGTCATGTTCTACAGGATAATCTCAATAGGTTAAGTGAGTGGTGCACAGTCAATAAATTAGTCCTGAACTCTAAAAAATGTCAGGTAATGCATTTTTACCGCATAAAGCATCCTATTGAATTTGAATATTCAATAGATGATTTAAAGTTGCAGAGGGTTGATGAGATTAGAGACCTGGGTGTTATACTGGACTGTAGACTGAGTTTTGTTAATCACATTAATTCCATATGTGGTAGAGCCATGAGGATGTTGGGATTTGTTATCCGAACTTGTAGACCATTCTCTGACATATTTACTCTAAAGATTCTCTATATATCTCTCATACGCAGTATTTTGGAATACAACTCATCTGTTTGGAGTCCTTGTTTTGAGATTCATAAAACTAATTTGAGCAGGGTGGAGCATAGATTTCTTAGACATATAAATTATAGATTGGGTATCCCTATGGAGGAGATGTGTTACAGTTCAATATTGAACCATTTGAGTCTGTTGGGGCTGACTGAGAGAAGAGTACTTTGTGATTTGATTTTGTTACACAAAATAATTCACGGGAATCTTGATTGTCCAGATATATTGTCGAAGCTAAATTTTCATGTTCCCATAAGGGCTACTCGACAGGCTTTACCTTTTTATTGTAATAGTTCCAACACTTCTTATGATTATAACTCGTCTGTCAACAGATTGCAGCGTCTTGGAAACAAAAATGCGGATGTTGTAGACGTATTTGGCTCATCTCTGTTAGTATATAAGTTTAAGTTAATCGAATCACTTCTTTCAGACCAGACCTAGTAGATTTTCCCATGTATTTTTGTGCAGTTTTAGAATTATTTTAAAATTATTATCATTATTTTTTGTTTTTATCATGACTAGTGACTGGAATCTGTTTTTAATGAATTTATTGTGTTTTGTATTTAAATTTTAATTTTTACTTTTTGACTTTAACTGGAGAATGTTTTGTCTGTTTTTTTTAATGTTTTTATATTGTTTTTGTATTTTTGTATTGTTTTTATATTTTTATGGATTGGAAAGTTTATCTGTATACTTGTAAAGGCAATTGCCGTATATTGTATTAAATAAAAATAAAAAAAAAATAAATTATCATAATTTATTGAACACATATTTAGGTATCCTTTGTGAGCATTTTAGCTTGTGGACACTTGCTGCAGTTAGCGATGTGGTTTCTAGTCCATATGTTGTCACTGGGAGGATACATGTTTCGTTTCTTCACAAAATGTTCACAAAGATCTATAGAAAGACGAATGTTAGAGGTGAGTCTGAGAGATAAAATTAGAAACGAAGACATCAGACACCTAACAAAAATCACAGATATTATGGATCGTGTTGCAAAGCTTAAGTGGCAATGGGCGGGTCATGTTGCGAGACGAAACGACGGTAGATGGACTCCTAGAATCCTCAAATGGCGACCACGGAGTAGTTAAAGAAGCATCGGCAGACCACAAAAAAGATGGATTGACGACACTACTCCAATCGCGGGAAGGAAGTGGATACAGAGGGCACAGGACCGCGACGTTTGGAAGAGTTTGGAAGAGGCCTATATCCAGCAGTGGAAAGATGGCTGACTAGTAAGTATGTAAGTATAGGTATCCGACTAATAATATTATATTAGTGAAGAATAATTACCCTACCAGTCTTCCTAATGTAAGATTGGTAAAAACGGAAATCCTTTTTATTTGTATGCACTTACCTATAATAAATTATGTGTGCAGTGGGTAACTAAGTATTAGGTAGATGTTTTTTTTATAGTACACCAGTAGTAGATACAGTGAATTCTATTGCATGTAGTTCATATGTAAATTGTGTATCAGCCATATCCGGTGATCGTGTTCACATTAGGAATCTCTTTACCTTGGAGGACTTTGAACTTGTAATAATGTTTTGAAATCGAATGTGACATTCTCTTTAGACATGTGATTAAGTATAGACTGTGTACAAACTAACCAAGTTAAAAAAGTATATTATTTAAAGTATTTGATAAATGAACGTTAATGTACAATTGGGAGAAAAGAATAGGATTTTTATTTTGTCAAAATAATAAGAAAACTGAACTCTTACAGAGGTCAAGATCTTATAAGAATCTTATTGTAATCTCTCCAATGTCACAGAGATACAAACACAATGTAAGTATCAACAGGGAATGCGTTGTGTTGTGAATGATCAAGAAGGAGTACAGAGATCAAAGGAAACGCACGAAGGAATTCTTCCATTATAATACAGTTAAAAAGCCAAAATATGCTGTCGTATTTCTGTGTGGCTCTGACCTAATTTGAATCTGAATGCATCTTCAAACAATTATTAATCTTTATGATTTATAACAGAGTGAATGAGAATACTCAGACAGATTATCGATGATGGACAATGACTCTGTGTTTTCTGTATAATCGTATCCACAAACACTTTGTTATTCAAATAAATAAATAAATAATAAGTGTGTAAAATAATACTGATAATAGCGTAATATCGGCTGAAGAACAAAATAAGAAATTTAGAGGCTAAGGGGTAAATGTTTGAGTTTAATAAAGAACGTCTATTTTTTTCTGAATAACTTTGAACATTTAATTTACGACGACAGGGTCCATAAGCAAAATAATACAGAAAATTTCAAAATATTATCTTATAATGAATTGAATGAAGACTTGGCAAGTTCTTGGCAAAACACTGAGGGATAGAATCAGAAACACGGTAATACGTGAGACTTGAAATACCGAAGATATTGTCAGATGGGGCAGGAAAAAAGACGCTTCTGGTGCGACCACGTAGAACGAATGAACGATGATAGGCTGCCTCATGTAGCTGCAAACAACGTGCCAACTTGGAAGACCTGCAAAGAGATAGCGAGACAGTTGGAGCTCTGGGTCCCAGGAGACCTCGACGCCATAGAAACAGATCTATTAAAAGAATTGAATGTTTTTTTTATGAAAACTTCTGATTTTTTTACCATTGTCAGTATACTAATCGACAGAGTTCCATTTGATAAAGACCGTTTTATGATTATTTGGATGCCAGATACATTATTATATTAAATAAATACATTAAAATGATAGTTTTTTTATGTGAAACAATCCGGACTATCTTTAACATGGGTATGTGTAAATCTAGATCACTGAATTCGATTTGTTGGTGCGATGACTCAGATGATTATATCTCAAAGAGCCACCTACAGACGTGACCCTACACAAAGCGAGGTGACTTAGGATAGAAAGGAATGTCATTTAATACACTTATATTATGAGACAACAAACTTCCAACTTGGATCACATTAACGACATTGTTACACGTATTCATACGCACGATAATCATAATAATAATGATAACATCGATAGATTATTATTTCTTATAGAGATTAATCTAGTGTTTTAGACAGCGAGAGGCAATTTTTTTTTCAAACGATTCTCTTTCCCATCCTAACTTGTGATCAATCCATGTATGTTTTTTAATATTTTGATAATCTTTGGCAAAGATTTGCGAAAATAAGTTAGTAATTTGATTTGTGCTATCTAGACACATCCTGAATGTCTTGTTTTTATATTGGCACGGAGAGTACAGCTTGCATGTTTTATGTGCAGCTGGTCTGCTGGCTACTCCACTTGTGGGATATGCCGTGATGGTATAGTAGTAGTAGTAGTAGACACATATTATTATTATAATTGAACAATATTAAAGTGTCGTTTACGTGCAAAAGCACCTCAAGGACACTGTACAATTCATCAATTCTAGGACATTACATCCACGTCATATTATAAACCTATAGATAAATACACAGATTAAATGAGAATCTCAGATACATAAGGAAGTTATATTGAGTGACATTAAATATTTTGGATACAATATGTATCCACGTCAAGAATGTAAAACAGAATATAAATAAGTAAAGACACCTTAATTAAATATTTTACGTAGGTACGTCATACATACAAAGAGCTTCTATTTGCCGTAGCTGAAAATGTAATGTTAAAAAAGTAAAAATGCTGATTTTTAAACAGCAAGTATAGTCAGAAGTCACTGTAGTAGAAGTCAAGTGAAATCAATGTTTTTGTAATAACCGTAACTGATCAGGTTTTTTAATTAACATAACATGACATTACATAGCATAATATGCATAGGCAATTCACACATATTGAGCTAGTCCCAAACTCAGATATGAATTTTGCGTTATGGGTACAAACCCGACTACACATATTATTTATAACGCACTTAACACATATAGATGTAAATATTATCAAGAAGCCAGTAGCCTAATAATTCAGAGTCAGACTTTTAACATAACATAACATAAACGTATAGACAATTCACACAGACCGAGCTAGTCCCAAACTAAGATATGAATCTTGTATTATGGGTACTAACACGGCGATACACATATACAATGCACTAAACACATATACATGTAACACCCAGACCCAGGAAAATTTGAAAAAGGTCATTCTTCATTTTGCCCTGGCCGGGAATCGAACCCGGGACCTCGTGACTCAAAGGCAAGTGCGTCAACCTCCGCGCCACACCGGTCGTCATTGATTGAGGGATTTCAGGTTCGATTCCTTACACACTTCCAACCTAATCTTCTTTCACGACAAAAACATGTTGATTTCTGCGACGGTATTTCGAGTATTATATACCTAATCCAGAATCATCAATATAAAAAATAATGATAAAATAAAATCTGTCACAGCTCACAATGGTCAATAATAAATTATTAGTAGGTAATTACTCATAATCATTACACTTTACCAGATGCACTGCTATATCAGTAGTTGCTGGTGTCTTTGATAAAGCAAGTACAATGTACTGTGTCATACATACATAGCATGCTTACAGACATTACCTTGATATCTATTAGTGCGACATATTATTCATTATGGTATAAGTAGGTAGGTACTACTCATTACATTATTATTATTATTCATAATGATAATGTAACCATATTGAATCATTTTCATTTATTGATTATTGTCATTTAGCTCCTATCAAACATAGACTAGGTATTTATTCATAAAATTTACTCGTAGATATAATATTATGTAGATAGTCCGACTGTCAGCAGCCCTAGACAAATTGCATTTGGCGATCGACTACAAACGAACTTTTCGACATTATGCCATAACATTATAATTATGTAGGTAGATTGTCGAATAATTCGTTTGTAGTCGATCGCCAAATGCAATTTGTCTAGGTACCCAGTTCCATAACTGAACAAGTCGAAATGTCGCTCATTCGAGAGATTACCATTTTTGTCATATTGGTATGTTTATATTATGCTATAGAAATACAATAGAAAGTGAAATAGGTATACTAAATAATAATCGCACTGTTGGAAACATTTTGATCTAATTCAATTTCGGACATTGTTAAACAATTCGAAATACCCATTTGTGGAATAGAAAATAGGCACATTAATTTTTTTCATTAACTAAATATTTAATATATAAAGGGAACCGTGTATTTCTTATAATTATTTGTTCGTGAAATCTACTACCGTTCGTGGAATCTACTACGGTGGTTTGGACACGTTGAACGAATGAACGAAGTAAGAAAGAGGATATACTTGTCTGAAAGAAAGGGTGTGAGGAAGCGCGGACGTCCGAGAACCACGTGGCTTGATCACGTGGTTCAAATTCTCAAAGACGGCCGCGTATTGAGGTAGAGGAATCGACGTGCGTGTATGAGAAACTGTATGAATGTGGAGGAAGCGAAGGAAGTGTGTAAAGATAGATCTGTTTGGCGTTCCGTTCTCTCTGCCTACCCCACTTGGGATACGGCGTGAGGGTATAGTATAGTATAGTATCTACTACCAATTAAATCAAAATTTTCGAAAGTTTCGACTTGTTCAGTTGTGGAACTGTACAGTCAACTGTCTGGTAATTCTATTTTACATTGAAAATATTCAGCGAGAGAATAGCATATTATCTTCAAACTGATTTTCTTTTTTTTAAAATCGATTAACTGACATTTTTGCAAATATAAATCGAATAAAATATTCAAAAAAAGAATGCCCGTTCTTCAATACATATTCGTTTTCAGCTGTTTATAGATAAAACAGGCCAAAACCTATAAAATCATTGACCATGGACAGTAATCAATACAAACATCAAACAGTTAACAAAACATTTAGGTAGAATTATATTATTATAGCAAACACAAAAAATGGTCCAGAGAATGTACTATTATGTATGGACTATGGATACTAATATGTAATAGAAGTAGATGTCTAATTCTAACAATAATAATATATGTTATGCCATAACCAGTGGTCAGATGTTCAGTCAAGTGATAGTATAGTGTATGGTTTATGTAGGACATTTTTTTTTTGCGAGAGCAGCAGTTGTTGATCACCTGTCTTTAGTCTTCATTCAATTCACTATAATGTAAAAATACTTACGTACCTACCTACAATGTATGTATGTATCTAGGGTCATCTTTGCACGGGGGTGGTTGGATTTTTGAGAAATGATCATATCTCAAGTGTCGTAGGGTGAATAGAAAAACGGCACGAGTCTTATACTCACTCGTATAGAATTATTATTACTGTATCATTGTTTGCATTGTATTTTGTCTCAATATCTAGATAGATAATGATATTATATTCTGTGAGGGGGATGATGATGATTTTGATAGCAGATGTTCCTTTTCAAAGATTTGTTTGATCCGTGGATAATTTATTATAGATGCCTATACTAGCAGCTGATCATGTGTTGTACCGGAATTCGGCGTTTTGCACATACATATTAATAAGTATTTACTTATTTTTCATAATAATATTAAAAGTATCACAAGTAAAAATGTTACAACTTACAACGGTTTGGGCATGTGGAAAGAATTAATGAAAACAGAATGACCAAGAAGATAATTATATTTGGCTGAGAGGAATGGTGCTCGAATACGTTGACATCCGAGGACGATTAAAGATCATTTAATAAAGCAAATCCTACAGGACGGTTACGTGTTGAGCGCATTGAACAGGAGAGCATGCATGAGGAGTTGGTAAATTTACAAACAAATCGTTGATAAATTTACCAACGATTTGTTTGCGAAAAGTTAATATTATAGATTCTTACTAATTAATCGTTTGTACTATCTCTGGTCCTAATCTGATAGTACGTACCAATGATTCGTTGTGAAATTTCGTTAGTATTTTTCTCAGTGTATCAGACAAGTATAATTATCATCTTTGTCATTCTTTCCTCTTCCACTCTTTCCACATGACCAAACCATCTCAATTTATTTACACGCATTCTATTCACAACACTCCTCTTGCATCCACTCATTCCTCTAATGAATGAGCTTCATAATATTTGAAAAAAAAATTAAACATGTTTTTTTTAATGTACATATATCTAAGTGTATTAACGATTTTATTGCGTGTACCTACATTATAATTACTTATTTTTTGAATGCCATAAATTAATCTTTCTACAAACAAGTTTACACAAACACAATATAATAGGTAGGTATATATTATATCTGTATTGGTAGATTAAAACCAGCACGTGCCAATGGCCAATTATTGCTCACTCTGCAGAAGTAGAAATTACGTGAAATTAGTTGGATTCGATAACAGGAACCAGATTTCAATTGCTGTATAGTATCTCTTTGCACGATTTTATAAATACTGGATTAAACAACAACAAAATAATATTTATATTATACGATTGTATTAAATATGAAATAATTACAACTCATTACGTCGACGGTTTTAATACGCCTCTTTGGCGCCTGCGCCAATCAGACAATTATTATGATTTTTTTCATTAAATGCAGAATGCAGTTTGCATTAGGTATAATATCTATATAATATATACTCCAAAAATAGATATAATATGCCTCTAGATACTAAATAAAGCATAATATTATGTTTAGATTTCAAATAAATATGATAAGTTTCGTAGTTTTTTGTTCCTATCATATTGTATAAATTGCATATGTAATTTCTTTTTTTAATGCTTCTATTTGATTTAATTATACTTATATTAATTAACTTTTCACAAACTTTATTTAATAATTTATTTATATTGTGTATATTAATTTGTTTATATTGTTTTGAATAATATATTGTTATTTTTGATCTTAGTTACTCCTGTCTTGTTTGAATTTACTTTATGTACTTTTATGTCTGTTATATATTATTTTATACATTAAAGGCTAACGCCGTATATTGAAATAAATAAAATAAATGATTTCGAGATGATATTTGAATTCTTTAATAAATTAAGTGTTTACCTACCAATGGTCATAATCATTTGACTATATTATTGAATACACTTCATTCAAGTTTAAGGAAATGAGTTTTTTACAAACTAGTCAAATATATAAAATATTGAGTTCGTCGGTAGCCTGGAGGTGGAGTCTCGGCCTCGTGAACAAGGGGTCCGTGGTTCGATACCAGGTACTGGCAAACTCCCCTTTCACGACACAAGCTTTTAGTAGCTTACTGTGAAAGGTGTATAAGGTTGTATTTGGGTTTATAACAAACAAAAGGTATATCTTTTTTAAAAAAAAATAACAAAAAAATAAAAATATTTAGTAACACAATAACACATGACGAGTATTTAAATATATTCGTATTAAGTATGTCACTCATCCTGAATGGCTTATTTTTTATTACAATGGAAAGGACAGCTAGCATGTTTATTAGATACAGCTGGTCTACGGGATATGCCGTTTTGGTATAGTAATATTTTAATATAAATAAAACAAAAAAATATATAAAGTTTTACGATATAGTTTTACTGTAGTGATCTGGTTTCGATATGTTATGTCTTTGTCAAACTAACCTAATACCTATTTTAATAAGTAATATTTTAATTTGTTTTATTTTCTGGGTTGACTGTAATTTTATAATTCTACTGTGTTAAACATAAATTACTGCAAAAAATATATAATTTTCCATTCAAGATTTTATAATTTTATTTATGTAGAAGACGCGACATTGGAAATGTTAATATCAAAACGCTTCGCTTCCAAGAATCACCATAAAGATTTTTACTGTGAAATCTGTCCTTGTTGATCAGTGTCAGGGATCAGCTCAGCCCAGCGCAGCGTTTTCTGTGAGATGATAAGATCCAACATCGACCATCTTCATCACCTGTCCCGATGTATCTTACATACAATAAACAAACTCATGTTTGCACGCCTTTTGTCTGTACAGAAAGGAAGCGTACAATACTAACAAAAATAGACAGAGATTTCTCTATTGCAGGTGACCTAAACTGTTTGATATCGAAACACGTCATTACATTCTGATTTATATAAACTAAGGTAGGAGCATTACGCACTTCTGATTAACTTTTGATTAATCATTGAAAAGTTACGCATAATCGAGGCTATCAGTGCCTTTAAAATAGTGTTACTCCAGAATACTTCTTTAGGAGATAATGAGGTAGTGAATAATTTAAATTTCGTTAAATTTTCATGTTATTTTTATATTGTTTTAACTGATTAATTTATTATCAAAGTAGCTTGCTACACTATTCCATTGAAAGTTCATTGTTTAAGGAGTGTATTTTACACCAGAACCGTAACCAACAAAAATTGTGGGCTACACCACTATTACGCTGATAGCCTCAATTAGGAATCCACAAACTTTAGTTTCGATTAATGCGCCATTAGGCATTTAGATGAATTGATATCTCCTGTTGTGTGGTGCTTGGTAGCTCGTTGGAAGTATCTTGAAACTACGGGACTTATTCTAGATAAGTATTTATATTAAAAAAAATACAGTGTACAGTGAAGAATAAAATTAATAAATAAATAATAAAAAACACGGAAACCCACTCGCAGCGAACCCAACTTGTGAACATGATAAATCTGAATATTTATTTGTTTACCAAAATATACGGCTTATCTAAAAAAATATCAACATCAAATAAAATATACATTTTGCATTTTCTTAACTAAGTTACAAATTTACAATTAATATATGAGTACATACTTACATCATTTATACTTACATACCTACATATTTAAATCAACTTACATTAAGACCTAAACAATGTAATTATCGCTTATTGATTTCTAAGTTAGTATCGATATCTTTCATTTCAACTAGCATACATAGATATGAAATAAATATTTGTAAGCCTTGCGAAATAAATTTCAATAGATTTTTTACTTAGACGGTACATTTCGGTTTGGGTAAGTAGGTATACGGTTCGCTAAATCGCTACGTTGGTAGACCCAAATTCCGTTGGATGGATGGGGTACAGAGGGATGGAGACATCATTGGCATCAAGGATTGAAAAAGTACGTGCCAAGAAGGGGGAGATGGGGGCGATGGTTAGAGCAGACCAAGGCTCGTAGTTCAACTGATAATCATGATGATGATACATTACGAAAGATAAAATTAGATTCTGACGTAAAAGAAGAAGTTGTTCCAATGGTTGTCGATTTATGTTTCAATTGATTCAAAATCTTTTAGACAATCCATACAATAATAAATAATACAAAATGTGAATTGATAGACAAGAGAAATAAGAATAATAATACGTAAGCACCTGCATTATATATTATTATTGCATACAAGGATATAATATAGAATAAAAATACTAATATGCAGGTATAGGTAAGTACCTGATTTCAATTGTAATTTGAGATGTCTTCAACTCAATACAACAATACAGTCCGATAACATTGTGAAATGAGTTCAGCCGAAACTTTCCAAAATTTCTTCCCTTAATAGATACTTACCTCTCTACCTATCGTCCTATTACAAAATTATTATTTATTCGTTCTAATTGAAAGAAAATCTTTAGAAAATCCTTTTTCCATTTCCATAATAGTAATCGACGGTCCAGTTCTTCGGTTTCGACTCAACAAGTCAAAATGTCTTATATTCGAGGAATCGCCATTTTTGTAATTTTGGTAGGTATATTTATATTATGCTTTAAAAACACAACAAAAAGTGAAATATAAGTACCATATAACAATAATCGCACTGTTAGAGGCATTATGTTGTCTTTGTTACATTCAATAGTTAAACAATTCGAAATATTTATTTGTGGAATTGAAAATAGGTACATTATCTTCTGGTATCGCATTGGCCTTCAACTGTAATGATCCAACTGTAAGAATCGCCTTATTGTCAGTAATAATATTTTTTTTCATTTACTTAATAATTAATATATTAAGGAAACACTGATTTTTTTATGGTGGAGTGGAGTTTATTTTATGAATTACCGATTAATTAAAAAAAAACGAAAATTTCGACATGCTGATGTGTGGAACTGGACCGTCAACATATAATATTCAATAATATTATAATATTATAACGATCCCGTGGAGCACCCGGTAAAGAATTGGTCTCCCACTCTTCTGCGTAAGTTTTCGAGTGTCCTGTAAAAGGCAGGTGTTCGAAAAAAATAAGACATTTTACATCTTAAATTCAGCGTTGAGGTTTGCCACCCATCCTGAATGTCTTGATTTTATACTGGCACGAAGAGGACAGTTTGTATGTTTCTTACATACAGCTGATCTGCTGGCTACCCCACTTGTGGGATATGCCGTGATGGTATAGTAGTAGTAGTAGTAGTAGTAATATTATAACACGCTAAGAAAGTATCTACGCAATTCGTTGCAATATAAATTGAGAACAGGTACAAAACTATACTACAGTATTACGTATTTTTATTATATTTTCGCATCGATGAGAACGATGTATTTGTAAGACTGAATGAATACATCCAGTCCGAGAAATCCCAAAAGGCCCGGGGAATTCGATACCCAATATCCAATACAGAATCGAATGGCCCGCTTATTTTTATTGTTCACGATAAAAGGAGTATGGACAGGTGCAATCGGCTTATTTAAGCTTTAGAATTTGTCCTTACACTATACATACATATTATATACCTACATATAATAATGTTATGTCATTGTATTTTGCATATTTTGGCAATACAATAGCTCGTATACCTACAATGAACAAGTTTGGAATGCACTTGCTAAGAAAAATATTTTGATTGTTTATAATGGGTTTATAAGGTTTTTATAATACCTAATACAAAATATTTGAACTAATGAATCATTGATTGTATAAATTGTTTATTTATTTTATTTTATTGCGTTAGAGGCATACAGTTTGTCTCACAGTATTAACTATACAATATCCAATGACACATGAACCAGTTAAGACTCTACAAATTACAAATACAACAAAACATCAAATTCATAGAAGCTAAAAAACAAAAAGAGATTAGAGACATGAAGTTTGAATAAATAAAAATATAGGAACAAAACAATTATTGAAATTGAGCGAATGAATATATACAAGTATGTGAAAACGAAAGTAGGTATGTATATTTCCGAGTGAAGAATGAGGATATTGGGAGAAGGAGCGAATGCGAGAGGAGTGTTGTGGACAGAATATGTGTAGATAAACAATTTACGATAGTTTGGACATGTTGAGCGAATGCAAGATGAAAGGATGACGAAGAGGATGTATTTATCTGAAAGAAGGGATATCAGAAAACGCGGACGTCCAAGAACTACGTGGCTTGACCACGTGGATCAAATTCTCAAGGACGGCTGTGTATTGATTAAGAGATGGAGGAGGAAGAGAAGAAGAGGTAGGGTCTCGGCCTCGTGAACAAGGGGTCCGCGGTTCGATCCTAGGTGCCGGCTAACTCCCCTTTCACGACACAAGCTTTTAGCTTACTGTGAAAGGTGTATAAGGTTGTATTTGGGTTTATAACAAAACCCAGATATATTATTTTTATTGATTTGGCGGTAACGTTGTGGTAGTCTCTAAACATAATTACAAATGTTTGGAGTCAAAAAACTTTACAAATACCACTAAAAAATTAATCTACGCGCGACCAAGGTTTCAACAGGTAACCTGTCATTCTCAAGCGCAATTGCGCTTGAGAATGACAGAATGACAATTTGTAATTATAAACCCAGATATACCTATCTTTTTTAAAAAATAAAATGTCGACGTGCGTGCATGAGAAATTGTTTGAACGCAGAAGAAGCGAAAGAAGTATGTAAGGACAGATCTATATGGCATTCAGTTCACTCTGCCTACCCCACTTGGGATACGGTGTGAGTAGTAGGTATAGTCTAATAATACAAAATATTTGAACAATAATTATGTAAAATACCAATTTGATACCAATTACATGTTCTGAGAATGCGCAATAAGTGCCAACATGTCAGAGATGAATGGAAATCTAAAGCGAAAGATTCGTTGTCTTAGAAGCTGAAGATTTGTAGGAATTTTTACGTTTTAGGCCATCGGAAATAAATTCGTATATAACAAGTGAAAGGAACATCCGGAGTTAGCAATAAAAATTCGATAGTTTTGAAATGTGTATAGACCATTAAAGGATGACGTCACAGAAAAATCATTGAGGGGCATCAGGCATCCCAACACAACAGACGATTACGGTGTTTTTTTTTTTAGAAAGATATATCTGGGTTTTTGTTATAAACCCAAATACAACCTTATACACCTTTCACAGTAAGCTACTAAAAGCTTGTGTCGTGAAAGGGGAGTTTGCCGGCACCTGGGATCGAACCACGGACCCGCTGTTCACGAGGCCGAGACTCTACCCCCAGGCTACCGACGAACATATTAGGTGGAACGCCTAAAGAATACCTAATAATAAAAAAAACTGTCAGTGTCGATTTTGTTATTATTTTGTCGTCTGACTTTCTTTTTTTCTCTTATGGCATAACATCTTACAAGGATGATTTGCGCAATCTGACTGTTTGCCCCCCAAGCAAAAGCAAATCCATAGACAAGACCACGTGACCTTTAATGGTCTATTGGTTAGCTACCTGTCAGCCAAAATATAGGAATGCTGCATCGTATTGTGATCTCCATAATACACTAATTCACAAATAATGTAAGTATGTTACATTGCTGCATATTATACAAATTGAGTGGTGGCAAAATGTCGTATGGCCAGACGAAATGCATTTGTAAAAGTGTGACCCAGACGGGAATAACAACTGCCTAATATAAATATGCTTTTGTATTTGACACACATAAAAAAAACACACATACACACATCATATGAAATGTTCAATGAACTTGCATTCAGCTAAATAGTCAGTGAGAAAACTTGACAGATACGAAACATATTATTCAAGGTCAATGTCGGGACTAAATTGCATTTTATTAAAAAAAAAATACAGATAATAACTAAGGAAGATAAAAAGTAGACATTTTCAAAATAAATTTTTCATTTATACCTATTGAAGACTTTCCCAGCTTTTGCATCTGTCAATAAGAAATCTTGTTAGGTTTTTAATTTTTATCCCAGTTTTCTGAAAGATTGGCTTATCAAAAACGGTATGGAAGATAAAAAGTAGAAATTTTCATAGTATGAATAAAAATATGAATTATTTTGAAGACTTGCCCAGCTTTTGCATCTGTCAATGAGCCATCTTGTTAGGTTTTTATCCCAGTTTTCTGAAAGACTGGCTAATTAAAAACGGAATGGAAGATAAAAAGTAGACATTTTCATAGTATGAATAAAAATATGAATTATTTTGAAGACTTGCCCAGCTTTTGCATCTGTCAATAATCCATCTTGTTAGGTTTTTATCCCAGTTTTCTGAAAGACTGGCTAATTAAAAACGGAATGGAAGATAAAAAGTAGATATTTTCATAGTGTCAATAAAAAATTGAGTTATTTATATTTAAGACTTGCCCAGCTTTTGCATCTGTCAATAAGCCATCTACTTAGGATTTAATTTTTTATCCCAGTTTTCTGAGAGACTGACTAATCAAAAACTACGTTTGATGGCAGATGAAGACTATAAATATCTTTAGGAGACAGAAAGCTTGAAATTTCTTCTGAATAATCTAAATATGATGTTTCTTTCGCTTTTTTTCACGATAATCAAGAGTCAGTAATAATTGGTACCTGTTTTGTGAGATATAATTTATTGAACAACGAGTGGGCAAAATAGCATTTCCAGTCAGGCATATCAAAATATATTTTACCTCAATAAATTCTAAAAAACGAACATTTTATTAAAAAATACAGACAGCTTAGTGTCCAGTGCATACCCGTCTTATTATGCAGTTTGTCTAAAATAATTTATAATATTTTTTGTTAGTCTGCAGTTGAATAAATAACGAATCACCAAATCGCTGCACTGTCTACGAGAATACATGAAACTACAACGTTTATGCAAAATCGAGTCATAAATATACTATCAAACACTACTGCATTCGAGGACAACGATCTGTCAAAATGTTCTGCATAGATATTTAATTCAATTGTCTGTGCAACTATTAGAAAAACAGAAAAATTAGCCATTCAGATTTTGGCTCAAGCTATATAGACATAATTCGATCGCAGTGTTTTCGTATAGATCAGCTGTAAATTGTAATATAAAATGCATTATTTTGGTATAATAAACGAGTTAGTTTTTCAGCACTGTCGTCAAGTGTTAAATAAACCATTTTCAGATGAATTTGTTTTGTAGCAATACTGAATTCAATAAATTGCATAAATTTGAGTTTATCTACAATAAGTGGTTCCTGTTCATTTGATATAATATAGATGGTAGCTAGCAGTGGGGTACCTAAGGTTTTTATACCCAGCAGGCTCATCCCTAATACTGAATAGGTATGAATAAACCATTTACTAAGTATAAAGTATTCGGAACCGGGCTCTATTGGGCTCAGTAAGTCTAATTTCTGTGAGAGGGCTTTTGGTGTTGGTGGGCTGGTTACGTGAAATCGCATACCGGTGCCATTGAGACGGTCTAGGGACTGTTAAACGGCGTCGAAACAAAATCATCCGGAATCATCATCATCATCAAAATATTTAAGGTGAAACCAATAATTAGTTTTTACTTTAAAAGTTCCACTATAATAATAAATTATAAGTAAATATGGTTCCATATTACTACATGTAAGCTGGCATTGTCTAAAATGGCTTTTAATATGAGTGTCCACAGAAGATTACAAAATTCAGGATTAACTCTTTCCTCATTCTCACTATATGACATAAATAACGTGGACAATTAGTATGCAATGATGGATTTGATTTAGACAAAAACATTTGCCTCGGTAGAAACAATGCGTACAGTGAAACAATAAAATAATAATATTGCACGCTTCGATAACATTTCGAGAGTGCTGTTTAATGTTTTCAACGGCATCGCATATAATTCACTAATCAAATTCACTCCTTTACATATTGCATTACTGCGCACCCAGTATATAAAATGGTCGAATTTTTCACTGCACGTCATTTTATATTTTTTTAACTGTTTGTAAGACTGGAAGACTCTGGGAAATGTCAGCTTTTTGAATTATATATTATGGAAGGCACAGAAGTAGACATGCAACACCAACATCTAACTAAGCCAGTAATAATTTATTTTTATGATAAACATATTTTGAGTTCATATCAACGTTTGCTCGCTCGGGTTGATACGTAAAGTAGGTATTGCCGAGGATTCATTTCTATTTAATTGTGTTCTATCAAAGAAATATAGATGGGTAGGTAGATTTGAATTATTAAGTTACTATTTTTTTCACAATGTTGTGGGCTTGAAATGTGCATAGCGCTATCGATTATTAATACAAAGTTTTAACATTCTCATAAGGAATTTCTTCGTAGATAATTATTGAAGATTATACACGTTTATCACATCATGCACTTTAAGTATTGGTAGGTAATTAAATATTCCCAACACCTGATTCCTTCAATACAATAACGTTGTTAGCGCATTCATAAAATGTTTTTACAATAGTCGTTAATAACTATTATTTATCAAAGCTATCATTACAAAGTCCACGATTATTGTTTAATCATGTACTTGTTAAATTAACACTTGTTCTAGACAGTTGTCCGTTAGAAACGATAATAATAATTATTATAATGTTGGAAGTAGCTCCGTTCATAAAACGTTGTTCTCACGAAACGAATACCGACAGCCATTTGAACCGTGTGAACTAATTGACATACATTAAGGGTTGCATCCTCCCTCAACCATGAATATTACAGAAATGTCAGTTCCTATGTCATCCATACACTTCAAGCAAATTCTTTCTAAAGAAGGGCTCAAGGTTCGCCTGAAGGACTCCCCTTGACAAAATCCTTCCTAAAATAAAATACAACTGTTAATGTCCACCGACTCTTTACTTTATAATATGACTTAAAATTAGCTTACAGTTACGTATTTTCTACGTACTAGTTGTTTTTGTTTGCTTAGACTAATACATTATACAAGGATTAAAACAAATTGACAGAAAGTCTGAAACGATAAAAACCAATAAAATGATATCATCTCAAGTCATCACCTTTCAACTTTTTTCGTCGGTGGAACGATGCGCGTATGCGTATTAGAAAACTACGTCAAAATCAAAGCACATCTGACAGATTGAATCTATGCCGGTGGACTGTGTGAACACGTTTGACGATCAATGGACGACCGACGGATTTTGTTTTTTATGCAAGAAAAATCGTCAGGCCTTTATTTCGCCTCATATGAACACCACATTACATATTGTAACATCGACTGTGCTCAGGACAAAGGCATCAAACCACAATTTTGGCAAAAATTGTTTTATGTTTCAAAATCAATCATTTGTGTCTTGTACACATTCTGGTAAAAATATTCAATCATCAAACGTCTAGTTTTTATAGAAAATGCAAAATATATTTTTTTAGCTAGGACTTTATTGCAAATATCAAGTAGGTCATCGGATTCAAACAGCATGAGTTTCATTTTAAACATCCTAAAATATTCATCCAGTTATAATTTTTGGGCGAGGTAAAAGGCATCAAATTGCATAACCTCTAACATGCAACACACATAATATGATCTCTTTTTAACATGTTGCTAAAGTCTGTCAGTACAAAGGATTTGATAAACATTTTTCATTTTTTTTTGCTTATAACTTGATACTTTTTGAATATTTTCTCTTGGTATTTTATGACATAATAAAAAAATACATTACAATAATAAGATGGTAAAATAATAATGACAATAATTTGACATTTTCTTTATCCTATAAAAGATATACTCAATCGGTAAGAAAAAATCGATCATGCAGCCAATCATATTTTGCATCCAGTTATAAACTGACGATAGTTGTAAGACAATACATTGCTAATTCTTGAAGGTCATCGATGTTGGAACTCAAAAATTCGGAAAAAATGTACTGCGCTGCAAGTCTAGTATGTCTATGTCATCCTATAATTTGCGAATCTCCTACAAAATTTTACTAACGTAGTTTGAAGCCTTTATCCTGAGCACGCAGTCATATTGTAGTATTATAAGACAACAATGTATATAATATTATATTATGAATCATGGTGTATTGTTTTATAGAAATACACACGACACCTTATACAATATTATTATGATAATATACTCGTACAGCTACGTGCCATATCTCTTTTATTACTATCATAGGACTCATACCTTAAAACTTATCATAGACAAACATTGCATAGACTATAGAGCAATGTGTCAAAACAATACTGGACAATCACAATGCATAATACAGTGGTTACTTGACATACGAGTGCTCCAACATACGAGTTTTTTGAGACACAAGCCGTCGAGCGAACGATTTTTTACGAGCTATTAAATAACACTTGCCTAACTCATTTCCGGAACATTCTGAAAGGGACGAAGAAACAAACCTCCTTGGACATGCACTGAGAAAATATTAACGAAATTTCACAACGAATCATTGGTACGTACTATCAGAATAGGACCAGAGAAAGTACAAACGATTCATTAGTAAGAATCTATTATATTAACTTTTCGGAAACAAATAATTGGTAAATTTTTTACGAGCTATTAAATAACACTTGCCTAGCTCATTTCCGGAACATTCTGAAAGGGACGAAGAAACATATACCTCCTTGGACATGCACTGAGAAAAATATTAACGAAATTTCACAACGAATCATTGGTACGTACTATCAGAATAGGACCAGAGAAAGTACAAACGATTCATTAGTACGAATCTATTATATTAACTTTTCGGAAACAAATCATTGGTAAATTGACCAACGTTTACTATTTTTCTCAGTGTGTTTTTTTTAAACGCCTACAGGTGAAAGTGAGAAAAGCGTGGCGAAAAGGCGCAAAGACCAGTAAAGAGAAAAGCAGTGACGAAAATTAAGCGAAAGTAACACTTTATAAATCTAGTTTATTTCTTTACATTCTCTTTTATTATGTTTTTGTACAATATTTGTCATTCATGAATACATTTATCTTATTTATTGATTGGTTTGACAACGACTTCACAAGTCGAAACCTGGTTACTAATTTAATAAATAAAATACAGTAATACTTAAAACAATTTCGTTTTCGTTATATCACATTTAACTTATTCAAAAACACGTAACAAAAATAACTGAGGTGATATTTTGGGGGCTGAAAGGGATTAATGGCAGTTCAATTAATTTCAATGGGGAAATTTGCTCTGAGATACGAATAATTTGAAATACGAGCAAAGTTTTGGAATGAATTAAAGTATGTTTGTCGAGGTACTACTGTATTATACATATAGGAGATAACAATTGTTAATCACTCAAAGGAACAAACAACCTTTGACTTCGAAATAATAAAACAAATGTTTTATTCTACTAATGGTTTATTATGTGAGAGAGACGTCTTTCGTCTGATGAGGACATTGTCAATGGATTGACAATGTCCTCATCAGACGAAAGACGTCTCTCTCACATAATAAACCATTAGTAGAATAAAACATTTGTTTTATTATTTCGATATGGAATTCTACTACCTAAACACCGACACAGTGAATAACCTTTGACTTGTTCGCATTACAAGTTCAATATCACTATAAATATAAATAATAATTTATTAGGAATAGTGTATCGACAATCAAAACACATTACTGTGATTGATATGTTTGTTATGTAAATAAAAGAGAATTTTGTACAACGAAAATAAAATCAAGGTCTTTTAAATTGATAGTAATGTATGTATGCACTTTAATTCTACAATTTTCATGTTTATACTGGTCTAAGATATTATCACTCTTAAATGAGTAGGTACCTATGTACCAAATGTTTTTATCATAATTATATATTACTACATTGTAAAGGTACCTACCCCTAATTGTTGACCACAGAGTACTGCTTAGATCTAATGGGGTGTTCACATTTGGCGAATATCGCCAGCCGAATTTCAAAATATAACGCCAGGCGAAAAAACAAAATTCGCCGTACACCCATTGATCGTCACACCTGTTCACACAAGTCCACCGATATAGAAACGATCTGTCAGATGCGCTTTGATTTTGACACTGTTTTCAAAATGGCGTCGAGATGGAGATCGCGAAGTGTTTATTTTTAGTCGAAAATGTTATAGTAGAGGTTATAAGGCGCCTTTTAATTAAGGAAACAAACGCCACAAACCAACAAAAAAGATAACAGCTGTCACGAAGCGGGAAACATTATAAAATTTATAGGTTATAAAGCTTTTACCATAGACACAAATGCCGCGCATATCTGCGCATGTGCAAATCGTTCGATCGCCCGAGAAAGTTGGAAGGTGGTCAACTCGAGACGATATCGTTTCTACTGGTTTTTATCGTTTCAGACTAGCTGTCATTTTGTTCACACGGTTCAAATGGCTGGCGATATTTTGGTGCCCTAGCGATATTCGCCAAAGTGAGAACACCACATAAAGTAAGTACTCGCTTCCACCTAAGAAATACAATAATAATAGTAATACATAATCTCCCATGATTGTACTATTTTCATAGGACATCATGAAAGAATCAACTCGAATAATGTTGGGTTCTACATTTTGAATATAAATTTATTTTAATATTTTATTGTTTTTATTAAGTATTTAATGTAATATTTAAATTTTATTGTTAATCTTATATTGTGTTCAAAATGTAGATTCTAATGTTGTTTTGTTAAATAAATGAGATATGAATAATAATAAACTTTATTGTACAAAATATTTGTATAAAAATAATAAGATTACAACAGGGTATAAACGAAAATTTTTATACAATGGGCGAGTTTATAGAAGGGACGCGATATCTTCCAACTAACCCAAATTTACTAACTTTTATAATCATAAGATTTTATTTAACTCATTTATTTGTTATCTTTAATTGATTTAAATTTTAACATTTTTATAGTATTTTTCATACTTATAGTATTTATTTTTAAAAAAATATTTGTCCGTAAACATATTTTACTATATTGACTTCTTTTTTATTGTTTTATTTCTAATTAGGTAAGTTATTCACTCCCTTATAATGTTTTTTTAGCTGACTATTTTTGTTGCTTTATATGCATTGCATGGAAATTATTCGCATGAATTACTTGTATACGAGTCATTGTAAAAGAGGCTGTTATGCTGTTAAATGTATTTAATAAATAAATAAATATGTAAAAGTTTTGATACGAGATTTGATATTTATATAATGACAAAACTTATAAAAATGCGAGGAGAATTTTGTTGTCATCATCCCGAATGTCTTATTTTTATTAGCACGGAGAGAACGATTCGCATATTTATTAGGTACAGTCAGGTGGTTACTTATGGGAAATTCTGTGAAGGTTCAAATAAAAATCAGTGTATTATATCACAACATAAAACATTTTAAAACCTAAGAAACTGCAACATTGATCTCATTGTATTCTATTATAGCAACCCATTCTGTTCATTCATCGAAACTTCAATGTATCATCTTCATTGCATCTGTGACATATTATTTCGACAATTTAAAAATTCACGAATATTTACACATAATAAATATCCAATTCCCCAATAAAAGAAAGCATTTTACATAATCTGTCGCATCATTCTATCCAAAGTCAATGGAATGCATCAGATGCGTCTTGAGGTAAAGATATAAATGTGGCATTGCCTAGGTTTATCAAAACGAACAAAGTCTATTTCACTTTATGTGACCATTGCACCTAAAGAACTTAAATTTAAAAGGAGATGATTATCATGTTTGCAAATAGGTGATATAGAAATTCGTACAAATCTGATTTTATCTTCAGGATTTAGTTATATTTTTAACAGTATTTATAATCACCCATTATTTTCGCATAGGAAAACGAGTAAATTCTATATTTTAAGTGCATATCAGCGGTTTTTTTATTTCATTTTAAATCACCATAGATTTTTATTAGTTTCGTATGGAATTCTGTGTAAATCACTTAACTCATTTTTTATCTCCTTGGCCGTCTGAAGTTTGATAACAAAGCTTCTCGCTTGAAGCAAATTTGTGTGTTGAGCTACCTGTCTCTTGCCATGTAAACAATTTCTAAAGCTCTTATTATTGGAATACATAATTTATTCACTTATTCTATTCTTCTTGCACATCATCATTCATATAACAAAATCATCAAATTAGTTTACATAAGAAAAAATGTGATGATGTGCAGTGGCGAGATTATCAATATATAGTAAACACTTCATTCTAATCACACACATAATTCAAAAATTTAAAAAAAAAAATTAACCGTAGACCGTCTCTTACTTTCTTACGGTTGACCACACACATGCATTTCATCGTAAATAATATATTTTTTTATGTAAGAATGTCTATATTAGTGATATTAGTTAAATATTTTTTGCATCAAGAAATTAAAATGAGAGAGAAATGATAATTTGAAAGTACATGCCTAGATAACAATATAAAATTCTTGTAAAGAAATATGTATGATAATAGAAATATCTAGATGTCATTACATACAATGTTATCATATAATATAATGGTCACATAATATGGTATACTTTATTAGTTTATAAATTATCAACATAGTTCCCACGAATAAAATATTTCTAGAGCAGGTAAAGTGTTTACATGACATTTTGCATACAAAATAGATAATTTATAATATTAGATATTATTATTTCGGTACAAGAAAGTTAAATATAAATAAGATGTGTATTTTCATCTATGGTCATAATGTTACTTTCATTCCACAAAATATGACACTCACGTAATTTAAAGCATTTATATTATGGTTTTTTTACACTGCATTTTTAGTTACGTGATGAGAAAAAAAACATTAGGTGAAACTAGGTATGAAGAAAATTTAAATGTTTAGAAATTTGCAAGTAGATACGTGAATTGTGCCACAATCAAAATTCGAACAAGATTGTAAATAAACATTGAAATAGTGATGTGGCGAATAATATAAAAATGTGGACACTGATAGTTTGAATTGCATGACACTGCTTTGGTGAAGGAAATGCCTTTGTTATTTATATTGTTTTATTTTGTGAATGTATTTGCTTCTCTCAGCTAGAGGGACATCGAAGGTGTGTAGTCAAAAGATTCCACAAGTGGAAGCTATGATGGTTTGGTGGTTATTGGCCGGCCAACCCTTCAGGCTGCCCACTATGGCGCCTCCGGTATGGAAAAGATTTGTTTAGTGTAGAATTCGGATAAATGGAAGTCCACAGACTTCTGAGCTATCCGGGTGGTCGGTGGGTCTCCTTCAATGTGCAGGACACTGCATGTAAGAAATCACAACATTCCAAACTTTACATAATTAATAGAGATATTTAAAGTTTCTTATAAACTAAAGCAATAATTTTAAAAACGTGGAAATATTATTAAAATGATATAACAAAGTTAACTTCTTTGATATTGTCCATCAATTAATTTGAAATGTGAGTAAAGAAAGTTTAAAACAATGGATTTATACGATTTATATTTACCTCTACGTATTAGAAATAAAAAATAAACGATCAATCAAAAGAAGTAAAGCGTAACATTGCTTTTTGTATTAATTTATTTATTTATATAATATCCTTCAAGTTAGTCGATAAGTAATTACAAATTAGTTCATATCCGCTACTCAAGAAATATAACAATAGAAAACGCTTCTTCATAAACGTTTTGAGTAGATCAAACTAAATCATAATTACTCTTTGAGAAGTAGGTAATATGCTTGACATGTTCAATGGGAAACATACATAATTATTATTATTATTATACCATCACGGCACATCCCACAAGTGGGGTAGCCAGCAGATCAGCTGCATGTAAGAAACATGCAAACTGTCCTCTCCGTGCCAATATTTTTTTTTTTTAAATGTATATATCTGGGTTTTGATATAAACCCAAATACAACCTTATACACCTTTCACAGTAAGCTAAAAGCTTGTGTCGTGAAAGGGGGGTTTGCCGGCACCTGGGATCGAACCCCGGACCTCATGTTCATAAGGCCGAGACTCTACCTCCAGGCTACCGACGAACTCAAATAATATAATTATAAAATAAATATAATATCAAGACATTCAGGATGTAAAATATAAAATATAAAAAACGAATATAAAATCAAGACATTCAGGATGGGTGGCAAACCTCATCGCTGAATTTAAGATGTAAAATGTCTCAATTTTTTCGAACACCTGCCTTTTACAGGACACTCGAAAAATTAAGCAGAAGAGTGGAAGACCAATTCTTTACCGGGTGCTCCACGGCATAACATACATAATTCTGTGAGGAATATGAATAAATGTTATCAGTTCATATTAATAAATATACCTACGCTTATTACGAATATCCTAATAAGAGACGAAAAATTAAAACTTTTCATTCTTTATTTTAATTTTTTTCAATCCATATTTTTTGTCATAATTTTAAACACCGTGTTGTTGAATTAACCCGTTGTGTTGTGACGTCGTTAGGCGTCATGTTGTATTTGCAGACATTTTACTCGTAGTATTATCTGCAGCGTCTGATGACGTCACACACCTGAGGCCTGAGTCAATAACACACTTTCACGTCACGTTCCCGCTCCGTTAACGTTCGAGTATAGACGAAGTTGCAAGCAAGTGTCAATTTCGTTGCTAAGATACACAATAGTTACGAAAATTAACGCTTTGGCGCAACATCGTCTGCACCCGAACGCTAACGGAGCGGGAACGTGACGCGAAAGTGTGTTATTGACTCAGGCCTCTGTTCCGCTGTGGGGTCCATGGATAGATCTTTTTGCAGCGAAGTGCGAAAATTGCTTTTTCAAATGGTGAGAAAACCTTAAAAATGCACATTTAAAAATATAAAAGCATCATAATTTTTCTTATTTTCTGTACTATTTTTTTAACTGATTTTTTGAAAGTTTCTAATTATTTATTAAAATAAATATGTCTGCTGACTACCCCACTTTGCGGCAAATGACATTCTGAATGAACAAATAAAAAAAATCTTAAACTACCTTATTTAAAAAAAAAACAGGTAGTTATAAATGAAATGATTCAGTTGTAAGAATACAATGAAGGTGTGGTAGGTACTTTGCAGGTTCTTAAATACCTACTGTAATATATAGATACCTTGGAGGAACTTGTATAAAATATTACTGTTTGAACATCTACCTTATAATATTTTTAATGTGTACCTGATGTATCGAAAATAAGGTGGGATCCATGCAAGTATTTAATAATACCTATAATATTAAATAACATAACAGAATGTAATATTGTTCATGCTTGATCTAGCAGATCAAATGAACGCTCAAGCGCAGTTAGAAGATTGCTTGATTATTCAAATCATTATTAAGAACTTTTAAAACCCTTTTGTTATTAATGTTATAAATGGATAATTTTATGATAACATTGTCAAGTATTAAAATTACTCCTTTTTACACACTTGAAGAATTCTATTTTCTTGACCATTAATTTTATACAATTCAATGGGAAATGGATATAAATGGGGACAGAACTATAATAATCAGAATAAATTATTATGCTTGTAAGTTAAACTGTTTATTTTTTCGCTATATTTTAGTTGCATAATAATTTATTTAATTATACCTACTATTTTTTCCTCGAACAAGTTACTCATTCGGTATGCCTGTATTCAGTTATAAATCAGAAAAACAACCATACGGAAACCTATTTGTGAATTAAAAAAAAAATAAAACAAATGTTTTATTTTACTAGTCGATTATTTCACGAGAGAGACGTCTTTCATTTTGTTAGATTGACAATGTCCTAACAAGATGAGAGAGGCATCTTTTGTCTTATTAGATTGACAATTTCCAAATGTAAATAAATCGAATAGTAGAATAAGTCGTTTGGTTTATTTATTTCGCTATGGAATTCTACTACCTTAACATCGACACAGTGAAAATTTACAAATTCTGAATATTCTGAAAAATATCATACCAACTCTGAATAAACACAAATCCAACTAATTTATACTTATTCATACTACTCGAGCAATGTCATCAAACTATCTTTATATTCGATTTCGCTATGATTCTCTCATTCATCAACATACAAAGCGCCCACCAGATCCATTTATTTACGTAATATTTATCCAAAAAACGTAAAAGGTTGCCACTTTCTACGTGTAAAAAAATACTACTTATAGTCTTAGCGTGTGATAGGTACCTTCGTAAATAAATACCTACTACTTAATCTTAACGTATAGTAGGTAAGTGCGCGAGAAATACAAAAGGCAAGAAAAATAAAACAAAAACTTCATCCATAAATAAATAACATTTTTAGTTCGTCTGAATAACTACAATATCCGACGTACATAATTACATTATTTTGATGAGCTCATAATACATACATGATATATGTAATATGTACAATTATCATTAAGTAGGCACTATTATGTTATATGTATTTCCTTTCGACTTGTCTTCGACACAATACAAGTTTTGATGTCAGTGTAAGGTAGGGCCTCCGTGAACCGGGACTAAGGATGTGTGACCTCAATAATATATCCTACATTATATTATGAACTACAATGATGGTAGATATATTGTGGTATCGATACAATTATACTATTAATGCTTGAGGAAAAAAATCAATGCCTACTTTATGCCAGAACATGATCGAAGATTTATAAAACGTGCTTTATGATTGATGTCATTGGCTGTAAAATCTGTTATCGGAAATCAAAGCAATCCTTGGAAATTTGTCGTGAAATTTCGAACATGGATTCAACTAAGAGACAGTAATCTGTGCATACAATGCAAAGGTAAGTAATAGGTAGTACAACCAGTATGCGTGGCTCTATAATAATTGCTCCATTGCAATAGGGAAAGAATAAAAAAGAAAGTGCGATGGTATCACAAAATAAGCAGCAAAGAAATTTTGAAGAGATATAGATACAAATAGCTCGGGCTTGACTCCACTATTCGGGCCATGTTTTTCGGGTGCTTAAGAAAAATGAACACCAAAAAAATATATATTGACAGCTCGTTGTGAGCGGACAGAATCTGGGAGGTTAGCGCAAGCGTATCAAAGATATTCTACACGAAATCCTGAAAGTAATAAATCCTCAGGACAATTATTGTAGCGGTCGTCATAGAAAATGTGGAACAGCCTTGTTCCGAATGTGAGAAAGTATGCCTGTCAAGGATTGGACTATATAGCCATCTCAAATGCCACCAACGGCAGGGTCAAAACGACTAATCTCTATGCAATACTCAAGAACGAATTAAAAGCATTAATTTATTATAATTTCGAATTGAGGTAATAAGAAAATACCATGAGAATCTGAAAGATATTACGTAGTGGGCACAACCAACCAATTTTATTTGTGTAGGTAGATTTTTCTTAAATTCTATTTTTAAAGATCTATCACCCGCTTACGAGTGATCAGGCTAATGATTGAATTTCCTCATCATAAATATGCAACACTTTAATATAAGTAATTATGTGACGTAGTTAGATGGAAGAAATCACTATATAGTGATAATCACATTTTTTCTTATGTAAACTGATTTGTTGATTTTATTATGTGAATGCTGATGTGCAAGAAGAATAAAATAAATAAATATATGTAGTGTCGACACGGATATAGGTACATAAGCTTATCTGGAAATATAAAAACAATGTGAACAATAATAATTTTAAAATGCTGTATGCTCTATAATACAATAATTTACTCAAATTTGTCTGTTCGTACTTTTGTATTATAAATACGAATACTCACCATATATGTATCATAATATAATTATATTCTAGGTAGGTACCTACTCATCGTAACTACAGTAGCCAGCCTCATCACACATGCAGTGAACGGTGAACATGAAGAAGCAATTACTATCTACATATAGTCAGGAGCAGCGAGGTAGAAGGTAGGTTGATTATAATATTATTAAGTTATGTTATGATCATGTGAGTTACTTGTTATGTTATGATCATGTGAGTTATTGTTAGTATATACTCCTCAGTACATTATCTTCTGACACAACATCTCATCACAACTCAAACAACATGACACTTACATCGTAATCTGTGTTGCACTTAGTAATTCTGATTCATATAATGGTCAATATAATTACAGCAATTTTTTTTGTGTCGTGTAAAGAAAAAATATCTATTTACGTTTAATTATTGAGTGTATCAGCGCAAAAATAGTGTAACCCATAATTTTTGTTGGTTAAGGCTCTGGTGTAAAATATATTCCCTACATTATGAATTTTTGTTGGTTAAGGTTCTGGTGTAAAATACATTCCCTACATTATGAAATTTTGTTGGTTAAGGCTCTGGTGTAAAATACATTCCCTACATTATGATTTTTTGTTGGTTAAGGCTCTGGTGTAAAATACATTCCCTACATTATGAATTTTTATTGGTTAAGGCTCTGGTGTAAAATACATTCCCTACATTATGAATTTTCGTTGGTTAAGGCTCTGGTGTAAAATACATTCCCTACATTATGATTTTTTGTTGGTTAAGGGTCTGGTGTAAAATACATACCCTACATTATGAATTTTTGTTGGTTAAGGCTCTGGTGTAAAATACATTCCCTACATTATGAATTTTAAATGCAATAGCAAACCACCTTTAGATTATAAATAAATCAATTAAAATAAAGTTCACAAAATAAATCATAAAAGTTTAACCAAATTTTAATTCCTCATTATCCCCTAAAATAGTTGGAGTAACAATACTCTTGCACTGATGCCTTCGATTTTGTGCCTTTTACTTTTGTACTTTTGTACTGATAACCTCAATAACAGTGGGTTTTACCAGTTTTGCACTCAATTTCAACATCTTAGATTTATTGCACAGACAAATCTTTCTATAAGTGCAAAATGTCCATTTATATAATTATTCATACTTAGATTCTTAAAATGTTAAACTAATATGTCAGTATTCATTAATTTTCTATATAGGAGTGTATCATATTTAAGAAAAGATATGATCCAAGTATGAAATATCTGAAGACAGAATGAAGAAAATTCAGGGAATAAAGTACTACGATGAAGAACCACGTTAGATCGTAGTTAAAATAGGTATAAGAGATTTAATATTGTTTCTTAAAAGCACGCAGTCTTATCGTGATCAGAGGTATGTTTTTTTTTATATTTTCAAATTAATTTTAGGACAGAGTTATATTTGAATTAAACAAAAATATGATGAGATTACCCAAGAAAGTAGCAGTACACAATACCATTTACAGTAGGTAATATAAACAAAACCCACGGAAAGACATTTTAATTTAGAGGTCAAGATTCAAAAACGAGTCATACATTTTAAATAAATTTATTTCTCAAATTATCATGGTTATGAAAAGTGCAACAACGTATAATATGACGATATCACGTTACATCTAGGTAGGTACGCGGTGCAATTTAATCATTTTAATTAAAATATTTCAGAGAACACAAAAAGAAAATAAATGTCTACCAATTAGAGTCATCTTGTATTTATAATTAACCTTAATTAAAAATATTGGGGTACCTGTGTAGATACTTTTGCTGAGTATGAACCAATTAGAAAAAAAATCTATCAATCTACTAAAGTTTCACGTATGTTCAAAGCTTTGTAGGTATACGTTTCATATTAAGCGTTATACGTTACATACGTTATAAAATTACCTGAAATGATTCACCTGATAATTGAACTATCAACTCGTGTACTTAAAAAATATTCCAAGCAATCACATTGTATGTTTTTTTCATCTTTGTACAATTGGTAATTACCTAGTATGTACACAATAAAATATATGAAAAAGTTTATCGACCTAAATAAATATCTTTTTTTCGTCATCTCCCGTAGGTCCTTCACAGGACACTTGGGTTCATCAACATTACAATAATACAATAAAAAGGAAAACATTAATATGTAGGGGAGAGTTGTCTAAATTGTACCGGTTTTGCGGAGAGTGATTTTTTGGAAAAACTAAATATCATGGTAAATATTTCAATATACCAAATGAAAGAGTATTTAGTTGGCTATCTAATTATGTATTTCAAGAAGGTCAAAAGTGACATGAACATTATAAAAAATAGTTTTGAAAAAAAAGTAGTCATCGGTACAATATAGCAGACCAGGTTACTATATCGTACCACTGGTATTTAAATCGTACCTCTACGTAAATTTCAAACAAAAAATAGCACAACAGTAACGAAACAAATAATAATACTTCTTAAAATATATTTAGCCTAGTACAACGTGATATGGAGAAAGAACTATTTACTCTAAAAACCATAACAATTTCTGAGATTATTTTCCATTTACCAAATAAATTAAAAATATACCAAGTATTTACTACTAAAGGTTCTCTACATCGTAGCGGTACGATTTAGAAGCATCATAGTGGTACGATTTAACGAACTCGCTCAAATATCAGAAAACAACAAATATCAAACCAAACTCAAAACTTATGCTCGAATTGCAAAAACTTTTTAAAAATATACAAATTTCGAATTAAAACGGTAATAATTACAAAGTAATATAATTACTCATTAATGTGTTAGGCCCTTAGATACCAAATGAAAAAAATATATCGAATTGCCAAAAATAATTTGTTAATAATAATAATAATTTGTTCATGATATATTTATTTTGACATAAACAAATCAAATAAATACGTCAACATGATAGAAATGTTTATGCAATGAAATTTGAGTTGAAATATGCGTACTTTCGGAAATATTGAGGTGGTACGATTTAATAGGCGGCACAATATAGCGTACTCTACCCTTTAATAGAAAGGCGTAATAAACACAACATACAAAACAAATAAGTTTACGATCCACCGAATCAAGTAATAATGCATAATATTATTATCCACTGAGTACATTTGATTTTTTTTCTGTGATATATTATTACAGATTCTTTGAATTAATTACAAGTCTATATTCTTCCATTGTTTAAGTGCTTTACTGGTTTATTGATTATCATCGTCGTGTAATGGACTTAATAATAACAATAATCGTATGCTTAAAATATCAACATTATGTATATCAAACAATAAAGGAGTGCCCAATATTTCATGGTCACTGGAGGTGATCATCATAATCTACAAGTAAACATCTAATAGGCAATAAGTATACTAATCTATATAAATAAAAATTAGTTGACCATATATGTTCCTCATAACTTGAGAACGGCTGAACTGAATTGTCTGATTCTTTTTTTGTTATGTTCGTAATAGTTATCAGGAGACGATTTTCATTAAAGAAAATTTTTGGAAAATCCAACGGTAAAGTCGGAAATTTGGACTGTATTTTTGTATGACAGTTCCGCTGTCACGTATTGTCATAACGATTTTTTTTAAATGTTATATCCACCATCAACGACTTTTTTGCTGTTGTGTTCAATAAAACAATAAAAAAAAAAAAAAAAAATCATGAGCAATTGGCGAGCTTATTGCCTGGAGGCAATATCTTCCAGCTAACAATATGGAGAATTATACAAAATCAACGAAGTTTTTCATAGATTAGCCTATTTATAGAATAATTTTTGCATACATTTTCAAAATAAAATCGTTATCCATACAATTTTACATCTGTGGTTCTGATATTTCAGTTTTGAAAAAATCATGGAAAGAATTTTTATAAATTTAAAATGAATAGGTACCTAGATACCTAAAAAAATGAATTGGTACCTACATAATTATTTTACGCCCAGCAGATAATTTATAAACAAATCTGAGTTAAATACATGTAATTGTTCAACATAAATGAATTTATTTTTTTACACTATACGATGACACACTTGGACAATTACGGGAGTTTGTAAAGTGATTAAAATTAATATTAATCATTCATTGATTGTTAGGCGGTACGAAGTTCGTTGGGTCAGCTAGTAATAATATACAAAAATCGTTGATCATCGAAGCACTCATCTATACAATGAACTATGTAAAAGTATCGCAGTACATCGTTTCTTATTGTACAAGTTATCATTACATATTACCATAGGTAAATATAAATTACAATTATTGATCTTGTACTGTAACTTGACACTACCTCCTTTAAAGGGTGCACCAGGATTGTCCATCTAATTATGCGCATAATAAATATATTGGAAATGTCCACAGCTCTAATGTATCGAATAAATAATAGAATAGGTAAGTGTAACGATGCGTGCTAAATCGTAACATTTTAAACAAATTCTAAATTCATGTATTAAAATGAGAAAAAACCGCGGGACGACGATTTAATATTTTGTTTTATTATTTTTATTTCACAATCTTAGAGAATCAAACTGTCATAACATAACATGTTAACAATTAATACATTCAACATGTGGACCAGCAAAGATTCTACACTTACCAGAAATGTCTTAATCTTAAGAAAAAAAGCAAAAGTTTTAAAAAAGTTAAAGTAAAAATTAAAAAATAAAAAATCCTATATTACTAGAAATCAAAATCAAAACCACCAATCCAGTATGAGTTACAAAGCCCAGTAAAACACACAACCAATATCCAATGTCCCAAGGACGCTATGATCGAGAGAGTCATGCCTTCAAGTACACCTCTACACCCCCTTCTCAAATGGAAGTAATCATGCTTTGTGAGCATTGTTCTATTGATTTTTTTTTTACATAATTTACTCTATTCTTTTGTAATTGTTGTTTGTTGATTTATCTGTTGTGTTTAGTTATGTATGTTTGTAGAGCACATGACGGTAATATAGGGATCTTCACTGGTTTGCTTATTGCTAAATATGTTATAGACCATTGTATTTTTTGTATCAACTGTATGTATCCTGTAAAATTGAAATAAATAAATAAATTAATAAAATACTATGTAAATCGTCACGGGGTCCGCTGATGACAACAAGGCCCCAGATACTCCCGCTCTAAAGTTTTGCTTATTCATGGCGAGTACGTCAAGGTTCTGAAAGAATGAACCGTAAACAGATCAAGAGCGTCTCAGAAAAGAATTCTGCACATAGTTGTAGGTAGTTGTTCATTTTTACTAATTTTAGGTTAATACAACAAGACAGACATAATAAGATAATAAGACATAGGAATACCTGAGAGCATAACACCGCTAGGCAGACCATGACAAAGATTGTTAAATAACATCAATCGATATTTAGAGGAGCTAAATGTAAAATGACGACTGGCAGTCTATTGCTCAAGATATTATAGAAAGGCTTAGAGATCTATTGTTTCGGAGGCAAAGGTCCTGCAAGAGCTTTTCGGCCATCAGAAGTAAGTAAGTAGTAAGAATTAGATATGAAATGGCACCTAGTTTAAGACGAAAATTATTATTTTTTCATTAATGTGTTTGACTTAAAACACTGAAGGGAATAATTTGAGGGGGATTTCTTAGTGTATTGTATCCAACCAGTTTTCACAATTGTTTTGATCTGGTTTTACTTACCAGATAAACTGGTAGGTACATTTGCTGGCTGGTGTTTCTTTTATAATGTACAATCTAATGTAATAAAGTAACCTGGAAGACTTTAATATACCAGAAATGATTTTACGCGAGCGCTCTCATTGGCAACGCAGTATAAATTCAATGAAATATGAAATTGTACTTTTATTGTTATGACCGAAGCTGCTGATTCTGTATTGTAGAGAAGTGGATATTGTTGATATTATTATTTCATATAAACCGGATTGATTGTGAATTATTGATTTTTATTGTAAATGCCACATACTGTGTTCTGGTAATTACTCAAACATAGATATATTCGAGAAATAAATATTGACAAAGACAAAGCAATATCGATTAGGAAAATTTATACTAGATACTATTTATATATACCCAATTTAACATAGGATGATTCAAGGCTTTGAATGAGTAGGCTATCTTAATAGGTAATATTTAGCTGTTGCGATTGTAAAAGACCGATAATCCCACTGAAATTTTGTACCAATGGAATAAATTAATTTATAACATATTTTATATCAACAAAAACACTGTTTACTTTTCGCCATTGATTTAATATTAGAGCACTTTCGTCAAATAAGCTTGACATTTTCAAGAGAACAAAAGTGCTCGAGTATTAAATCAATGGTGAAAAGTAAACAGTGTTTTTGTTGATATTAGATATGTTCAAAATGTCTTTTCATAATGTGAACACACAAACTCTAGATCAAATCATTTTATATTAACAAGATATTTTCCTTCCTTTTTGACATTCTATATAGATTATCAAAATATAGGTACCGAAACCCCAAGTATCCTAATAATAAGTAATATACTTATTTCATTCTAATAATGTTCGCATCGTTATTCACTCATTTGCCGGTGCTTTACCATGAAATCAAACATGAAGATAATGATCACAAAATAAATAAAAACTAGCTAAATGTTTAAATATTTTTATTTGATTTTTAATCTTGTTTTAATAATTTCTTCTTATTTTATTCATTAATTTGAATCAATACATCTTGTTTTATTTGTTTCTCATATATTTCAATCATAATTTATTATTTTTAATTGATCTTTTAGCTAAAGAATTGTGAGTTATTCGGTACTGAGTTTACAGTTATTTGTTAGTGATTCATTTAACTTTCATGATTTTTCAAGTAAATTAAGGATCTTCGCTGATCAACCTTTTTATTTTGCATTTTGTTATCATGTTCTATAATTGACTGTCTGATCCTGTGTAGGTACATTTTAAAAAAAAATAAATAAAATTTAGAAAAAGTTTATATAACACTTATGATATAGGCCATGACCCGTCGAACCTTATAGATTTAGTACTCTATATAATAATAGTATTTATGTATATAACACTATGAACATTATTTGAATAAGATGATCCTGAATGGTTGAATCTATAAAATATGTAGCTACGTACTATTATGTGAATAACATTATTGTATGGAACGGAAGCACATGAGTAACAAAAAAAACTCTAAGATTTTCTATACCATCAAATTCTCAGATTGTATTTAAGTAAGTACCTAAGATAAATGTAATGGGACCTCTCATCTCAATATTATATGCACAAGCACCCTGAGAATATATTTCATTAATATTGCTACAAATGAGTCATACTCGAAATGAACGGATATTGCTTTGAATTATAACGATTGAATCATAACAATATATACCTACCTATTTCTAATATTTTTAACCTATTTTAATTTCTTTGTTCAAAACCTATTCGGAAAATTGACAATAGTTGGTTTCAAACTTACATATTTTGTAAATAATACTAAAGCCTGTACGTTCACAGAGTGAAAATTCATACTGATAATATTTTATTTTTATTACAAATCACAGTTAATTTTTCACTTTAATTTCATTCTTGGCTTTATAAATTGTTGCGGTAAGTTATTTTTCGGAATAATTATGTAAGTTTATTGTTTGTAACGGCAAAATCACTCGATATTGGATGGAATGCCTGAATAATAATAAAAAAAATTGAATCCTCGAGTACTAAGTTCTTTTGAAAATGTCAATATACCTATACACATTGACGAAAGTACTCGAGGTGTGCCTTGCCTCGAGGAAAAGAAATAAAGAAAGTACTCGAGGTTTTAAATAAATTAAATTGAAAAATTAACTGTGTTTTGTAATAATAAATAAAATATCATTAGGTACATATTATTTTGTTTCATCATAAAAGGGCCTTGTAGAAAATTATTTATTAACCTGCTCAAACATATTAATATTTTTTCTAATAAAACATTACCATCACAGCATGAATACTTAATGACTGTTAAATATAATATTTTGATTTCAGCTTACCCCTTTTCAACTTGAGTACCGACATACCTTTATTCCTTTGTTAGAACAAAATACTTGTTACCTACGATTACTCGATGGATTCTTTATTCAAAAAATCATGTTCATAATAATTATAAAGGATTCTCATTGTTGATGTTTGGGGCAGGTGTACTTCATTTCGATTCATTTGTGAGGGCCTATAGCTTATATGGGGTTGTGCCGACAACTTTCACAAAATATTCCCGTCAAACAGGCAACAATCAGTCTCGAAATGCTTTAGAAAACCACTTTGAGGCTGTAACAAACCTACAACAATTTGATAACAAGTTATTATATTATTATGATGCATTCACTCTCTTATCGAATATCCACTGCAAGGCGTACTAAAACGAGTTGATACTAATGTTGCTTAAAATGTGTTGATTCTTACTTAGCTGGATACGTCGTGTAACTGATTACAAGTTCTGCAGTTATTTCTTAAAGTAAAATAGTTGATAAAAGCAATGAATCGGCTTAGACTATACATACTTACAATCCTGATTTTTTTTTTATGACAATCATCGTTCCCATATTTGTAATATAGTAATATAAATAAACTATGCAACCGGACGAGAACGTCAAAATTCGTCCCTCTTCTGACTAACTGTCGTATCTGATATTTTAAGCGAAATCGAGCTATGATCACCAATGTGTACTTATAATTATGTGCCCCGCATGTTCTCACTGAAGATCACACCTGCAACTGTTACCATTATCCTGGAACAGTTTTCCTAGGAACCTTTGATATTTTATCGTATTTACGAATTACTCTAAATAAAATATGTTGTCGTATCTACAAAATTTCATCAAAAAAATGATATTGAGATATAAAAGAATACAAATAAAATAATGTAATATATTTACACTGTATCATATAACTAGGAGAGACGAAAATATGCACGGCAAAACACTAAAACACTCTCCTGAACAATTTACATTTAAGCAGATACGACTGTTAGTCAGAAGAGGGACGAATTGTGGTAGATACTTTATTCTTTTTCCAATTAACTAAAGGATTTTCATAAAGGCAGTTGGTATACAAAGTAATGAAATTGTAGTGCAACGTATAATATTATAATATTACTATAGCCCACGATACAAGACACATTTTCCACACAAATAAATCTCTTACCGCATGCACAAGACGGTTGATTTATTCTCATCCATGTGGTTTGAGTTTTAAATATTTCATCAGTATGGTCCAGGTTTTATTGTATCATCAATGCTTATTTATTGACTGATACCACTCATTGCGGCCCTTTGGAACGAAGATGATTTGTGATCGATTATGCTGACAAACCGGATCGATACAAGATTCATGAAGGATTTACATTGAAAACATTTTATGTATGCAAAAATAATATAATTCATTGAGGCAAATCATACAAATCAAAGATTTATTAACATTATTGTATGACTAAATACTATTTCTACTCTAACAATCACTATTGTATTTTGATAATTTCATTCCATTTAGTGAAGTGATTTAATTATCATATTATTATTATGACCAACGATCTTGTTACAGATCTATATAGGTAGGTACTATGGTGTAATATTATTTCTAGATGAGTTTGGGCGTGTTACCTGAAATTCTATACGATCATGAAAGTTAATGTCTATAGATTGAGAAGATCATTTGATTTCACTGTACATACTGTATCTTTGTGCGGGTAGACAATAATAATATGTGGATATATCGAATACCTACGGGATAGATACTTAGATTCATGTGTTAAGTTTCTTTACGACGCTGTGCGGCAGGTCTGTATATTGACGATCGTAAACAAGTCATGGCGGAGCAAACTGAGACAAGCAATAGCTTTGGCCGACAATTATAATTAGATACATTACATTACATCCATACATCAGACAGGCGGGCAGGTAGGTACCTCTACTCCACACATACCAACAACTTACATCAGATACACTTACTTTATATTATGTGCAAACATATCGGATATCATGTATCGATTTAGAGATTTACTTCTATCGATCGTTATAAATGGATGTCTTACATGGTTGATCACCACGATAATGGATGGATACGTCATATTAATCCAATCGCCAATTCCAATCTTCAATGATTATAAAACATGATTCGACGTCCCAAAGAAACGAGAATATAATCTATGTACCCGATATAACAGACTACATTTGTTATTTCCTGTACATCCATCCATTCATTTAACCTGCTTTCAATAGAGAAATTAATCTCTTATTTTATATCTCTATCTATTAAAATATATTTACTATAAGTATACTTAAGTTACGATCTTTTTCATTGTATTCATTACTAATTTGATCTATAAATTTAATACAATTAAACACATATTACTACTACTACTATACCATCACGGCATATCCCACAAGTGGGGTAGCCAGCAGACCAGCTGCATATAAAACATGCAAGCTGTCTTCTCTACTATTTATCTACTCTATATAAACAGTTTATAGAAAGTACAATATATTATCTGTATTCAGAAACCAGCCTCCTCTATTCAGAGCGTCTCTGCGCCAATTGCGTCACCTCTTTCCACGACATTCTCTGCGCTCTGATATCGTTGTCTGGTGTATGGTGAAAGAGGGACATCCGGGTCGACGGAACCCTTGCGGACGGAAGAACGGTGCTCTTTTTGGCCAACTATCATTGGCCATTCTCAAAACATGTCCCAGCCAGGACCATCGTCTCTCCTGTATTACGGAGATTACAGTGCGCCGGCGCCCAGCATCATTATTGTAACATAAGGAGAAAAGTTGCTGGCACTAAGGTAAATGGTGCAATCCGACCAATAATTGCAAATAGAAACATATCCACCACAGCTAAAAGGTTGGTGCACTCTGCTATCTTAGTGCCAACACTTATGTATGCAAGTGAGACGTGGACATGGTTAAAAAAGGATGAAAGTGGCATAAATGCAGTGGAAATGAGATCGTTGAGAAGGATGTGTGGCAAGAGTCTGAGAGATCGTGTGCGTAACAGTGATATACGAAAGGAATGTGGAATGAAAGTTGGTGTAATAACAAAGATGAATGTAAATAAGTTAAGATGGTTTGGGCACGTGGAAAGAATGAATGAGGATAGAATGACTAAGAAGATATATTTGGCTGAGAGGAATGGTGCTCGGAGACGCGGACGTCCGAGGATTAAATGGCAAGATCATTTAAATCAAATCCTACAGGACGGTCACGTGTTGAGCACATTGAACAGGAGAGCATGCATGAGGAATTGTATGACAGTGACGGAAGCGAAAGATGTATGCAAGGAGAGAAGGAAGTGGCGCTCGATCCTTTCTGCCTACCCCGCGAGGGAAGCGGCGTGATGGTATGT